>JANVCQ010000002.1:2012250-2065968 GCA_025531925.1 Erythroxylum plowmanianum
ATCGTCGATTTTGCGTGATATCGACCGGTATCGTAAATATTAAAAATTTAGAAGATTGTAGTGTAAATACCAATTGGTATTGTAAAAAAATATTCTTAATCCATGGTAATTGAATTATATAAGTAAACAAAATATATTAGTTTATGATTGAATTAAGAGATTACATGAAGTCAGTTGCAAACTTATAATTGTGAGTTATGGTTGAAGTTGAATATAATATAGTTGTGACTATAAGTCTTTAGTTTATGGTTGAATGATGCAATAATACAAAATGAGTTATATTATATATGACAAACATATGTATTGTGTAATTGTGCATGTTGAATACTTGAATTGTTGATTTTTGACTGATTGGTGAATTGTGAAGATGAAATTGAATCGTGTATGATGTAAATTATATAAAATGAGTTACGTTATATAAGGTGTATATTTGTATTGTATAATTGTATTGATCTGAACTTTTGAGTTAAACAATACATATTTTGTGATAGTAGTTGCTAATGAAATTATGTCCTTTATTTTGATACGTGTCTTCATTTATTTTTACAAATAAATAGAAAGAAATTCAAGTACTCCTAATAATTTAACAGCTTCGCGAAGATATAGTGATCCAACTTAGACTCATGTTGCATTGGTCTTAGATATGAAAAACTATACTATTTGCTTGTTTTGTAAAAAACATGTAAATGGTTGATGAATCACTATGTTAAATAAGCATTTAGTTGGGATTAAAGGAGATGTGAAACTTCGTAAAAAAGTTAGTCATAATGTGAAGTAGCAAATGAAGACTTTATTTGAAGAGTATCAATACGAGAAAGATAGAAGAGAGAGATTGAATTATGAAATTGGTAGTGGAAGTTCGTTTGCTAGTGTTTAGGATGATAGTGGAAATGTTGAAGATGCTAATGTACCTACCTAGTAAAAAGCGAATGTTGCATTTAAACTTGATGTTAAGAAAAGAATAAGGTTAATGTCAAGTTTTTTTGCATCACGAATAACTACTGGAGCTCAACCTTCAATTCGTAGTGTTAGAAGTGACTCACAATGTAAATATAACAATGACTATATGGTAGTATAATTCAGGTATAACATTTAATGCTTCCAAATCTAATTAATAGCAGCTTATGGTGAATGTTATAACTTCTTATGATCCAGGATACAAAGCTCCTTCTATTGATAACTATAGAGGTAAACTTTTAAGTAACTTTGTTTATGAAATTAAAAGTTATTTCATAATGATTCCGCTTATAAAATTGTTGGAAGAATACTACAGAGCAAGTATAATTATCTTTTTTGGACTCTATGTGATACACATTGTATTATCTTAATATAAAGAATGCTAGATATTTTTCTATTATTAACGAAACTATATAGAAAGTAAAAAATGTGACCAAATTGATCTACAATCATACATAGGTCTTGAATTTAATGAAAAAGAATATTTTACCAATAGTAGAAATTTGTGTCGTTCTGTTATAAGATTTACAACAAAATTTTTATCACTTCAATGTTTTATTATAACGAATAAATTGTTGAGATAGATATTTAAAAGTGATAAGTTGCATCCCACTATATTTGATCTAATGCTAGATCGAAGGTTTCCTGAATTATACTTGAGGATATCAAATTTGGTCTCAATATCAATTTATCCGAGTTGATGAGTCATTTGATGAGGGTGTTTATCTCGCTGATATTGATGAAAAGATAACAATCAGTTATTTTTACGAGATCATGGAAAGAGTGAAAGAAGCAATCAAGGCCAATATAAAAAAAAAAATCTTCTTTATACACACCTTATATTTACTATCTGTTGTTTGTAACTGAAACATTTTTTAATCATAATTTATTTTAAACGTAAGTTTTACAAAAAAAAGTTGAAGTTAATAGGAAAATATTATCAACTTTTACAACAGTTATTGCCCATGAAACGACGTAGGTTCTTTCAATAAATTAATATTTTAATGTAATTATTATTTATTATGTCATAAAATTATAATATTTTAAATACTTTATATTCTTTTTAATTTTTAATTTTTTTTACTTCTGCTTATTATTATATATAAAATATGTAAAAGTTAATATTAATAAACATTAATAAAATATTTTAAAATTTACCTAAAATAACACAAATATTTAATAATACTGTACCGTACCAAAATTAATTATCATATTCATAACATTAAACTTGCCTGACGTTGCCGACTTGAACATCAAGATCAAAATAAGCAGTCAACTCAATTGACAAGAAAATTATTCGTAATTTCATGTAGTAATTGTTTTTAACACTTGCTTACAAACCCCTAATGCAAATTTACTTTTGTTTTGACATGCAAAGAAGTAACACTTTCTGTTGGCGCTATCAAGCTGAAGTTTTTCTGACTTGGCCCCCAATACGAATACATCAGGAGGATATCAACGGAGCTTGGCAGTTGTTAGTGTTCAAGGCCAGCCAACACCTGGAGTAACGGAAAACAAGTGATCATATATTGACAGAAGTCCTAACAACATTGCCCCTTTTCTTGGGCGTAATCATTGACCAAGCTGAAGATTTCTCATTTTCACCTCATCACTCCCTACTAAAAGAACAATACCGGACAGAGCGATTCACCATCTCTACATAGAACGCTTGGATTTCCAATATGAACATCCAGAGAAGACGTCAACAGGAGAACTTGACAAATTCATAGACACAGTTTGATCCACGCCACCAACCATCATCACTTCCTACTAAAAGAACAATACCGGACAGAGTGATTCACCATCTCTACATAGAGAAGACGTCAACAGGATAACTTGACAAATTCATAGACACAGTTTGATCCACGCCACCAACCAATGTACCATGAAATGGCAAGTCGCAGGATGAGATTGGAAATATGGATCACGAATACAACCTTTTGAAACCAAGATTAATAGGCAATGACACAATCCAACAAACATTTAAGTGTCATACACCATTTCTGAATGATATGAAGATAAAATGCTCAAATACATTTCGAAAAAGTCTTCATATTGTTGACATGAGTAAGCACAAAGGAAATCAAACATCATGTTACAATTTGTCCCTCCTCCTTTCGTCCGGGCTTGGGACCGGCTGTGTAGAATTGACTTCTCACCACAGGCGGAGTTACACAAATCATATAAATACAAACAAAGACAGCAAGAAAAAACTGCAGACTAACACAACCATAACTGTTGAACACCATCACATAACACAGATACTGTGAGCGAGCATATCTCACAAGCAAAAACAGTGATCACTAGAAACTGGCAAATTCTTCTACATATCCAAAATAAGATCCATCTCCAATCAAGCTTTTATCCTATACATTTCCAAATTAAGAAACCATCTCCAGATAACTTGTATAGCAGTAAAGAAGAAGAGAAACAGCAAAAGTAAATCACACAGCAGCAGCACTAGACCAGAAGTCAATGCACCACTTCTAATCACTTGCAACAAAAATTACCGCAATAAAAGTAACCTGTTGCAAACACAGTTAACAAGTTGCTTTAACTTCTCAAAATAAGACATCACTCCCAATCAACCTTATCTTGTACAGAACTTCCAGAGCAGAAAAGAAGATTGGAAAGAGCACCAGTTACTTGCACAGCAACAGCATGAGACCAGGTGTGAAAATGTATAATAAGATGATGAGCAAGGGACTAAGCACGTCAAGCTTATCATATTTCCAAAAGAACCATCTCCAATCAATCAAGCTTATCAAAAATAAAATATAAACTTGTTGAGCAGCAAAGAAGTTGGGAAATAGTAACAATAACTTGCACAGCAGCAACACAAGACCAGAAGTGAAACCGATGTACAACTTCTAATCACAAATCGGAAAGATGCAGCAGCAAATCCATAAGAAACCCTTTATCCCACAAAGCCATGTTAGAACTGCATGAACATAAGGACTACATGTGAACATAGGTTAAGATGAGTCTCAATGAGACAGCATAAGATAAAACAATAAGCAACAGAATGATAAAAACAAACGAAAAACATAAAAAATGGGGAATAGACACAAACAAAACAACCGCAGCTATTGAAGGGTTGTGGTTTGAGCTAGCTTTAGGTTTCCCATCTCCACTTCTATTCTAAAAAATCAATTGCATCATCTTGTGATAGCAAACGACAGATTAGCTAAAAATGACATAAGAAAGATGAAACCCTCCCCCACAAAACTAAGAAAGAGAGCTCACGAACCTAAAAATTCCACCTAACAGTTAGATTAAGATCCTCGCACAACATAGTTCCCTGTAAAAGGCAGTTACCGACACCTTAGACTACTACCTATATAAATGAGGAAAAAAAAAGAGAAGTTCAAAATTTGGGTTTTTATCTGTTATGGTTCTCTTCTCATTGACAGCCTTGACAACACATGTCCTGTTAAAAACGAGAACAAGGAGACAGCGAGAGATCTCCCAATAAAAAACACAAAGATAAATACATTTGAAGGAGGGATATGCACAATCGAAACAAACTCTAGTATTCAACAGCTTGCAGTTCGAGCTTGCTTTGGGTTTCCACATCACCACTTCTAACCTACAAAATCAATTGCACCTTCATGTGATGGCAAATGTTATAATTTAATTAAAAAAAAGCACTATAAAACCATGACAGAAATCAAAAAGATTAAAAAAAAAATCGAGATGAGACCCATTATCCCATAAAACCATTCAGGAGAGTTGCACGAACAAAAGGAATCCACGTGAAAGTAGGTTAAGATGCTACCCTACAAAACGCAGTTACCTGCATCGTAGACAAAAACCTATATAATGTGAAACAGAAAATAATATCAAAAATAGTGTTTTCTTTTCTCTGTTTTGATTCTCTTTGCACAGTCTTGACAACACATGACCTGTTAGCAGCAACACCACCACCGAGACAAACTAGAGATCACCCAAATGGCAACACAAGGATAAATATATTTAAAGAGGAATAGACATAATCAAAACAAACTCCAGTATTCAAGGGCTTGCGGTTTGATCTTCCTATGGGTTTCCAAATTGTCACATCACCACCTCTATCTTCGAAAATCAATTGCACCATCATATGCTAGAATTCCAAAAAGAATGCAGGAATGCACTCTAAGACATGAAAGAAATCAGGAAAATGAAAAAGGCCCTTTATCCCACAGAGCCAAGCTAGAGAGCTGCATGAACCCTAGGATTCCACATCAAAGTAGGCTAAGATGCCTCTCAAAACAAAGTTCCCTGCAAAAGGCAGTTACCTATCCTTAATCTACTAACTATAAAAATGAGAGACTTTATAGAAATACAAAATTGAGTTAATTATCTGTTTTGATTCACTTTGCATTGACAGTCTTGACAACACATGTCCTGTTAACAAGAAGAAAAAGGAGAAAGCAACAGATCACCCAATAACCAACACAATGATAAAGAAACCGAAAACATATGAAAGGGGGAATAGACATAATCAATACAAACTCTGGTATTGATGGGCTTGTAGGTTTTAGCTTGCTTTGGGTTTCCCATCTCCACTTCTATCCTAAAAAATCAATTGCACCATCTTGTGATAGCAAATGATAGATTTGCAAAAACATGCACTCTAAAAAAATGACATAAGAAAGATGAAACCCGTCCCATAAAACCAAGAAAGAGAGCTCATGAACCTAAAGATTCCCCCAAAAAGTTAGGTTAAGATCCTTGCACAACATAGTTCCCTGCGAAAAGCAGTTACCAACACCTTAGAAAGATTCCACCTAAAAGGTTAAGATCCTCGCACAACATGGTTCCCTGCAAAGGGCAGTTACTGACACCTTAGACTACTACCTATATAAATGAGAAAAAAAAAAGAGAAGTTCAAAATTTGCATTTTTTATCTGTTGTGGTTCTCTTCTCATTGACAGTCTTGACAACACACGTCCTGTTCAAAAGGAGAACAAGGAGACAGCGAGAGATCTCCCCATAAACAACAAAAGGATAAATACATTTAAAGGAGGGATATGCACATTCGAAACAAACTCTAGTACTTAACGGCTTGTGGTTAGAGCTTGCTTTGGGTTTCCACATCACCACTTCTAACCTACAAAATCAATTGACCCTTCTTGTGATGGAAATGTTATAATTGCATTAAAAAAAAAGCAGTATAAAACCATGACAGAAATAAAAAAGATGAAAAAAGAATTTCGGAGACGAGACCCATTATCCCATGAAACCATTCAGGAGAGTTGCATGAACATAAGGAATCCACGTGAAAGTAGGATAAGATGCCTCCATAACATAGTACCCTGCAAAATGCAGCTACCTAGATCTCAAGACTACAACCTATATAATGTGACAAATAGACAATAATTTTAAAAATCATGTTTATCTGTTTCGATTCTCTTTGCATCGACAGCCTTGACAACACCTGACCTGTTAGCAGCAACACCACCACCGAGACAACTAGAGGTCACCCAAATGGCAACTCAAGTAATAAATATATTTAAAGAGGAATAGACATAATCAAAACAAACTCCAATACTCAAGAAAGAGGAATAGACAAATCAAAACAAACTCCAGTACTCAAGGGTTTGTGGTTTGATCTTCCTTTGGGTTTCCAAATTATCACATCACCACCTCTATCCTAGAAAATCAATTGCACCATCATGTGGTAGCAAATGCAAGAATTCCAAAAAAAAATGCACTCTAAGACAAGAAATCAGAAAGATGAAAAAGACCCTTTATCCCAAGGAGCCAAGCTAGAGAGCTACATGAACATAAGGATTCCACGTCAAAGTAGGCTAAGATGCCTCCCAAAACATAGTTCCCTACAAAAGAAAGTTACTTATCCTTAATCTACTACCTATAAAAATGAGGGAGACACTATACAAATACAAAATTGAGTTGATTATCTGTTTTGATTCACTTTGCATTGACAGTCTTGACAACACGTCCTGCTAACAACAAGAACATGGAGACAGCAAGAGGTCACCCAATAAGCAAAACAACATAGTACCCTGCAAAAGGCAGTTACCGACACCTTAGCCTACCATCTATATAAATGAGAGAAAAAAGGAGTAGTAGTTTAAGATTCGGGCTTTTTAATCTGTCATGATTCTCTTCTCATTGACATTCTTGACAACACGTCCTGTTAAAAACAGGAAAAAGGAGACAGCGAGAGATCACCCAATATAACAACACAAGAATAAATATATTTAAAAGGAGAAATATGCACACAAACTCTAGTATTCAAGGGCTTGTGGTTCGAGCTTGCTTTGGGTTTCCACATCACCACTTCTAACCTACAAAATCAATTGCACCTTCTTTTGATGGCAAATGCTAGAATTGCATTAAGAAAAAGGCATTATAAAACCGCGACAGAAATCAAAATGATGATAAAAATAAAATACAGAAATCAAAATGATGAAAAAAATAAAATCCAGACCAAACCCTTTATCCCACAAAACCATTCAAGAGTTCTGCATATCACATTCGGAATCCACATGAAAGTAGTAGGTTAAGATGCCTCCCATAACATTCACATTGACAGTCTTGACAACACATGACCTGTTAGCAGCGGCAGCAAGATTGAGACAACTAGAAATCATCCAATAGGCGACACAAGGATAAAAGAGGAATAGACATAACCAAAACAAACTCCGGTATTCAAGGGCTTGTGGTTTGATCTTCCTTTGGTTTCCAAATTGTCACATCACCACCTCTATCCTAAAAAAAATCAAGTGGTAGCAAATGCTAGAATTCGAAAAAGAATGCACCAAGACATGACAGGAATCAGAAAGATGAAAAAGACAATTTATCCCACATAGCCAAGCTAGAGAGCTGCATGAACGTAAGGATTCCACGTCAAAGTACGCTAAGATGCCCCTCAAAACATAGTTCCCTGCAAAAGGCAGTTACCTATCCTTAATCTACTAACTATAAGAATGAGAGACTTTATAGAAACACAAATTTGAGTTAATTATCTGTTTTGATTCACTTTGCATGACAGTCTTGACAACACATGTCCTGTTAACATGAAAAAGGGGAAGATCACCCAATAAGCAACACAATGATAAAGAAACCGAAAATATATGAAAGAGGGAATAGACATAATCAATACAAACTCTAGTATTGATGAGCTTGAAAGTTTTTAGCTTGCTTTGGGTTTCCCACCACTTCAATCCTAAAAAATCATTTGCACCATCTTGTGATAGCAAATGATAGATTTGCAAAAACATGCACTCTAAAAAATGACAAATAAGAAAGATGAAACCGTTCCCATAAAACCAAGAAAGAGAGCTCATGAACCTAAAGATTCCCCCTAAAAGTTAGGTCAAGATCCTCACACAACATAGTTCCCTGCAAAAGGCCGTTACCGACACCTTAGAAAGATTCCACCTAAAAGTCAGATTACAATGCCTCGCACAACATAGTTCCCTGCAAAACGCAGTTACTGACACCTTAGACTACTGCCTATATAAATGAGAAAAAAAAGCGAGAAGTTCAAAATTTGCGTTTTTCATCTGTTGTGGCTCTCTTCTCATTGACAGTCTTGACAACACATGTCCTGTTAAAAAAGAGAACAAGGAGACAGCGAGAGATCTCCCAATAAACAACACAAGGATAAATACATTTAAAGGAGGGATATGCACATTTGAAACAAACTCTAGTATTTAACGGCTTGTGGTTCGAGCTTGCTTGGGGTTTCCACATAACCCCTTCTAACCTACAAAATCAATTGCACCTTCTTGTGATGGAAATGTTATAATTGCATTAAAAAAAAGCACTCTAAAACCATGACAGAAATGGCAACTCAAGGATAAATATACTTAAAGAGGAATAGACATAATCAAAACAAACTCCAGTACTCAAGGGCTTGTGGTTTGATCTTCCTTTGGGTTTCCACATCACCACCTCTATCCTAGAAAATCAATTGCACCATCATGTGGTAGCAAATGCATGAATTCCAAAAAGAAAAAAAAAAGCACTCTGACATGGAAGAAATCAGAAAGATGAAAAAGACCCTTTATCCGATGGAGCCAAGCTAGAGAGCTGCATGAACATAAGGATTCCACGTCACCAAAACATAGTTCCCTACAAAAGGCAGTTACTTATCCTTAATCTACTACCTATAAAAATGAGAGAGACATTATAGAAATACAAAATTGAGTTGATTATCAGTTTTGATTCACTTTGCATTAACAGTCTTGACAACAAGTCCTGTTAGCAACAAAAACATGGAGATGGCAAGAGATCACCAAACAAGTAAAACAACATAGTTCCCTGCAAAAGGCAGTCACCGACACCTTAGACTACTATCTATATGAATGAGAGAAGAAAGAGTAGTAGTTTAAGATTTGGGTTTTTATCTGTCATGATTCTCTTCCCGTTGACAGTCTTGACAACACGTCCTGTTAAAAACATGAACAAGGAGACACCGAGAGATCACCCAATATAACAATACAAGAACAAATATATTTAAAAGGAGAAATATGCACAATCGAAACAAGCTCTAGTACTCAAGGGCATTCGAGCTTGCTTTGGGTTTCCACATCACCATTTCTAACCTACAAAATCAATTGCACCTTCTTTTGATGGCAAATGCTAGAATTGCATTAAGAAAAAGGTATTATAAAACCACAACAGAAATCAAAATGATGAAAAAAAATAAAATCCAGACCAAACCCTTTATCCCACGAAACCATTCAAGAGTTCTGCATAGCACATTCCGAATCCACATCAAAGTAGTAGGTTAAGATACCTCTCATAACATAATAGCCTGCAGAAGACAGTTACCTACACCTTAGACTACAACCTCTATAAGATGACAAACAGACAAAAAAAAAGTTCAAAAATCGTGTTTCATTATCTGTTTTGGTTCTCTTCGCATTGACAATCTTTGACAACACATGACCTGTTAGCAGCAGCAGCAACATCGAGACAACTAGAAATCATCCAATAGGCGACAGAAGGATAATTATATTTAAAGAGGAACAGACATAACCAAAACAAACTACGGTATTCAGGGGCTTGTGGTTTGAGCTTCCTTTGGTTTCCAAATTGTCACATCACCAACTCTCCTAAAAAAATCAAGTAGCAGCAAATGCTAGAATTCAAAAAAGAATGCACTCTAAGACATGACAGGAATCAGAAAGATGAAAAAAAAAAACCCTTTATCCCACATTGCCAAGCTAGAGAGCTGCATGAACATAAGGATTCCACGTCAAAGTAGGCTAAGATGCCTCTCAAAACATAGTTCCCTGCAAAAGGCCGTTTCCTATCCTTAATCTGCTAGAATTAAAAAAAAAAACAGCACTCTCAAGACATGACAGGAATCAGAAAGATGAAAAAGACCCTTTACATAGCAAAGCTAGAGAGCTGCAAGAACATAAGGATTCACTTTGCATTGACAGTCTTGACAACACGTCCTGTTAACAAGAAAAAGGAGACAGCAATAGATCACCAATAAGCAACACAATGATAAAGAAACCGAAAATACATGAAAGAGGGGATAGACATAATCAATACAAACTCTGGTATCGATGGGCTTGAAAGTTTTTAGCTTGCTTTGGGTTTCCCATCTCCACTTCTATCCTAAAATATCAATTGCACCATCTTGTAATAGCAAATGATAGATTTACAAAAACATGCACTCTAAAAAAATGACAAATAAGAAAAATCAAACCCTTCCCATAAAACCAAGAAAGAGAGCTCAAGAACCTAAAGACTCCCCCTAAAAGTTATGTTAAGATCCTCGCACAACATAGTTCCCTGCAGAAGGCAGTTACCCACACCTTAGAAAGATTCCACCTAAAAAGTCAGGTTAAGATCCTCGCACAACATAGTTCCCTGCAAAAGGCAGTTACCGACACCTTAGAGTACTACCTATATAAATAAGAAAAGAAGAGAGAGGTTCAAAATTTGCGTTTTTTATCTTTTGTGGTTCTCTTCTCATTGACAGTCTTGACAACACACGTCCTGTTAAAAAAAGAGAACAAGGAGACAGCGAGAGATCTCCCAATAAACAACACAAGGATATATACATTTAAAGGAGGGATATTCGAAACAAACTCTAGTATTCAACGGCTTGTGGTTCGAGCTTGCTTTAGGTTTCCACATCACCACTTCTAAACTACAAAATCAATTGCACCTTCTCCATTAAAAAAAGCTGTATAAAACCATGACAAATAAAAAAGATGAAAAAATAATTTCGGAGACGAGACCCATTATCCCATGAAACCATTCAAGAGAGTTGCATGAACATAAGGAATCCACGTGAAAGTAGGATAATTCGTCTCATAACATAGTACCCCGCAAAACGCAGCTACCTACATCTCAAGACTACAAACTATATAATGTGACAAATGGAAAATAATTTCAAAATTCATGTTTATCTGTTTCGATTCTCTTTGCATTGACAGCCTTGACAGCACCCGACCTGTTAGCAGTAACACCACCACCAAGACAACTAGAGGTCACCCAAATGGCAACTCAAGGATAACTATATTTAAAGAGGAATAGACATAATCAAAACAAACTCCAGGGCTTGTGGTTTGATCTTCCTTCGGGTTTCCAAATTCTCACATCACCACCTCTATCCTAGAAAATCAATTGCACCATCATGTGGTAGCAAATGCAAGAATTCCAAAAAAAAATGCACTCTTAAGACAAGAAATCAGAAAGATGAAAAAGACCCTTTATCCCAAGGAGCCAAGCTAGAGAGCTGCATGAACATGAGGATTCCACGTCAAAGTAGGCTAAGATGCCTCCCAAAACATAGTTCCCTACAAAAGGCAGTTACTTATCCTTAATCTACCACCTCTAAAAATAAGGGAGACATTATAGAAATACAAAATTGAGTCTTGACAACACATCCTGTTAAGAACATGGAGACGGCAAGAGATCACCCAATAAGCAAAACAACATAGCTCCCTGCAAAAGGCAGTTACCAACACCTTAAGACTACTATCTATATAAATGAGAAAAAAAATAGTAGTTTAAGATTTGGGTTTTTTATCTGTCATGATTCTCTTCTCATTGACAGTCTTGACAACACATGTCCTGTTATAAACAGGAAAAAGGAGACATCGAGAGATCACCCAATATAACAACACAAGAATAAATATGGAGAAATATGCACAATCAAAACAAAGTCTAATATTCAAGGGCTTGTGGTTCGAGCTTGCTTTGGGTTTCCACATCACCACTTCTAACCTACAAAATCAATTGCACCTCCTTTTGATGGCAAATGCTAGAATTGCATTAAGAAAAAGGCATTATAAAACCACGACAGAAATAAAAAATGATGAAAAAAATAAAACCTAGACCAAACCCTTTATCCCACGAAACCATTCAAGAATTCTGCATAGCACATTCGGAATCCACATGAAAGTAGGTTAAGATGCCTCTCATAATATAATAGCCTGCAGCAGACGGTTACCTACACCTTAGACTAACCTGTATAAGATGACAAACAGAAAAAAAGTTCAAAAATCATGTTTCATTATCTGTTTTGGTTCTCTTCGCATTGACAGCCTTAACAACACGTGACCTGTTAGCACCAGCAACAACATCGAGACAACTCTAGGCGACACAAGGATAAATATATTTAAAGAGGAATAGACATAACCAAAACAAACTATGGTAAGGGATTGTGGTTTGATTTTCCTTTGGTTTCCAAATTGTCACATCACCACCTCTATCCTAAAAAAATTAAGTGGTAGCAAATGCTAGAATTCCAAAAAGAATGCACTCTAAGACATGACAAGAATCAGAAAGATGAAAAAGACCTTTTTATCCCACATAGCCATGCTAGAGAGCTGCATGAACATAAGGATTCCACGTCAAAGTAGGCTAAGATGCCTCTCAAAACATAGTTCCCTGCAAAAGGCAGTTAACTATCCTTAATCTACCATCTATATAAATGAGAAAAACCTGATAGAAATACAAAATTGAGTTGATTATCTGTTTTGGTTCACTTTGCATTGATAGTCTTGACAACACATGCCCCGTTAACAAGAACAATGAGTGAAAGAGATCACCCAATAAGCAACACAATAATAAGGAAAACGAAAATACATGAAAGGGGGGATAGACAAAAAAAAAAACCAGAACAAACTCGGGTACTGATGAGCTTGTAGGTTTGAGCTTGCTTTGGATTTCCCATCTCCACTTCTATCCTAGAAAGTCAATTGCACCATCTAGTTATAGCAAATGATAGACTTGCAAAAATGCACTCTAGAAAAATGACAGAAATAAGAAAGATTAAACCCTTCCCATAAAACCAAGTAAGAGAACTGCATGAACCTACAGATTCCGCCTAAAGATAAATTAAGGTGCCTCGTGCAACATAGTTCCCTGCAAAAGGCAGTTAAAGACACCTTAGACTACTACCTATATAAATGAAAAAAAAAGAGAAGTTTAAATTTTGGGGTTTTTTTTAAATCTGTTATAGTTCACTTCTCATCGAGTCTTGACAACACATGTCCTGTTAACAATAAAAAAAAAGAGAGAGTTCAAAATTTGGATTTTTTCTGTTATGGTTCTCTTCTCATTGAGAGTCTTGACAACACATGCCCTGTTGACAACGAGAACAAGGAGACAGCAAGAGATCACCCAATAAGCAGCACAAGGATAAATATATTTAAAGGAGGAATATACAGAATCGAAACAAACTCTTAATATTCAAGGGCTTGTGGTTCGGGCTTGCTTTGGGTTTCAACATCACTTCTATCCTACAAAATCAATTGCACCTTCATGTGATGGCAAATGCTAGAATTGCATCAAGAAAAAGGCACTATAAAACCATGACAGAAATAAAAAAGATGGGAAAAAAAATAAATTCCAGACAAAGCCCTTTATCCCAGGAAACCATCAAAGAGAGTTGCATGAACACAAGGAATCCACGTGAAAGTAGGTTAAAATGCCTCATAACACGGTACCCTGCAAAAGACAATTACCTTCCAACTTAGACTACAACCTATATAATGTGAAAAACAGCAAATAAGTTCAAAAGTCGTGTTTATCTGTTTTGATTCTCTTCACATTGACATTCTTAACAACACATAACCTGTTAGCAGCATTAGCAACAACCAAACAACTAGAGATCACCCAATAGGCAACACAAGGATAAATATATTTAAGGAGGGATAGACATAATCAAAACAAACTCCAGTATTCACGGGCTTGTGGTTTGATCTTCCTTTGGGTCTCCAAGTTGTCACATCACCACCTCAATCCTAGAAAATCAATTGCACCATCATGTGGTGACAAATACTAGAATTCCAAAAAGAAAGCACTCTTAAGACATAACAGAAATCAGAAACATGGAAAAAAAACCCTTCATCCCACAAAGCCATGCTAGAGAGCTGCATGAAAATAAGGATTTCACGTCAAAGTAGGCTAAGATGCCTCTCAAAACATAGTTCCCTGCAAAAGGCAGTTACCTATCCTTAATCTACTACCTATATAAATGAGAAAAACTTGATAGAAATACAAAATCGAGTTAATTCTCACCCTTGGCAACACATGTCCTGTTAATAACAAAAGCAAGGAGACAGCTAAGATCACCCAATAAGCAACAATAATAAAGAAAACAAAAATATATAATATAAACAAAACAAACTCTGGTATTGATGGGCTTGTAGTTTTGAACTTGCTTTGGGTTTCCCATATCCAAGTCTATCCCAGTAAATCAATTGCACCATCTTGTGATAGCAACTGACAGATTTGCAAAAAATGCACTTCAGAAGAATGACAGCAATAAGAAACCCTTCCCATAAAACCAAAGCAAGAGAGCTGCATGAACCTAAAGATCCAACCTAAAAGTAGATTACAACGCCTCACACAACATAGTTCCCTGAGGCAATTACCTACACCTTAGACTACTACCCATAAAAATGTAAAAAATGGAAAAGTTAAAAAATCGTAATTTTTATCTGTTTTGGTTCTCTTCGCAATAATAGTCTTGACAGCATATGACCTGTTAACAACCACAAAAACAGGGGGACAACTAGAGATCACCCAATAGGCAATACAAGGATAAATATTTAAAAAGAATAAACATAATCAAAACAAACTACGATATTCAAGGGCTTGTGGTTTGAGCTTCCTTTGGATTTCCAAATTGTCACATCACCACCTGTATCCTAGAAAATCATTTGCCTGCCAGAATTCCAAAATGAATGCGCCCTAAAACATTAGGGAAATCAAAAAGATGAAGAGGCAAATCCATGCGAAACTTTTTATCCCACAAAGCCATACTAGAGTGCTGCACCTTAGACTACTACCTATATAAATGTAAAAAATAGAAAATAAATTAAAAAAATCGTAAATTTTATCTGTTTTGGTTCTCTTCGCAATTATAGTCTTGACAGCATATGACCTGTTAACAACAACAACATGGAGACAACCAGAGATCACCCAATAGGCAATACAGGGGTAAATATTTAAAAGGAATAGACATAATCAAAACAAGCTACGATATTCAAGAGCTTGTGGTTTGAGCTTCCTTTGGGTTTCCAAATTGTCACATCACCACCTCTATCCTAGAAAATCATTTGCCTGCCACAATTCCAAAATGAATGCACCCTAAAACATTACAGAAATCAGAAAGATGAAGAGGCAAATCCATGCGAAACTTTTTATCCCACAAAGCCATACTAGAGAACTGCACCTTAGACTGCTACCTATATAAATGTAAAAAATAGAAAACAAGTTAAAAAATTGTAATTTTATCTGTTTTGGTTCTCTTCGCAATAATAGTCTTGACAGCATATGACCTGTTAACAACAACAACAGGGAGACAACAACAGATCACCCAATAGGCAACACAAGGATAAATATTTTGAAGGAATAGACACGATCAAAACAAACTACGATATTCAAGGGCTTGTGGTTTGAGCTTCCTTTGGGTTTCCAAATTGTCACATCACCACCTCTATCCTAGAAAATCATTTGCCTCCCAGAATTCCAAAATGAATGCACCCTAAAACATTACAGAAATCAGAAAGACGAAGAGGTAAATCCATGCGAAACTTTTTATCCCACAAAGCCCTACTAGAGAGCTGCACGACCATAAGAAACCCATGTGAAGTAGACTAACATTCCTATCAAAACATAGCTCCCTGAAAAAGACAGTTATCTATCCTCAGTCTACAAACTATATAAATGAGATAAACTTAACAGGAATACAAAATTTGTGTCATTATCTGTTCAGGTTGACTTTGCATTGACAGTCTTGCCAACACACATCCTGTTAACAACAAGAACAAGGAGACAGCAAGACATCATCCAAGAAACTACACAATGACAGAGAAGACAAAAAAAAATATGAAAGAGGAAATAGACAGACAAAACAAACTCCGGTATTGATGGACTTGTAGATTTGAGCTTGCTTTGGATTTCCCATCTCCACTTCTATCTTAGTAAATCAATTGCACCTTCTTGTCATAGCAAATGCTAGATTTGCAAAAAAATGCACTCTAGACAACCCCTTTCCATAAAACCAAGCAAGACAGCGGCATGAACCCAGAGATTCCACCTAAAAGTAGATTACCATGCGTCGCACATCATATGGTGGTTGAGCTTGCTTTTGTTTTTCTATTCTTATATCACCAGTTCTACCCTAGAAGGTTCATTCCACCTTGTTATGGTACCTTATTAGTGAAATTCCTACGCGTTAAGACAATGACAGAAAACACTAGGGCTCGTCGCAAAATGTAGGTTAAGTTGTCTTCAATAACACAGGCAACCCCCTGACGAATGCAATTACATAAATAGCGCTAAATCTGTTTATAACGGAGGAAAGAAAAACAGATGCAAAATTTTAGATTTTATGTTTTGTTTTTCTACCCTTTGCATCAATAGTATGTTTTAACAGTAATCAAGATATAGCCTGAATATCCCCCAACAATCAACAAAAGGGTAACGTAAAAAGAAAAATAAAAGCGTAGCCATGACTAGTGGTTTAGGCAAGCACAAAATCGACACAACCAAGATCAGACGGAAGAAGAACCAAACGAAGAATTGTTATAACAACATACTCCATCAAGAAAGTAAACAAGTGATTACAAAACCCTTCTAGTTATTAAACCAGAACCGCACACCCGATGTAGGCTAACCCCAAATCTGTTTGAAAATAGTTTACAAATGTGTTCTTGAAAATCCAAAGTAGATCACAACGTCATATAACAATTCCAGAGCTAACACCAAGACATACGCCTTCTACAAATTATTTGAAGATCAACCAAAAAAAGATCACTCATGTCAAGTCGCTTGCTCTCTGTACATATCACAGCAAACACCCCAGGCCAGTGCAGTAACCCAATCACCAGAAACATGAAAATTCTGAAACTTTTCTTCACAAGGGTGAGACAGAAAGTTACCATGACGAATCTCAAAAGTTATAAGCAACCTCATGATATAGAGATGAATTTGTGCCCTGTCATCTTGAAATTCGCATTTTCCATCTATGTATCACGCACCAAAAAGAATGGAACTTGTTACGTAGAAAGGACTCTCTATGCTATGCTTCTAGCTTATCACTCGATTTTATCCAATCATAATAATATCCGATCAAACCATGTAGCCATAGTGAATACGACAAGGCGACAAATAGTTCTCCATCATGCCGACGAGGAAATTGCATGAACGCTTTTTAGATGAAATCACATGTTATGAGATACCTTAATAATCAACAAATTCACTCTATATCAAAAGAACTCCTATCACGCATCAACGATCTCTATCCAAGAATCATAATTCCCCAACTCGAACAGGCAAATATGTTACCCTGTAAAGACCAAGTAATTGCACCTCAGTCTCCACTTTTGTGGAATTCATCCGTAAAACGGGAATTAAAAAGAAAAAGAAACGGTTTACAGATCTCATCTGATCAGATCCAACAGTTTCGATATCGCCGATCGTCGAACAATCTGTTAAGTGCAAGTTGCATCCATCTTTATAACATTTATAAATATCAGCCATATGAATCCAAACTAAGAACGAAGTGATCCACCTTCCAGAAATCACATGAAGGTACACAAACAGAATCGCAATCCATTACTATACCAACAATAGTTGTATCAAACATAAGGCGTTACCGCGAAGAAAGCGAATTAAATATCCAGACGCCAATCAGAAAACCATATCCCAAGTCCTAACAAGATAACATCAACAGACGACAAGTAAACAGAAACGGCGAAACAAGAAAACAAAGCATAGTCAGAGAGAGGGAAGCCCCACGACTTCCTTGCTTTGCACCAAGAACGCTATCTGCGGGGGGGTATTTATAGGCTTATTTGGCGTAGAAAGTACGCGGGTGCTACAATAGGACGGTCAGAATTATCTCCTCAAATTAAAGTCGGTGAACGTTTCACGACTCTTCCAGAGTTTTGCCAGCTGCCTTTCCTTTATTTGACTAGTCAAACTAGTTATGCTCTTTTATCTTATTACGCGCTTTCTTTCCGCGTGGCTTCCTTATCTGTTTTCATGATAATCCAGTTTTAATGGGTTTGATATTGAACCAGTTCGGTCCTTCAAACCAAGCTGAGCCCAATCCAAAACTCGAGGCCCAAGTCCAAATCTGATTGAATTAAACCCAATTATAGTTCTTATTCCACAATGATAATAAATGAAATGAAAAGAAAAGAAATCCGAGGCTGATAAGAGAAGGTGTACAATACAAGAATTTGCCCTCCGGTTTCAACGTTTAGAGTATTGAGGAGCTTTGCGAGCTTTCTTCAGACCAACCTTCTTTCTCTCGACGACTCTGGCGTCTCTAGTCAGAAGCCCTTCCTTCCTCAATGGAGCCCTATGAATTTCACTGACCTTTAGTAAAGCCCTTGCAATGCCAAGGGAGATTGCCTGAGCCTGACCAGACAGCCCACCTCCGTGTGCCTTAACAAACACATCGTAGCTGGTCTCGTACCCTAGAGTTTGCAATGGGAATTTCACATATTGGAGCCACAATGGATTGCCTTGTAGATATTCCTGCAGAAAGTATCATCAAAACCGTATTGTTATTACAGGACGTGTGTCCCAGGAATTCACAGATCCTGGCGGCATCAAATGCAAGATTATATTCATCAGTTCATGATCACAGAGAGTAAACAGAGAACATGATCTATTGTTTCTCCTCCAAGAGCGAAGATTAAATGCTAGACCTTTCATAACCCAATTAACCATTTGTACCATCTAATTCTCTAGATCAAAAAGCTCGAGGGAAGAACAATGAAAGAAATAAATCTAGTGTCCAACATATATCTGAATGCATGGAAGATCTGTAAGTCATGTGCTTGAATAAATCATTTGGCGGCTTCGTAATTCATAACCTCGATTCAACTACCAAGTGAGGGTTTGATTCAAGTGAAGGATTTGATCCAAATGGTATTTATAGGTTATAACATGTTTCGAACGTGACATAAAACCGTTCAAACAAGTTTCTACTATAAGTTGCAGCCTCCAACAAAGAGACCTTTAAGTCGGTAACTTGAAAGTGAAGACCTTTGGGGTGTTGGTAGACTCGAAACAATCAAACAACATACATGGACAATTAACAACCTACCACACGCCACACTCTATAGCATACAGTTTTTTAAATTTCATAAACGCTACCATTTCAGTTATCTATTCGATCCCAAACCAGTTAAATCACGGCCTCACCTAGCAGATTCAGAATATGTGCTTGATTGATCTGGTACACTAAACATATTCAACCAACCAATAGACTACTTAACATTTAGATAGAAAAAGCTTTGTTACTAAAACCCGAAAACAAAACAAATAGACAAAAAGTGGACCTTGGCGTCGCGATAGTTGATGATGAACTTGCCGGTACCTTCTTGAAGAACGACTCGAGCAATGGCGCATTTACGGCGACCGGTGCCGATAATAGGCTGAGCGGCAAATCCACCGGGAAGCCTCGATTTCACCAGTTTCTTGAGGTCAGCGATTTCGGGCACCAGCGGCGAAGCGACTGTGGCGGTGACTCGAAGAGTAAAATTTTCGGAAGCCAGTGAGAGAGAAGACGATTGAGAGCGAGGGAAGGAAAGCGTGCTTGGTTTCTGCGAAATTTGGGAAGAAAATGAGAGAGAAGAGAGGGAGGACGCCAGAGAAGAGATTGAGACCGACATTTTCGATCCAATTTCTTAAGTTTTCTTCTTCCTATGGAAGCAGATTAGATTGGTGGTGTCGACAACGTGGATTGTGGCTCAATGGGTGAAAAACTGGGAAAGGGATAACGTGGAGTGGAACTGACGGTTGCGTATTACGACGTCGTTTATCTTTGTAAGGAATATATTTAAAAAAAGGTGTTCCATTGCCGGGATTTGAACCCGGGTCGCCTGGGTGAAAGCCAGGTATCCTAACCGGACTAGACGACAATGGATTTGTGGTCATTGTACGAACACGAATTTTAAAACACAATAATTATCAACAGAAGTTAAATGCTTCCCATATTTCCTAAATTTTCCTTTATATTCAATTCGATGCATAAATTTGGAGAGTATTTTGAATATATTTTTTTAAAGAAATTAAATTTTGGTTTAATTAATAAGTGGAGTGTGTAATTAGGAACAGTCCACCACTAAATGCCATTACATCATATAAAACAATTAAGGCATAATATAGACCTGCTCATTTGAGGAAAAGAAGTATAATTAGTTGAAGAAGTTACCCGTAATCTCATTTTTAATGTATCCTTCATCTTTGCTCCTTCATTCCCAGAGACAAGCCTTCTTTTTTAAGCTTTCCATGGTCATCTATCACTATCTTACTACAAATTTAATACTCAATTAGTTACTAGATTGTAATCGATAGGTTCACATTTTATCCTATTTTATCTAAGTTGGTTTTTTTTTGGGGAGGTTATTTCATGGATTCTCGTAGGAACCTAAGTTTGACAAATACTTAAATAATCAACTTTAAATACTTTTAACATACACGTTATTGACATGATATATTAAAGGTTGGTTTAATAAGTAGCGCACGTGACATTGGAGACAAGATCTAAAACATGCATTCCAATGTACATATCATGCTTGCACTAAGCTTTAGTAACCTAAACTTCATCTACGAACAAATATGTTGATTACATGATGTGTTCCCCAATAACTACAAGTTCAATGTAACGAGAAACAGAATACTTTGGGATTCAACTATTTGGGGTGGCACTCCAAGTTTAATAAGTAAAAGAGAAGGTAATATATGAATTAAATGTTAAGGTTTTGTGATTTAAATAATACTTCTATGTTTTTTTTTATTACAAGGGAAACTAGAACATTAATTAGCTATAAAGAACGGCACATTGTCAGAAACAGCGGCGTGCAGGTCGCGGGGGTGGGCCACCCCAGTCGCATCATGAAGTAAAGCGCAGCGAAGACACGGCGGTGGATCCTGTAAGGACTGAAACCCGGGCCGAGATGTAGCCGCTAAAGAGGCGAGAAGATCAGCACTTCGGGTTACCCTCGCGATGGATATGCTGGAACCAGACCTCCCACGGTCGGTGGATCAACTCCCAGAGACCTGTCAACAAAGGAGAGATGTTAGCCAAACTGTTAGTGGAAGGGGAGAGGATATTGATTACCTCCAGTGAGTCCACCTTTACAACCACGTGACGAAAACCGCTCTCGCACGCCAAACTGAGCCCAGTGTGGACCCCCCACAGTTCCGCCTCCAGGGGGTACCTCGGCCAATATGTTGAAGAAAGCTGCCACACCATGACCGAGGCTATTCCTCAAAAGTCCCCCAGCGGCGATCCGGAGGGACCTAACACTGGCAGTGTCATCGGTGTTGAGCTTGACCCATCCCTCTAGGGGTTTGACCCATCTCACCGGGGTACCTCAGGGAAGGCTCGGGTTCGGAAAAACACGGGTAGCGAGTGAGTGAGCTCGAATAATCCAAAAGCTATACTCCAGGATAATGCAAACGCTGTCGAGCGGCCAAGAAAAGTCGAGGTCGAAAATGCTCACGTTTTTCCACTTCCAAAGAAACCAGCAGGCAACTCCTACCGAGAATGTGAGGAGGGAAATGCTGCCAGAAAGTTGTCACTCGGGGGCAGTCTCGAAGGGCGTGGAGGGTAGTCTCCTCCTGGCCACAAAGGTGGCAATTGCCGTCCAGAGTAAAGGATCGTTTCACCCGCTGCTGGCTCGTCAGTAACTTTTGTTTGCCCAGAAGCCAGAGAAAGGCTCGAATGCGCTGCGGACCAGGGCATTTCCAGATGCTCTCCCAAAACTGGTTTCTCACAGTCTCCTCGGAGTGCTCAAGAAGGGCATAGGCGGAGGCAACGGTGAAATCACGAAGGAAAGTGAGTCCCCAGACCAATAGGTCGGGACCCCGACCATTGGGGAGCGGGCGGAGAGCAACAATCAACAAACAAACAGAAGAGGGAAGATAATGGTGGAACCGATGTCAGTGCCAATCACCATTCTCGTTTAGGTAGTCGGCCACTGTATCAGTAATGATGCTAGACTCCACCTCGGTGGTGGTTAATAAGTGCAAGGGGCTCAAGTCTTCAAGCCAATTGTCAAGCCAGAAGAGAATCCGACGCCCGTCCCCGAGCTTCCAAGTCTCCCCGTTCCGCACTAGAGGCCAAGTCGCAGCGATCCCCCGCCAGGTCGAAGAAGCTCGAGGCCGATCCAACTTCAGAGGGATATGAGTAGTATCCAGACGATACTTTGCTCAGAGGATCTGAACCCACAGCGTATCTGGTTTGGTTAAAAGAGCCCAACCGAGTTTAGCCAGGGCCGCATCGTTAGAAGAGCGAATCCGCTTGATGCCTAGGCCCCCTGCGATTTTGGGTGTACACACTGTGATCCAATTCACCAGATGGACTTTCTGTTGCCCTTCATGGGCACCCCATATGAAGTTCCTCATCACTTTTTCCAATCCATCACAACTGACGAGGCAGTCGGACCGTCTGCATAGTGTAAATGGGAAGGGCGGCAATGACTGATTGAGTTAAAGCAACCCGACCGGCCAAAGTCAACGTCTGAGCTTTCCAACCCGAGAGTCTCTGCTAAGCTTGATCAAGAATATACTGATACGTATGGCGGGTAGTGCGCTTATGCAGCAAAGGAACCCCCAGGTATTTACCAAGATTGTTAGTATGTTGGACATGCAACATTTGACTGATTCGCTACACGGTGGCTCGGGAGACATTTCGGAAGAAGAAGATCCGGGTTTTATCTTTGTTAACATGCTCGAAGCCTCGCAGAAAAATTCAAGAGTGCGGTCCAGTAACTCGGCTCGCGACATAGTAACTTCTGCAAACAGGACAAGATCATCGACAAAAAATAAATGCGAGAGCGTAGGCCCTTGCCGACGAAACTCAAGCGGGTTCCATTGGCCTTGGTGCACTGCCCGCGTGATAAGATGCCCCAACCTTTCCATACACAACACAAAATGGTATGGGGATAACGGATCACCTTGATGGATACCGCGAGAGGGATAAAAAGGAGTAGAAAGAGTGCCCTGCCAATTGACTTGCATAATAACTGTCGTCACACATTTCATGATAACCGAGATGAGGGAACTCAAGAACCCGATATCAGTAAGAGTGTCCTGGATGAAATCCCACCGAAGGCGATCATACGCCTTTTCGAGGTCGACTTTGAGGGCAAAGTATCCCGTCTTTCCCTATTTATTTCGCATCATGTAAATGGCCTCCTAGGCTATGATAATGTTATCAGTAATATACCGGCCAGGAATAGAACTACATTGGTTGTCAGCCATTAGATAGCCAAGGTGGCTTTTCAACCGATTGACCACGATTTTCGTAAGGATCTTATAAAGCACCGTGTAAAGGCTAATAGGTCAGAACTGAGAAATATGGGTTGGGTTTGGGTTTTTAGGTAATAAAACTAGTATGGTGTGATTTAGGTCTTCCTCCCACCTCTCTAGTTGGAAAATATCTTGGATAACCTTCACCACGGACGGGCCGATAGTGGCCCACTGAGTCTGATAGAAGAGCACATTAAAACCATCCACTCTCGGGGCTTTATGGGGGTTCATAGCAAAGACCGCACGCCGAACTTCCAGAGCTTGGATGGGGGCCACGAGCTCTAGGCACCCACCCTCCCGAAGGGGAGGGAATGCCCCGCTAAGTAGACGTGGCAGACATGACGACCCATCGGAGGCGTAGAGTCGGGCATAATAGGTCAGCACTATGGACCGCATGATAGCAAGGTCAGTAATTAACAAACCCTCATCATCATAAAGGCGGCCGATCTTCAGTTGACGTCTTTTGGCCATAGTGAAGGTATGGTAAAAACGGGTATTACGATATCCCTTCGAAATCCAGTCACATTTGGCACGTTGGTGCCAAAAAAGTTATTCTTCACACAGAACCTGCAAGAGTTCACTACTCAGTTGGTCCTCTAAGGCTAATAACGAATCAGAAGGATTAGTGCGCATCGATCGCTGAATGCCCTCTAAGAATTTATGTTAATTATTGACATTAACATTTATTTACATAACAATGTATATTTATAAACTTATAATAATTAAATTTTAAAGATGAATAATATCTCTCTTTTTCGTATATCAATTATTCTATATTAATTTTCAAATGATTTTATAGTCTAATGTTAATATTAATGATTAACTTCTTAACATTAAATTAAAAAATTTGCTTTTTGTGGAAAATAATAAATATTGTTTTGTATTTTTAGCTATAAAAGTTACTTAAAGACTTAATGAAAATCACATCCAATTCAATATAAATTTATTTATTTTTATTAGAACACCAATGACATAAATCTATATCTTTTAACGCATTCAAATAATTGAAATATTGGAAGGAAATATTAATTTTTAGTTATTAGTTTAAAAAATATAACCTTTTTAATATTTACCAAAAACATATATATATATATATTTATATATATATTTATTTATTTATTAATTCGGATTCTATTCATATAAAATATATGTATCAAAATGTTATTGGATGAAATTTTAATTTCTAAATCACATTAAAAAAAACGTTGGATTCAAACTCAACTGATCTTATATGAATTCAATGATTTTGATGATGAGTTCAAACTTTTAAAAACATATCATGTTCTAGGTAGTTCGAAACTTGAAAGTTATATCTATTAAATTTTTAAAAATTTAAAATAAATTGAATTAAACTCTATTGGGATTTGGACTACCCAAGTTTGATAGGTTCAAGTTTAGACTTGAAGATTAGGGCTCGATTTGTAAGGAAGATAATAGTCAGTTGAACTCAAGCCTCTCTTGACCTGTCCCAACCAAATTCATGAGTTGACCGACCTGTGGTCCAATTGAACTAAGCAATCTCAACTCGTAATCCAATCAATCGTAGCTGAAGTCAAGTAAAATCGAACAGGTCAGGCCACATTTACAATTTATGTCGATTTGGTTTTAAATCAACCTACTTAAACGCAGATTTTCGAGCTAACCTGCTTGAATGTAGAATTTCAACTCGAACGAGTATTTATGTTTAATGAAGAATTAAAATAAGATTAAGTTGAGTGCTGATATTAAAAAAAAAAGATTAATGTTTTTGAAGGAAGTAATTACGTCGGATTAGGCTTTAGCCGGCTCAGCCGACATTGATTGTCTCCGACAGCCTAGAATTTAGATCCTTCTTATTTGGGTCAACGCGTATAACTGTTCGATGTTTTTTGGATTATTATTCTAATGTCCTTACAGGAAGGAAAAAAAAAACCGTGATTATCCAACTGCTCCAACTTTCAAACCATCGGTTTTGGTTAGTTGCCCACTGGATTGAGACAACTGGATAATAGTAATGACTTTAAGGTAAGATTCGAACTTTATTGTTTTTTTTTTTTTTTGAAGTTTATTGTTTTTTTCAAAAGCCTTTTTATTCTGAATTATTTTAAAAGTTTTATATTATCATAAATAAGAAAGCATTTTAAGTAATTATTAAATTATTTTAATAAAATATGTTCCCATGATTAATAGCAGTATAAGCCTTAGTTAAATTTATAAGATGGAAATTTAAAATATTAATTTATTATCATAGTATTTTAAATAATAAAAATAATGGTAAAAATACATTACTCTCATATAATTTAAGTAATTTTTAAAAATTAATCTTTAAAATCATGGAATTTTTCTTTGTAATTTTTAATTAAAAATATCTTTTAAGTTTTTGTTGAAAAATAATAAGCAAAACATATATACTAAGGAGATCGTATATGAATTTATCAAATATAATTAACCTAACAATTAATTCTAATTTAAAGTAATCAATTCAAACTCAAATCGATATTTTAAAATAATTATAAAATTATTAGTCCTAATCAAATTTAACTACTTCATGTTAAATTTTAGAATTGGGTTGAGTCATAGTGATATTTAATTAATATATTTTTATCACATATATTTTATTATTATTTTCTGCCATAAGTCTTTTAGAAGTTTGAAAAAATATCTTTATCATAAATTTACCTACTAATTATGTTTACAATTGTCAACGAGATTTAGTCAAAATCAAATTTACCTACTAATTTTGTACATAAAGTTTCCCACTTTATAGAAGTTTGTAAAAGGTTATAATGTACGCAATTTTTTCTTTTTTCTTTTTATAATTTTTTTATGTAATTTGAATATATAAGCTTATGATTACAAAAAAATAAATTTAGTTTTTTATAATTTTCGTGTTCTTCGTTAGGTATTCATTAGTTATATTAAAACTATTCAAAATCCTATTTGGATTAATTAAATATACTCTTAGATTATCATAATCAAAATTATTTATTTATATTAATTATTTAGCCTTCAACTACTTTGGAATCTTTACCACAACACCCGGTGATTCCCTCCACTTTTTCACGCTGTCAAACTTTCACCTTTTTCCTTAAAAAAGTCGTTCTTTTGGTCTATTTTTGACACCTCCTTTTTATCCCTTTTTTATTTTTTAAAGCGCATTTTTGAATTTTGAGACTTTTTAATTAGAGTTTATGATTGAATAAAACTCACATAAACAAGATCAATTCTACTGTTTCTGTGTATCGTCGTATGTTCGCCTCTATTTATTCATTTATTAATATTTAAGGGATTAGATCTTATATCTACATAAATATATGAATAAGATTTAATTCGTCATATGTTCACCTCTATTTATTTATTTATTAATATTTAAGAGATTAGATCTTATGTTTACATAAATATATGGGTAAGATTTAATAAAACATGATAAAAATATCATAACTAAAATAAGAGATCTGATTTATAAATATATAGATAAAATTTAATAAAATAAGATTAAAATAAAATAACTGTAACAAAAATTTGATGTAAATATTTAATTAATGGATGAACGAGTGGGCAGCCCACATAAACCGACTGCCACAATCAACACCGTAATATGGGAATATAGAAACTAAAAAGAAAGAAAAGAAAAGATAAAAGGTAGAATAACTTCCGTAGCTTTTTAGACGTTTTTTTTTTGAAGAGCATGGGGTCTTCTTTTAGAAGAATTACAAGAACCCCATGAAAGTCTTCAAATTCAGAGGAATTTAGTAGTTGATTAAAAACCTAAACTGGGTTTTTGATGATGCTTCATCAGAATCAACTTGGGTTTTAACGAGGAAGGAAAGACGGAAAAGTTGAAAGCTTTTTTCTTTTTTTTATATATATATTTTTCATCTCGTCTGTAAACGTTTACTTGTCTAAATTTGACTTTGAAATTGCGTACAGTTCAAGTACTCCGTCCCAAATTCTTAGCGTATTGGCCTTACAATTCTTGACGTATCATTCTACCTGCGAAACAACATATTGAATTTAGCAGATTACCCATTCCTTGGAACTACAGATTATCTTGCTATTTCTTTGTTCTTCTTTCTTGTTCTCGTGTTGTGTGAATAATAGTTTATACATTTGTAATCAAAAAGAGGGGGAAAAGAGAGAGATATACAAAGGACATTGGTTAAAGGTTATCTTTTCCTTTAGGGGACTGCATGATTTGAGGCTTTTCTGAGCTGATTGGGATCTACTCTGATCTGGGTCTTTTTCTGCTTAAGACTATTTATCCTGCAAGTACTTCGTTTGTCAGAGGTGAGTCACCTCTCCACTATTTGATTCCTTCTTTTATCGCTTTATAACCTGAAATTACAGCATTATGTATATTATGTAATATATTCAATTGGGATGTTGAGCTGGAAGAATATCTGTCTTTATCTTTCCATTGCATTTATACAAAAGCTTAGAAATTAACTTGGGCTGGTAACAACTTCCTTTGTTTGTAATCTAAACGTCCTGGAGCAGAACAATGCAAGGTTTGTGTTCTTTGTTTTAACATGACTTTATAGAAAGATTTGATACAGCAAGAGAAGAAAGTCAACTGCTCCGGTGACGGAGTTGGGATTTCTGGCAGCATCATATAATATGCCTGGATTGTAGGATGGTGTCGTTGATATTTGTATTGGCTTTTATACTGCATTTCCTCCTCCTCCTCCTCTTCCTTTAGGCTTTATTTGACCCCACTATTCATGCGATTCTCCTTGCATTGTATCAACAAGCAAATAATGTTGAACCTTCATTGCTATGGAAACTGCGTGAAAGCCTATACTCTTTTTAGTCCTTGTGCACGGATTATTGATCAGGAACGGTCAAAGTCTTTGCCATGTTACTTAAGAGTGGTTAAACTGAACTTGACTGCCTTTTACATCCTTTGCTTTATGTTTTTCACTGTTTTGCAGGGAGCACATTCATCAACTGTGAGCAGATACCCATACGGGTGATGGGTTGGCTTAGCAAAATATTTAAGGGGTCTAGCCATAATATCTCAGGAGGGCATTATCATGGGAGCTACGGAGACAATCCTAACTTTAACGAACCATCTACTTCTGGGGTATTTCCCTGTAATACTTTCTTAAAATGCCTCTTTTACATCTTCATTTATGCTAATTCGTTCTGTGTCGAAGATGCATCAAGTCAAATTTCTTGATTTTTGAGCATTAAGTTAGCAATGATCAGTTGAGGAATATGCTAATGCTTAATGACAATGACTTCCTCTTTCTTTGGATCTTGGACTTAGGATGTTTGGATGGAGCAGGAAAATGAAGATATAGATCGTGCAATTGCACTTTCCCTTTTAGAGGAAAATCAAGTCAGGAAAAATGTGATAGGTGGGTGCTCTGGCTAGTAAGATCATACTATATATTCTGTGACATTGTTATTGAGCTCAGACTATGAATCACTGTATCCTGGAAATTCTTCATTCAACATTCAAAATTCACCTGTCAATCTCAAATCTACAAAGTGATTTCCTGGTGAGACGTGCCAATGTCGTCAACCCGTTGCTCCAACTTGTTTTAGGTTTTCTTGAGACTTTGATTTTGTTTAGAGTGAAAATGCGACAAAGCCCCTACAGGAGATGTTTCTTTTAGAGAAAGGAAATTATCATAACATATGTGATATTTCAATTGCACAGATTAGATTAATTTTGATATAGCATTGAAACCAATTATTGCCATTAATATGAACAAGTATTTTGGTGTCTTAAATCAAATCACTTGTGACAGATTAATATGAACAAGTATTTTGGTGTCTTAAATCAAATCACTTGTGACAGATAAGGAGACTCAACTGCAAGAAGATGAACAACTTGCCAGAGCACTCCAAGACAGCTTGAATGTGGAATCTCCTCCTCAGTATGGGCATGGAAATGCATACCAAGGGAATATTTATCAACCCATCCCTGTGCATTTTCCAATGGGGTTCAGGTACTTCTCTGGTCTGGCTGATTATTCACGTTCAATACTTTATGTGGCTTTTAGATGCATTCAACAACTTTGGGATATTGTATCTGCATGGTATTTGATTTCTCTCACTCTCTCTGCTTCTTTTCACTCGTAACTGCAATTTCTGCAAGTTCTTAATTTAAGTAGTGCCTAGTTAGGCATCATTCATAATTTTTTTTTCTTCACATTTCTCTTTTTTTGAGTGGTATATATGCTTTCCATTTTCTCCTTTATAGCTGTGAATTCTAGCAATAGAGTAGAAAAGCAAATAATGAATGTGTATTTGGTTAGGATCTGTGCTGGTTGCAATTCTGAGATTGGACATGGAAGATTTTTAAATTGCCTGAATGCATTCTGGCATCCAGAATGTTTCCGATGCAGTGCTTGCAACCTACCAATTTCTGATTATGAGGTGCAAATTTCACTACCAATTAAGTATTGATGTACTATAATTTATGGCTGATTCTGTAAATGCCATGTTTGGTTTCTTAGACAGTTAATCATTTCCATAGAGTGCATCAGCTAACGCTCCAAGTGTTCGTTTTACTATAGTTCTCAATGGGTGGCAACTTTGCTTTTCATAAATCTTGCTACAAGGAGCGCTACCATCCAAAATGTGATGTTTGCAATCACTTCGTGAGTATTTCTTTTGTATGAATAGTGAAGATCATTTGCTGTTGATCCTGATTATTCAGCCGTCTGTGTTTCGTTTACTTGCATAACTTTTAATTTTACTGCTTGTCACAATAATGCAATTGTAAAAAGTAATTGTGGTTCTATTTTTAATATCACAAATGTGCCAGTGATGTTACAGATTTAAAGAATTTACCTACCAATTACGGAAAAAACAATATGGTTAGAGTATCCTATAAATAGAGGGGTGCTTATTGTACTTTGACGAAATTTTGAATCTAAGTTTTGGAACAATAAATTTATGACTTGCTATCTTTGAAATTCTCGGAACTAGGAATTATAGTGGGAATCCAAGTTTTAATGTGTGTCTATGTCTGTGGAGAGAAAGAATGGAGCTGGAGGGTCGGACATCTGAGCATCTTCACAAAGTTTTATTGGAGGCTCCATGCTTTCAATTTATGAAGTGATTATGGAAATGCCATTTCTTTCCAACTCATTCACATACTTATACAGTTTGGTTGCTTGGTGAATATGTATATTATGACAGATCCCCACAAACCTTGCTGGATTAATAGAATATAGGGCACATCCATTTTGGGTTCAGAAATACTGCCCTTCACATGAGCATGATTCTACTCCTCGGTGCTGTAGCTGTGAACGAATGGAGGTTAGTTTTGACAATTATTTATTCAATGCAATTTTCATTCTAAGGGAATCCAAGTATGTTATAATTTACTGCACTTGCAGCCACGAGACACAGGATATGTTGGACTTAATGATGGTCGAAAGCTCTGCCTCGAGTGCCTAGATTCTGCAATTATGGACACCAGTGCATGCCAACCCCTTTACCTTGATATACAAGAATTTTATGAAAGATTAGGTATGAAAGTGGAGCAGCAGGTTCCACTGCTCTTGGTTGAGAGACAAGCACTGAATGACGCCATGGAGGGAGAAAAAAATGTGAGGGCAACACACTGAAACCTAACACGTCATCTATGACAAAACTTTGTGAAATTAGTGCTGTGTACATTGTTGTCTTGAAGCATATTCCACTTGCATCTGAAATGTCTTTGAGCAAAATAAGAAGGAATTTTGTTTTTATTAAACCTTCTATAATGTCATTATATTGTTTTACAATTTCTGCACTTGTTCTAAATGTTCTTAGAAACTAACCAAAAAATTAGATGATTTTATGTTGTATTACATCTTTAAAATAACTATCTCAATACTGGATTTGCAATTGCACAAATATTTTTACTAAATTTACACAAAAAGAAATCACATTTGAACACAAATAGAACGATTTCTTTACATCTACATTCAGGAACATCTATGAATAAAGTATGTTAAGGTTGTATCAGAATAGATTTCATAATGGTTATTCGCATGCAATATCTTTCCTTGTTCAATTCCCTTTAATTTTACCTTTTGGACTTTGAAATTTCTCTATCCTGGACAGGGTCATTATCACATGCCAGAAACCAGAGGACTGTGCCTTTCTGAGGAACAAACAGTTAGCACGGTAAGAATATATTTGAGGTCTTCTTTTAGCATTCTACAGGAATGTGAATTGCTTTTAGATAGGAACATGTGATTGTTTTAGATAGTAGCTCAGATATTTATATTACAATGGCCATGAATTACCAGGTATTAAGGCGGCCAAGGTTTGGAGCAGGAAATCGAACCATGGACATGATAACAGAACCATACAGGCTGACACGTCGTTGTGAGGTGACAGCTATACTGATATTATATGGGCTACCAAGGTATTTCTCAAATTTTTGCTGTCACAAAATTGCAAAATAGTACATGGTGTTTCCGACTGTATGCTTGCTATAGTGTACAAGGTATTTCTCTTCATTAGATGGATAGCGTCCGGGAACATCACACGCTTTTCTTTCTTCATATTCATCTAATCAAGCAATTGACTGGTTCAATTTGAAGTGTACATGGGAATGTAAAATTTCAGTTTGGAACTTATATTGACATTTGTTCTCCCATTGCATTTAAATTTCTGGGAATAACGTTTAAGAGAGAAAGAACGAGTGAGCGAGTGAGAGCGAGTGAGAGGCAGATTCCGTTACAGAAGGAGCTGGATTATGAAATTTCTTGAAATTCAATTTTCTTGTTCTTCAATACACATCTAGTACCAGACTGGCCCTCAAGATCCGGGGATTAGCAATCTTTACTATCCTTTAAATTCTCCACAATAGCCTGTCTAACTGTAAAGACTTGATGTTCATGTCTTTATGTTTGATCCTGATGAGCTTTATCTATACAGGTTGCTTACAGGGTCAATCCTAGCACATGAGATGATGCATGCATGGATGCGACTTAACGGTATAATTTAACTCTGAAAAAGAAAAGACCTTTCTTGACTATCATAAATATCATAATAACATCTGCCCATTGGTTTATTGTAAGAGCAAAACCTTCCTGATCTTCACTGACCATAAAACCTATCTGGTAGTCCATTGTTAAAGTTGTCACTTTTAACCATATTTTGGGATCTGATTCTTGATAGATGCTGACTTATTTTATACTTCCTATTAGGTTTTCAAACTCTTAGTCAAGATGTTGAAGAGGGTATCTGTCAAGTGCTTGCACACATGTGGTTAGAATCGCAACTTAGGTCTGGTTCGGGCAGCAACAATGGTGCATCATCCTCTACATCTCAGACCACAAAGAGGCACACAAGATCTCAACTTGAGAGCAAGCTTGGGGAATTTTTCAAGCATCAGATTGAATCAGATACTTCTCCAGTGTATGGGGATGGATTTCGAGCTGGTCAGCAAGCAGTACATAAATACGGCCTGCACAGGACACTTGATCATATTCGGATGACAGGGAGATTTCCATATTGAATTACCTTAAACCTGAATTTTTTGTTATTCCTTTTTATTCTTTATTTACTTAGTTATTGCTTGGCATCCATGGTCAAGCACATAGCCACTTGATTCTTTAGACAGTTGTCTTCTGCGTTGATTTTTTTAGTCCTGTGGGTAGAGGAGGCATTTTATGGTAGACAATTCAACAGTGTACTTTATACCTTGTCATAGTGAATCATTTATCAATATCAATCAGTACATAAACAACACTATGGTGGCATAAATTAATCCATATGGATAAATTTTGACTTAGTTGATAATCTTAATAACAAATCTTGATTGCAAAATTTTGTCAAGTCGTGTTTAAGTTAAGCGGATTTGAGTTTGAGTTTATCGGAAACAATCTATTATTAAGTGGGGTATGACCCTTTTTTCCTTAGAAAACCTTACGTGCTTTTTAGGAAATTTGGGTTCAGTATGGAATTGGGCTTCGGGTCCATTATCCAAAAGTAAGAGCCCAAGAAAAAATATTTAGTGATAGATTGGATAATGCAGGATAGATTGATATACAATATCAATATTTTTGTCTACCTAAAAAATATTTCAATGTTGTATGTATCACAAATTCACAATAATCATCCATTTGCATTGTATGGCATTTTCGATGAAAACCAGGAGACAGAAAATAATCACATGTAAGAATCGAAAAGATTGACGGAACCGGAACAAAGAGAAGTGCAAGAGACTAGCGAATTCAAGACATCATTTGCTGAAATTCATGGAAATCTAGTACCCCATTCCCATCAAGATCAAAAGCTCGTATCATGTTCTCACACTCTTCCATTGATTTTGGATCGCCGAAACGATCAAGCATCTTCTGTAACCCTCTTGGCGTAATGCAGCCATCAACATCTTGTGCTTCGTAAATCTCGAATGCCCTTTTAAGATCATCCTCTTCAACTTCTTTATCCCCTCCCACCAACTTCAAGAACTCGCTGAACTCTAACAAACTATCACCATTGACGTCGAAGTCGTTAATGATCTTCTGAACTTCGTCACTCGGCATACGCTCTCCTATAGAAGCGAAATAAGCACCAAGCTCCTCGCTCGAAATCTTCCCATCACCGTCTGTGTCAAAATGGTTAAAGACATTCAAGAGCTCTTCTTGGTTTCTGCTTCTTCTGGGTGTAATATTGGAAGGTGAAGATGGAGCAGAAAGTAGCTTGGTTCTTGGCTGGCGACGAGAAAGACTTGACTTCAGTCTTCCACTGGCAAACCATTTAGAAACCTTGGAAAATCTGGGACTAGAAGTTGCCATGAAACTTTGTGCATAAAGGTCAAGGAAATACAGATGATATATAATGCCGAGATTACTGAAAACAGACACGATATGGTATATGAGAATGTTCACCGTAGCTTCATTGTTTCATTGAAGTTAATGAGATGCCTTTTCAAGCTGGATTTCTGACTAGATTGATGGAAGTTCAGTTACAGCTGGTATTTGATGACTAACTGCCTTGTAAAGTAGACAAGACCTCCAAGTTTGGGATCATCTATGATGCCTGCAGCCTTCTCTTGCCTGTACTAGAAAAGGTCTCTCCTTTGCCGTCAATCAACAATGCATGTGAAAAATGGAATCTAAAACCTAAAATCCGATAACTGTTCAAATAAACAAGAGATTTTTCTTCTTTAGTAATAATAATAATAACAACAATAATAATAATAATAGCTTCTAGCCTGACTCTAAAATTTAATTATACCTTTTTCTATATATATTCTTTTTATCATTTTAATAACTAAGTTCATCAAATCTTTTTTAATTATTGTTTATTCAATTAAATCGCATTATTTGATTTTTTTTCCTTTGAATAACAAGAAACCTTAAAAGGTAAGAAAGAAATGACATCCATATATAAAATTTGCATGTCTACTCTTATAAGTGTTGAGTGTTCAATCATTTTTTTTAGACTTTCGCCGAAATGACGAATAAATGAAGATAAGATGGATGAACGCGGGAGTGTAGAGTGTTACAAGCCCTTGTCTTAACTTATACGGTCGTGTGGATCAACTATGTAGGTCTCTATAAATGTGCAAAGGAATATGTAAAGAATGAAGATATACACAATTGTGCTATACACTTGTGTTAAGATATACGGTCGCGTGTGGAGACCACATAACTCAACATCGTATAACTCTCTGTAATCATATATAACTGTAAGTGAAATAGTGTTGAAGATACACGGTCACTTACATACAAAAAAACTTATTTTATGATATAAAAGTGAAAAATATATAGGTCTTTGTAAAGAGTATAGTGATAATGTTCAAAAATAAGGAAAAATAGAGAGAGAGAGAGTAAACAGTATTGTATTATCTTTTTTGTTTGTTTTTCTAAGATTGGTTCGAGTGTTTTGTTGATTGTGATATCAACCTTGATTTTTATCCTAAAACTTTGTGAGGTAACTTGTTGGTATAAGGTGAGCGATAAGTCTTTTGTAAACTCTTATTGAGTTTATCATATTTACGTATCAGTTTGTTCTATAATTTTTCTTCTAAATCTTAATGTTTATTTTAATGTTAATTTTGTTACTGCAAATTAAAAGAGTTTTTTTTTTATTATTGTTGATATTTGATTTATTTTTGATAGATTTGTATTATTGTAATATCAATTTAGATTGAATAAGATATAATGAACAAAGCCAACTCATCGTTCTATTAATTATTTAATTCATTAATCTAGATTGAACCATTAAATACTTTTCTTAATAAATTGCTTGTCAACAACAGGCCATTCTTAGGAGATGAGACCAGATAAATATGCCTTAAACGTGTTGAAGCATCATTGTCTCCGATAAGCTACTTCTCGAACTTGCACTAAAGCCAATCCCCTATGAATCTAATACTATATCCATGCATATGACGATCATGTCTCTTTTGAGACAATGACTTAGTAAGAGGATCTACTAGATTCTCTTTAGTAGGAACTTGCTCCAATGTTATGTCTTTCCGCTTTACTATCTCCTTAATCAAATAAAACTTCCTGAGTACATGTTTAGATCGTTGATGAGACTTAGGTTCCTTTGCTTGCGTAATAACAACGTTGTTGTCACAATAATATTATGGGCTCAACAATGCTAAAAACCACTCCAAGTTCAGTGATGAACTTCTTGATCCAAACTGCTTCTTTTGCTGCCTCTGACACTGAAATGTATTATGCTTCGGTCGTTGAATCTGCAATAGATGGTTGTTTGGAACTCTTCCAACTAACCGTAGCACTATAAAGAGTAAAAATATACCCTGACTGTGATATACTATCGTCTTGATTAGACTGAAAACTGGCATCCAAATGACCCTGAACTTTTAGCTCAGCTCCTCCATAGACCAGAAAAATATTTTTAGTCCTTAAATGCTTCAAAATATTTTTCATAGTCGTCCAATGACCCTCACCAGGATTAGCTTGATATGTTCTTGTTATGCTCAAAGCATAAGCAACATTTGGTCTAGTACATAGCATCGTATACATGACTGATCCAATTGTCGAAGCATATGAAATACAATCTGTTTTATCTCTCTCCTTTTGTGTTTATGAACACATACTCTGTGAGAGAGAAATCCCATGTGATATAGGTAAGAATCCCCTCTTGGAATTCTCCATACTAAGCATCTTTAGCATTTTATCCATGCATGTGGATTGAGATAATCCAACAAACCTTTTTTTATTTTTCTTGATATATCTTTATACCTAGTATATAGGTTGCTTCTCTCATATCCTTAATGAAAAAGTTATTAGATAACCATAACTTAACAGACTGAAGCATTGAAATGTCATTTCTAATAAGTAATGTGTCATCCATATAAAGCAATAAGAAAACGACTGCACTTTCACTTACCTTCTTATAAACACAAGGGTCATCCACATTTTTTTATAAAATCAAACTCTTTAATTGTTTCATCAAAACAGATGTTCCAACTCCGCGACGCTTGCTTAAGTCCATAAATGGACCTTTGTAACTTGCACACTTGATCAGGAAATTCTTTGGATTCAAAACCTTCAGGTTGTGTCATATACACATCCTCTTGCAAATTCTCATTGAGAAATGTTGTTTTGACATTCATTTGCCAAATTTCATACTCATGGTATGCCGCTATAGCCAATAAAATCCTTATGGATTTAAGCATTGCCACTGGCAAAAAAGTTTCATTAAAATCAACTCTTTATTTTTATCTGTAACCTTTCGTCACCAACCTTCCTTTGTACGTATGTACATTTTTATCTATGTCAGTTTTTCTCTTAAAAATCTATTTGCACCCAATAGGTACTATACCTTTAGGTGCATTCACCAAAGTCTATCCTTGGTTAGTGTACATAGATTCCATTTCAGATTTCAAGGCTTCTCCATTTTAAAGAATCGATGTCTGACATTGCTTCTTTAAAAGTAGTAGGCTCATCATCTATAGTGATACGTTATCCTTTTCATGCTCTATATGTAGATCTAATCTAGTGGGAGGACGACATATCCTACTAGTTCGTCATGGACTATGTGTCTCTTCAACTCTCAGTTGTACATCATATGTATCAACTTCAGGTTCTTGTTCCATGTCAATGTGAATTTGTAGTCCTTGAACTTCTCTAAGTTCAACCTCACTCTTACCACTTTCTTGAGAATGAATTCTCTTTCTAAGAATGTAGCATGTTTTGAGATAAACACCTTTTACTCAATAGGATGATAGAATTGATATCCGAAACTTTCTTTCCAATTCCTTACAAATTTGCATTTGTCCAATTTAGCTTGAAACTTATCAAATATAGCACGCTTCATATAAGTATCATATCCCGAAATCTTTAAGTGTGATAATCTAGGTCTTCCACCAGTTCATTTCTTATATGGTGTCTTATCAATCGATTTAGATGGAGCTCTATTCAGAAGATATATTGCGGTTTCAATTATGTATCCCCAAAAAGATATAGGAAGGACTACATGACTCATCATGGAACGTACCATATTTAATAGGGTACGATTTCTCCTCTCAGAAACTCCATTATGTTGTGGAGTTGTAGGAAGAGACCATTGTGAGAGAATCCCATTCTCTTTTAAGTAACCAATAAACTCGTAGTCTAAGTATTCACCACGTCGATCTAATCTAAGTGTCTTAATACTTTTGTCAGTTTGTTTCTCTACCTCTAGTCTAAATTCTTTGAACTTTTCAAATGATTCAGTTTCATCAAGTACATATAATCATATCTTGAATGGTCATCTGTGAACGTAATGAAATATGAGTATCCACCTCTAGCATTTGTGTACATAAGTCCACATAAATATGAATGTATTAATTCTAGTAACTCACTAGCACGTTGTCCTTTTCCCTTAAAGAGTAGTTTGGTCATCTTTCCCAATAAACAAGATTCACAAATTTCATATGATTCATAGTCAAAAGGATCCAAATATCCTTCTTTATGTAATTTTGTGATTCAAGTTTCATTGATATGACCTAACCTACAATGTCATAAATAAGATGGAGTTTGGTTACTTAATTTGCTTTTCTTACTATTTATGTTAAAAATTGACCTTTCTAGATCTAACTTGTACAAATCATTTGTAAGCAATCCAGATCTATAATAACATCATCTTTATAAAAAGAACAACTGTTATTCTTTATTATAAAGACAAATCTATTCAACTCTAAATAAAAAATAGAAATGATGTTTCTTATAATAACAAGAACACAATAACAATTATCAAGTTCTAATATAACGCTAGAACGCAAAGCTAAACTACTAGTCCCTACAGCTAACGCAACAACTCTTGCTCTATGGCCAACTCATAGGTCCACTTCGCTTTTCTTCAATGATATACTCTTTGTTAACATCTGTATGTTATTACACAATTGAGAACCACAATCAGTATCTAATACCTAATAATGTGGACCAGAAGTAAAAAAATTGATCTCAATTATAAAAATACCTGAATAGACAACTTCCTTAAGCCTTTTATCTTCAGATTAGCAAGATAAGATGGGCAGTTCCTCTTCCAATGTCCATTGACTCCACAATGAAAACATGTGCTCTTGCCATTACTCTTCTTCTTGACACCTTCTTTGACTTTTACTACATTAGTAGAAGCCTTCTGTTTCTTCTTATTATTATTATTCTTAAAGCTCTTTTTCTTGCTTCTAGAAGAACTAACAAGAAGTACAGAACTTGGTTCCTTTTTAAGGCACCCTTCCGCAGTCTTAAGTATGTTCAATAGTTCAGGCAGTGTCATGTCCTTCAAATTCATGTTAAAGTTCATGACGAACTGTGAAAAGCTTAAACTCAGAGACTGCAGCACCAGATCAACACTTAACTCGTGACAAAACCTATTTGGCCTAATTTTTCAATATACCCAATCATCTTCAGCACATGAGCCTTGACTGAAGATCCTTTTGTCATCTTGCTTTGAAATAGTTCCTTGGAGATTTGATATCTCTCCACCCTACTTTGTGCACCAAATAACTCCTTAAGATACAATATTATAGTAAGTGTATCCATGTTTTCATGCTCCCTCTGAAGTTTAGGAGACATGTAAGCTGACATCACACATGTAGCTTGTTTAACGTCATCAATATAACGCTGATACTTCTCTCAATCTTTATCAGTAGCATCTGAACAAGGTTCAGATGGAGCAGGAGTATCAAGAACATACAATTTCTTCTCCTGCCTAAAAACTATTCTTAGGTTTCATAGCCAGTTCGAAAAGTTAGGTCCAGTCAGCTTATTAGCATCCAAGATGCTCCTCAATGTCAGATTGGTACTCATCTTCAAATTTAATAACAAAAAAAGGAACATATATTAGTTTATATCCAAAAATCAAATAAAAGAAGGACTTTTTAAAATATTTGATTACTCCCACTTTTTTCTACAAAATAATAACCCTCGCTATTATATCAAGAAATTATCAAATAATTTCTTAGTGGACTAGGATCCTATTTAAAATTAATAGATCTTGAGTTTCCTCAACAAACTAACTAAAAATAAATTAGGTAGAATACAACTTTTCAATCACATCTCATGTGATTCATAGTATCCTTAGGTGACAAATTTTGTCAAAACATATTAAATATATTATTCCTAACCCTGTCTCTAGATTTATATAATTATGAGTACTCATCCAAATCATACAATTTTGGTTAAGTAGAATATCCAGGTTAAAGTGACATTGAGTTTACTTAACAAGTCAAACAATAAACAGAATTTTGATTTTATTTTCAAATAATGGAAGACAATTTTCACGTTCATAATGTATGCTTAATATTTTATTGAGGGATTTAAAATTTAAAAAAATTGGTCTCATCAAAAATATAATCTCATTATATTTATAATTTCAAACATAATCCAATTATGAAATAAATTATTTAAAACTATTGCTTGATTCTAATTATTGATTTGATAATAAATTTAATTTAATAATTCAACTCTTAAAAATTAAATTAAATTCCAAAATTTTACCTAATAAAAATTTCCCTTTGAGAACAATTTCCAAAAATTAGTAAAACATTTTTTAATTTTATTAGGAGTTGAAATTAATTTAATCTCTATTAAATAAATTAAAAGACAATTTTTAACAACAAACACGGTCAATAGAGGGTTGACTGGCGTGTGTAATGCACGCGCCAACCAACGCCTACGAAGGATGCTTCTGGAGAACGGTGGGCGTGTGTCCTACACGATCCCATCATCTTCTCCAAAAACTTCCACTGTCGTCCCACGTCGCTTCATCTCTTCAAACCGCTTCCACCGATTCTGCCACGTTTCCCTCAGCCGTACCCACGTTTGTGCCATCAATCCACGTTTCTGTTTCATCCTTAATCGTCGGGTCTCCAACCGACGATTCCTTAATCGCTGCCACCTGCATCTGCCATCGTTTGCCGTCCTCGGACCACCCAAGTGACACCATCCATGGCGTTGCCTATGACATCACACATGAGCGTTTAATCGCCCTAGCGACGCCACCATCCAGTGTCGATGCCAACCATTGGCATCGTGATGGGCTTCGTCGCTAGCAACGTTGATTTTCATAGATGGGCGATGATTGCCCATCTTGTCCAGTAAACGCAAAGGCAAAATACGCAGAAAATATAATCAAAATATGGCAGAGACACAAACATGGTTAACGCAGAAAAATTAAGGCATAACACAAAACCAAACATCAAACAAGTAGTATATAGGTTTCAAAAACCTAGTACAAAATTAAACATCGCAGTTGCAAATCTTAGGTTTTCGAAACAGATAATAGGTGCGGTAGACATTTAGGGATTTCAAAAAAAATGCAAGGTAGGCATCAACAATAGGTAGAGAATAAAATTCCAGAGGGAAAAAGGATGCAATCGTGCATAAACAAAAGGGCTTTGGAAAACATTTTTCAGAAATCACATACTTTCGTGGAATGTGTGAAACCAATTTCCAGAAATTAAACTAGCACAAACCCAGAATAATTAGGGATTTCAAAAACCCTAGAAACTCAAGATTTACAAAACAATTTTCAAAACCATTGTTTATTATCATACATCCACAGAGAAGTAAATTCCATAATCAATAGGATTTTGATTCCATATGTGGGCATTCCATAACAATACATGCACAAGCAGAAAACACATATGTTCAATGAACACAAACAAACATGAAATAATTTATAGTCGTGAAATAGCTTCAGGTAAGACAAAACTCGAAGTATAATTAATCAAATAAACAATAATCAAGCCTCTAATTCAAGATTAACAATTAAAGGAGGCTCTGATACCTCTGTTGGAATCTAATCATGATCGAATCATGGGTGCATCGAAAAACAAAAATTTTTATAGATTTCGAGCGGATCCGATAATTGATTAAACTTGAATAAAATACAAATAGATTTAGAAATTGTACCTTGTTTGCTTTCTGTTGAAAAATCTTCGAAACCTTTTTTGATTGATCAATCACCAGCAATCTAATTGTCCAACCTCTGATAGTATCCATAGAGCAATTCTCAAACTACTTTGAGAGGAAAAAGACAAAAAGTGTTAGCTTTTAAAAAACTCTCCTTTTTAAATAGAAAAATTATGACAGTCTTTCATTAAAATTAAATCTCTTTAATTATAATTAGAATCAAATTCAAATTGTAATTAATTTAATTTTAATAAAATCAAATATTTCATATTTGATTCCTAAAGTTTTTCAAACTTTATAATTAAGTCCAACTTAATTAAATTGATTTTTTTTCACAAATTGCTCTTTAATGTGTGACCCAATAGGTTCATAATAAATTGGCAATGATTATAAATTATAATTATAATTCACAATTAGAATTAGTTAAATTAAAACTTCTTGTAATTTATCTTTAATTCTTCAATTAAATAATTTATAATCATATTCATGATTAACGTCTAGCAACGTGTTATGATAACCCAAATATTAGAAATGTCAAAGTGATTAACTTAACCTATCTATGCATGACTATAATGTATAATTTAATCATTTCGTTATTTAATATTTTAATTGGACAGAGTATGGATACAATGTCCACTCTTATCATCCAATCATATTCATTCTTGCTAATTAGTACTTGACTTATAATTGAAATTTGAAAACTTTTTTTCAAGTATCAATTCATTCTAGCTAGAGAATTCCATAAATCATTACTAATTAAGAACAATAGAATATTCCCCCTAATTGCTTTAGAGTGACGAATCCTATATTGACTTACTCAACTATCTACATATGATTTATACTATATCCAATTACTACTGACTGAACTATCATAGGACGATTCATATGTAACAACAAAACACAATAATTTTCATACTAGATACTCTGCTAATCTCAAGTATGAGGATCAATTATACAACTATCATTATGAGATAATCTATAGACACATAAGTAGAATTCTATTTGAAATTCTCATAATCGAGTCAGTTTATTGACTTTTTTTTCTAATAATCACTCACACATTAATTTAAGTATCTCTATATTTTAATTTATGAGATTAACAACTTTCTTCGTAAGAAAGAAACATAATGTATGCTAGTTTTACCGTTTCAACATTATCCAGCCTTGATGAAACTACAACTAGGAACATTTAGGAATAACACATAAGTATAAATTGAATATCATAATTATGATCTCATCATAATTTCAATTATAGACTAATTATTCTAAAAATTTTATCTTTAGTATTAAAACATAAAAATATTAATTAAATTAATACATAAAAATAAATAATGCCTTTTCATTTATTCAAAATAATGTCATACATTAATTTACATTCAATTGATTAGCTGCAAACGCATAAATTAACACTCGATGCTATATATCCCAATTCAACCCCACCGCCAGCTTGAGTTTCTTCAAATCTGTCGTGCTATTGTATGTTAGTAGAAACTATGAACTTGTACTGCCCTGAATACTTTGTATATGCAAATTTAAATAAGGGAATTGAAAATTTTTCTAGCCCTTTTACATTATAGAATGGAAAATGATGATTGAAAGGAAGCATCAGCCATATGGATGTTTCGGCAGAGCGTAGACATGCAATAGCTAACAAAACACATTCCACCTTCAGACCAAGGGCTCCATTTGTAAGATGTAAAACCGTAGCCTGGCAAGTTTTTCGCATCTGACCAGGTCTCATTCGGTAGGAAGAGAGGAGAAACATCTGTTTGTACACATTTGGATCAAGTTCAATAGTTCCCAATTTATGGGAAGAGGCGGCTCACTTGGAATCATAAAACTATTATTCACGTAACTCAAGTGGAAGGGAAAAACAAATAGGCGATAAAAGGGTGTCATAGAACTTAAAAGCATCTCCAAGTTGGTAAAAGAAAAGGAGCACTCGATGTAAGGTTTTGTACGGCAAAGGAAAACGATACAGCGACCGTATTAGTTTGACATTAGCATCATTTGGAAGAGCTGTAGGGTATCGATCTAAGTGGTCCTTCAAATGCAATGCCCTGAAGGAGACAGTGCCAACCCAGAACAGAACAAACCATTCAAGTACTTGAAAAAACTTCAACCATTGAAGATACATCATCACAACCAATCGAGACTTAGTTTCCTTGTATGCATACGATGTTGGATGGTGTTACTACTCGTCTTGCTAGTCCTGGGAAGTGGTCCTCTAATGGTATCGATGTTGATGACATAGAACATAGATTGAGATTGATCAGACCTCTCTTGAAAAGCAAACGCACTTGTTTCCTTTAAAGCAAGTAATTTGGATAGAAAGCGAAGAAAAACCAAAGACATGAAAAAGAATCTATAACACAAAAGGAGAGCGGCGTCTATGATGAACTAACAGAGAAGAATGAACACAACAGGTGGCACTCACACAGCTAAAACGACCAATCATTGTCTTGTGCAATCGTCGAAACGGCACATATTAAAGCCTAAAGAGTAAAATCCATAACATACCAGATCCGGTTTCATCCGGTTATCGTTTGTCTAATATTACTTTATTTAACTCTGTTCGGTTAAAAAATGTCATCCTTCCTATTTAAATTTTAAGCTATCATTAGTCATTAACACTTGTCATGACACTTAAGTCACGCTGTGACTTTTTTATTTTTATTTTTTATTATTTTAATTTTAATTATATTATTAAATTTTTAAATAAAATTTATAAGGTAAAATTTTAAAATTTATTAATTTATTAAAATTAATTAATTAATTTATAAATTATAAAAAATATTAAATTAAATTTAAAAATTTGATTAATTTTATTTTTATTATTATATTAATCTGCATGCATATTAATGCAATATTAAACATCTTGTATGATAAAGTTTTTTCTACAGAAAAGGCTTGTGAAATGCAAATAAATTATACAATATATTAAATATGTGGAATAATTTATTTTGATTTCAACTTATTTTAATTGATTAATTTACTAAAATTGCTAAATTAATTTATAAATTATAAAATTTTATACATTAAACATTAAATAGCAAATTTTTTCAAACATTTTTAACAAATAGTTGATTAAATTAGGTGATATAATTAGTTATTAACTGACAGCTGATAAAATTAACTGTGAGTTAATACAATCAGCTAATGGCCAAACAGACCATGTTTAATTAATTTATTAAAATTATTTAATTAATTTATTATTATTATTATATTAGCCACGCAAAAGAAAATAAAATTTTAAATAGACCACACGTCTCTAAAACTTAAATCATGTGCCGTACATAACACTTACCTCCTTAAAACGCGTACGACGTGTCGTCCTGGTGATCCGTCTTAAAGACAGACATAAACATAAGATACAGATCGGCTTTAATGATGTTCCGTCGCTCTTTTCACACTACTACCGACAGTTCCTTTTCTCTGAAATTATTGAATAGTATATATATTCAAACCATATAAAATTTCAAAGTCCTCTTTGTTGACCTAATTGCTTATAATGGAAGCCACCATTTACTAATCTTTTTGCTTAATAATCAATTCCAAAAATCATGAACTTCGTTTCTGATTGATCGTTTCCAAGGTTGGCTAAAGACTCTGCACATGTCAAAGGTGTTTGAAGATCCAACGATAGCTGGCATGCATGATTATACGGCATGGGAATGATTGATAAGCAAGCCATTTGGAAGGAGATGGGATCTTCTGTCTAATATTATCCTGTCTTATTCTGTCCCATAGAATCTCAGTCATTTATTTTGCGAGACCCACGCGAGACCCATGCGGGACCTACATAAATAAATGACTTAGATTCATTGGACAGAATAAAATAGAATAATATTGGACAGAAAATCTGGACTCATTTGAAAGGTGGCACCAAAGTTCCTTCACTAACCAATATAATTTACTTCAAACAAAATAATAATTTATAATATGGTTTGTAAGAATCTAATCGGTTGGCAGTGTATCTTTCCAGGCTTTTACTAAGTTTGGCTTCCACTTAAAGAATGAAAAAGTTGGTTCTTTGGCTGGTGAAGGAAGCTTACTGGCATAACTATTTATAGTCATCTGGTTAAAGCGAAACTAAAGAATTAATTCATAGTTGGCATGTTAATTTGAAAAATAGAATTTAGTGAAGACAGAAGAACAATTCAAAAGAAAGAGCTCGAAATTGATATTTTCCTCTATACAAAAAGATTAATACAAAGAATGAATCGTACATTCAACCCAGACATGTAGTAGGTTGATTTTTGCCTTCTGGGTTCTCCTTATTGCAAGAATTAAAGAAGAAATTAAGGATAGAATTGAAGCATATGGACATTTGTATGGTAATCTAGAGCAGCACACCAAAAATCTAAACTGTAATCTCTTTGAACCATTTCTCAGGAATCCAACGAGAATGGAGTCTGCAACAGATCGTATGGAGCCCAGAGAGCATCCAGAGGACAGGGTCTGTTGGCATCAAGTCTAGCCCATGGTTTACCTTTACCACTCCAATGCAAGAGACTAACAGGACCAGGATGCAAATCTCTGCACAACCCTCTGAAATTGTCTCCACCAAGACCATGTTGGTTCCATCTATGATCAACTGGCACGATTTTGCCTGCAAAAACTAGCAAAAATGGAGGCAATGAACCCAAGTTGTAGATTCTCGTTCTCTTTTGAAGCTCCATCCATTCTTCAATCTTTGCAGTATAATCACCCTCTCTCCATCGGCCAAGATCAATAACCATCACCCCAGTGTTGAAGTAACAAGCTTTTCTATCTGCAAACGTCAATGACAAAGCATGGTTTGACCAGAAAGTTGGTGTAAAATACGAAGTGAAATTCGCATTGCAATGCTCTGGAGCTGCAAGAACCGACTTGTCGCCAAGTGAGGTGGCGGCGAGTTTCGCAATGTCGTCGACGAGGACGAGGTCCGAGTCAAGGTACACTACTCGTCGAACGCATAGAGGAAGTATATTAGCCAAATAGCTGCGAGCGTAATTCAGAGGGCAATCAAGAGCTGAACGTATCGAAGTAGAGATGAGTCTGGACACAGACGAGTCCTCGAAAGTGTAAACCCGGAACTTGAGGTAAGGGAAGGAAGACGAGACGGTGGCGTGAAGAAGCGACGCGTTGGCAGACGCGGCGGCGACGAAATGGAAGGCTATGTTTTGAGGACAAGAAGTGTGTTGCAAAACGGAGAGGATCGCCGCTAGCGAGCCGCGGATGTAGGCGGAGTCAAGGGTCATCGCCACGTGGACAGCATGATGTTCCGAACAGAATTCGTTGTTCTCACCGTCTGATGAATCGGAGTAAGAGTCATCTTGATCGACGGAAGGGCAATCTGGGGAGTTGTAGAACTGAGGAGCTTCTCTGAACTGTTGACTTAAAGGTAAAGCAAAGGTGTAGGTGGTGAAGAGGCTATGGAGGAAGAGAAATGTGAAGAGTGTTGTTAGTTTAAGGAGTTGAGGAAATGGCATGATGGGGTTGATGAGAAGAAAGTGAAAGGAAAGTTGTGTTGTGTGTGAGTGATTGGAAGGGAGGAGTGTGAGGTCTCCCAGGATTTTATTACGTTTCTGTTCCATTCCAACAATTATTACAAAAGTATGTTCAAAAAATAATACCAATATTTCGGTAACCCAATTATGGTAAGATAATTTTAAATTATTTATATTTAAATTAAACTCCGCTCAAATTAGGTAGATTTTTTGTGGAAAATAAAACTCTGGTTTCAAGTTTTAAACGACTGCATACATGAGAAGAGTTTGACAAAAATAATAATAATTCTGTAAAATTACGTATTCTTATTTTTAATTAATTGAGAAATTATTTTTAATAAAATCACTTAAAAATATAAAGTTATAATTAATTAATTAATTAAAAGATATATATATATATATTCGAAATTTTAATAATTTAAGTTAACTAACATATTTGAGTGTTTATACATTTTAATTTATTTTTGGTCTTAATTATCTTTTATTTTTATTGCAATTGGAACACAAAATTTCTTAAATTAAAAGACTTATTTTATCAATTGAATTATTTTTATATAATTTATGAACCTTTTTTATTGGTTTTTTAGTAGAATAAAATAAATTGGCCCCCTTTACAAACATATTTCAGTGCATAAAATTCCTCGTTTTGTAGGGTTTTAGAAAATGTCATAATGTACGTAAAGTTTTTTTATATTTTTACGAATAAATTATTTTCGTGATAAAAAAAACAACTTTATCGATTGTAGTCACCCTCAAGCCAATTATAATGCAATTTAATACATCTTATTGCCTCTAATTGATTACTTCAACCACTAATTGAACACTATTGATTTTGTAGAGTGTAATTTGTGTTTCTAGGGTCTAGTCAAATGAGGCTTGATGGATCCTCGTAAGGTAGTGCATCTCCCTCCACCAATGCTTGATGCTGAATTTGAAAAGGATGCCACCCGCATTCCTCTTTAAAGAACGAGTGGTTCTCGTGCTTCTGGACTTGGAGGTGTTAACTTAACTTACTAAACAAGTCTGAGAAGAGAGTTGGATTTTGTGATTAAATCAACTCCTACCAACCTCAAAGGGTATAGAATGTTTAAGATATTCAAACTCAGGTAGTAAATCTGACTTTATGATGTATGTATTCTCAATAAATATAACTTATATCAATTATACATTCGTTTGTTTCAAAGTAAAGAAAAGGGTTGTGTTTTAGCAATCTCTGGCTTGGCATAAGTTGAAGCATCCAACTTGATGAAAACTACGTTGGAGCTACCAAACAAGCTTGTTCTGGAACCAAAAGACTTCAAATCCTCTTCTTTGTTATTCACATTGCTTCACTCTTCAGATGATGACAACGTAGACAAGTAAGCATCACGGCTAACACATAATTCCACCCTCCTTGTGCTACAGATTGCCGTTTCTGTTTCGTACAAGGAATAGGATATTATGACATGCTCTGGTTATGTAACGAAATTAAGTAACTGAACGAACAAGCTATGAAAGACTGAGAACGAAGAAGATTGTCTTCATCGTACGTTGTGAACTGAACTGAACTGAACAACCTAGGGGCCGTGTTTGTTTGTCTTCGTGGTCGTGGTAGGCAAGGGCTAGCAGAAGATAAAGGACTTTTTTTTATTTTTACGTAAGAATTGATCCAAAAAGGCCAACCGTACGTGCAACTCAAGTCATGAGGGCATTATATGGTCAGCACATGCTCAGCTCAATGCCTTTCGTCTTGAAAACTCTTCTTGGCCTTGCGAGTAACATAATTATGCATTGGTCAATACTTAAAACAAATTGTTTATTAAGCCGTTTAAATTTTGGAGACAGTCCGTTTAAATTTTGGAGATAATGCTTTGCCTCCTCTAAAGAACCTGTTTATTTTGGAATAGGGATTAATTTGAATATAAATAATTTAAAGATGTTTTCTTATAGTTGAGACTTTTCTAAGATCTCTCGTGACAACAAAAAAAAACTATAAAAAAAACTTAAAACTGTCCATTTCTTTGATTTTTAAGTCCATAAATTTGAGTTTTCGAATAGAATTTTACTCTTTAATGAATCACTCAATAAATATAAAATTCTGCTTCAAATTGTTTCTTATTTTGACAAAGATGAAAATAATAAATACTAATTAATGATTTAAAAATTAAATCAAATCAACCAATTTAATTGCGAAACTTTAAATAAATCAATAATTTTTATTATTAAAAGTCGATCAATTTATTAATTAATATATAAAATTTTCATAAACTAAACACAATTTATAAACTAAAATAGAATAATTAATTTTTTCTTCAATTAAACTTTAACTTTTTTAAATTTAATCCTATTTTAAAATTTTCAATTTTATACACCGAATTTAAGAATAAATACTTCCAGAGCTAAAAGCTTTGAACTCTGAACTGACTCGCTAAAGCCTATAAATATCTCCAATCGTCTTTCTTCAAAAAAAAAAACCTCCAATCGTCATATTCTAAGGCTTTGAAAATTCTTTGCTTGCTCTCCTGTCACTTTCTGCATTTTTTAAGGGGCCGCCACGATGAAGTATCTTTAAAGTGGTGGATCAGATAATTTTGACACACACTGATACTAAGCCCAAAAGTAATAGGACCACATTTTGAAAGAGGAATAATCATATCTTCAAAAGCAGCTTTCAAACCTTAAACAACAGTGACCTGAAGTAGTAGGACCAAGTATTAAAACAGGAATAATCACACATCCTCAGAAGCAGCTTCAAGCCTTGAACAACAGTGGTGCATTGCTTTTTTTGCATCAGGTCGCCTAAAACAAACAAAACTGAGCAGAACTTCAGCCCCAAGTTATAGAAATGTTGTCCATTTGTGACAAATGCCGTAAAGAAGTTGAAATATGAACATAGGTGAAGATTTTCATGGTCCTCTAAATGTGGATGTCTATCATTTTACAAGGCCAGTGACCTCATTCCAAGTTGAAAGAAAAACATATTCATGTCACCGAGTCAGACTAATCAGTCATCCTGAAACCAAACATTTCCCCATACACTGTCACTTATTAATCATCAACACTCTTTGGATAAGAATTAGTCTCACCTTTGTTCTTTGGAAAGTCAGTCCACTACCAACAAGAAGACTTAAAGCCCCACAAACATCAACTATCGAGCATTCTGAAAACATTTTTAGCATACCATAGTTATTGTGCACTGCAGATAAAAGTCGAATACATCTTAAGACACCTACTTGAAAGTAGATGATTGGCAAGCAAACTAGAATGTAGCATGTAAATCAGGTACTCCATGAAGCCAAGATGAATAATCTGCAATGGTAGTACAAACACACGCGGTTTGATGAATAAGTACTAAGAACTGCTATGAGAAAATCACCGTAGGAGATTAATCGTGTAAACTATAAGGTCATCAATACTGAAGTACTCAGATAATCCATGAAACTTTACTATAAATGATACGAGGATGCATCTCAATGATAAATCAAAAAATGAATTGAATTGAGATCTAAATTGCTAATAGAACAGCTAGCTAAAGGAATCGTAAGCTATTCTTTGAATTATGACTCATGATACAAACTTTTCTCGAAACTGCCAGTCAGCACAGCACTCGTGGACTAGTAAGTTCGCAAATTGGCCACCAATTCCTGGGCCATCTGATATTCTTTTTTCACAAATATTTATGAACGAACAAAAGGAACCAAGGCAGAGATAGCAATCCCATTTGACCTGTTCATGAAGAATATTAAAGGGAACTAATACAGATGATGTCATATTATGAACAATGTCCTCCACGCCACTGATTGGGTTTAAAATGCACTAATGGATTTACATATACTCAATGGTGGTTTATATGATCTATTGCCACAAAAGAACAAGAAGAACAGAAAAACCAATTAACAGAAGCAGCCTCTTCAAATAATAATCTTGATTGCCTTGTTCCTGGTGCTGACGATATCCGTGTCCATGGCCACCATGAAAGAAGTCAGAAAACCCATAAGATCCAGTAGCAGAGCCAAACATGGCAGGATCAGGATATCCATGGAAATTAAGGTTAAAAAGTGGAGCAAAAAGCCCACCAAAAGAACCAAAAGCACCGAAGTTGACAAACCTAGTTGTTGCCATTGGTGAAAAACCTCCCAACCCTCCCATGAATCCAAAACCATGCTGTGCAAAATTATTTGGCTCTGGTGGAGGAGCTGTTTCTGGCCTTTGTCCTGCCGGACGATTAGGAATATTAACACCAGGAATAGACTTTGATCTTGGGTCAGCCGATGTCTTACCCCTACCATACAAAGGAACAAGTTTATCCTCCTCAACCAGAGCCTTACAAACCGGACATTCATGAGATTGCGAGTGAAACCGAAGCCATTTGTAGAGACAAGGCCAGCAGAACAGATGACCACACAAAGTTACAATGGGCTCCTGAGCTAGATCAAAGCATATGTTGCATTCAAAGTTACCAGTATCACCATTGCTATTGATGCTGGAAAAAGAGGGGTTTTGGGGAGGCCTGCTTGTTGATTCCCCAAACCCACTCGTCATCTTTTAACACAAAATTCACAACTACCCTGTAAACAATATGAAACACAATTGACCATAAATTATAACAATATTGCACCAACTTCAACCCATGAAAACCCGACAAATCCCAAATCCCGACGCTCCATTGAAGTACCCATCAAAAACATTCATGTACCATACAATTCTACCGCCACAAGTTAAAGATTTTCCAAAAGAAATGTCGTAGAACACGGGTTAAATAATAATTTCCAGAGCAGTTGAATGTCACAATCCCATCATAGAACCAATGTTGAAAGTCCTTAAAGCCACCGACACATAAACAAACGCCCAAAAGTAATCCAAATAATTCTGAAAACATCTAGATTTCCTCAGATCTCTAACAAAATCTCAATCACTTTCAACAACAGGTAACCTCCCGACTAACAAGTTCTAGAGCATCACTAATCAAAGAAATTATATAAAATAATTGTTAATCTAAAAAGGACGGATTAGCGATGGAGATGAAACTTCAATTTACCAACCTTGTTAGATAGGTATTGAAGGGAAAAATGGAGCAACCGATCCACGAACGAATCGATCTTTAAAAAAAAAAATCAAACCAGAGAGAGCGCCACAGAGAAACTCGTAAATTCTTCAATTACACGCGCGCAAGTTCTTTTTCTTCCGCGCTTAGTGCGATTACTGGCAATTATCTTCTTGTTTATGCGATTAGTGGCTTCCTAGCCGTCCGATTCATTTCTGTGTGTTTCTGATCAACGGCTTAAAATTAACTCCATTTCGGAGCGATTCGGTGTGCGATTTGAATTTTGACACGATCCGGTCGGATATTACGGGCGGACATCCTTATGTGACGACGTTAAATGAGTTTGACCGTCCATTAACGGCGAGACGACGCTCCTTAGTTCCGTTGGTTTACACGGTAAAAAATTCCAATAAATATAATTTTTATAATTATAATAATTATTTCAAAGAAAGAAATGACTATTATTATTATTGATAATGAATAGTTTGTTAAAATATTGATAAATAAAAAAATTTTAATTTTTGTTTTACATCAAATTTTAATATATTTTAATTAATTATATTTAATTGTCAAAAAAGATAAAATTAAATTAATTAATTATATTTTAATTAATTAATTAGTTACAAATTAATTAATTATATTGTAATTAAAAATATTTTAATTAATTATTATATTTAATTTAAAAAAGAACTAAGTCATATGCGTGACAAGATCATCGTGTGCATGATACTTATCCCTAATCATGAATGAAACTCATTTCTCTCATATTTCGGAGTATGGAATATTCTCCGAAAATCAAATATGAAACATCACGTCTATAATCATATTATAAAACCAACCACCTGTTATTCATTACATATTCATTGATTTATCCCTAAACCCACGAATTAAGCACCCTCTAAGAGCTAATTCCAATAGTAATAAAGTTGGAGAGATTTGTCAATTAATTACTTTATAAAATTTACTCTTATTCTTAATTTTCAAAATTTAAACTAACAAAATAAAAATTTAGAGGGATATCAATTACAGTAAAACCTCTATAAATGAATGTTGTTGGGACCAGAAAAATTATTATCTTATATGGAGTTATTAATTTATCGATAAATGAATATTTTATTAATTTATTGATAAATTAATATTTATTAATTTATAGAATAAT
>JANVCQ010000002.1:2066068-2101202 GCA_025531925.1 Erythroxylum plowmanianum
CCATTGGTCCAAGTCGGGACCGGAGAAAATTATTATTTAATCGAGATTATTAATTTATCGAATATTCATTTATCGAGGTTTTACTGTATACACGGCCTCTTCCTAGTTGGCCCAAGGTTTACCGATATAATAAAAATAAAACAAAATTTGAAAATAAAATTATTCTTCTTCGTCAAATAAATTAAATTTTAATTACAGAGAAGTCTATTAAATAAAAATTAACTAATTTATTCTAATTTATAAAAAAGATTAGTTAGTAAAAATAGACAATTAATTAATTCACTAACCGAAGTTTAATAACAAATATTATTAAAATAAATCCAATTGAAAAATTAGTGGGTTCAAAATGTTTGAGATTAGACTAATAAAATCGATTCAATTTTTAATTAATAACTATTTTTATACAATTTTATATTTAAAAGTTTTTAAATGCACATTAAATAAACATTGGAGATGACTTAAAATTAATACTAATAAACTTGTATCTTTACTATTCAAGTTAATAATTTTTAAAATCTTCAACAAAATGTTAAAGAGTTTGCTCCATCGATAAATTAGAGGGTGTGGATTCCAAGTTAAATACATGAACATTTCCAAACAACTTAGAATATATAATATTAAGTACTGGTTAGTAATAAAATGCATATTAGTAAAAATACGCATTTAACATTAATATTACTCTTAGTATAAACCGTCAAAAGAACACACTCTGACCAATATTTAGTAGGAAGATTTGCTTGCATTTTCAAAGCTTTTGCCATACATAAGATATGTTGGTGTTTCCTTTCAGCCCTCCCATTTTGCTAAGGGGTCTTTATGCATGTGGTTTCATGTAGAATTTCATTTGTGGAGAAGAAATCAATCATCGAAAATTCAGCCCCTTGATCGCTTTCGATGCATTTTATCTTTTTTGTAAACTATATTTCCATATAGGCAAAAAAATATCTAATTAAGACCCTAGTTTCGGATTTGCGCTTCAAATTTTTTTTACATGAAATGAAAGAAAAAATTGAAAAGATTACATAACTAAACGAGGAAAACAAATCCCTACATATCCTCTTAGAGGAATGAAAGGCACCCTGTAGGTGTATTTTCTAAAATAGTGTTCCCTAGCTCAAACTGAGCGGCAAACTTGGCAATCCAATCTGCACACCAATTGCCCTCTCTGTGAATATGGCGGGATAGGACGACCCAGTTCTGATTGATGTACCCATGTCATACGACTGTGGTCATCTACTAAGGTTAAGAAGAATCTGTGTCTATGAATAGATGCAATATGATAAGATCCCCATATTTTAACATGGATGATATGAAAGCACGCAGAAGCCATAGAAGTGCTCAATCTGAAAGGTAAATGCTTTTGTTTTGAAAAATGACATATATTACATTATGTAAATGCTAGAAAGGAATATATGAATCTGTAGAAGATAGTAGTTTCAATATGGAGTTAAGACAAATGTCCTAATCGATGATGCCAAATGTGACTTGAATGAGAGAAGGTTGTGTTAGCTTGATGTGTGGGTCCTAGATAATAGAGTAAACGTGGTTTGACACATGAGTATGTACCTTTATCATCTTTTATGAGTGTATTTATTTGCGGTACCAAAACCGGATTGGTCATAGGAACTTTTCCATTATGCAATAATTCCTTCAGTTGGTAGTATTCTTTCTGAGTTAGATTGTAGTTAACATTCGGTTGTGTGCTTTCTTTATGATCTTCTGAGGTGCAAAGGGTGTGATATGAAGAGTTGTCGAGATATATTTCGACTTGGTTAACAGTTCTAAATCTGGATATGTAGGCATCTTTGAACTTGTAAGTAGTTGATTTATTATTGTTGGTTGCAAAGTTAAGAGGAAATTATGCCCTAGGAGTTCACAGTAATTGACACAGGTTTTTTTGTTGAATGAAAAGTTTTTCTTGTATCTGTCTTGGTATAGAATGCTTGAGATTTAGGACCTTTGAATGAGTGACTGTGTGAGAATAAGAGGAAATTAACTGTCTCTCAGACTATGCTATCATAGAGAAAACTTTCTTAATGTCAGGTAATAGTTCCATCAACATAATCTCAGATCGTACCGTAGTATAAAAGTCATTTAAGCCTTTTAGAAACCGTATAACACTGTCATTCTCTTGGTATGACTTGATGATAGTCTGGACATCACATGTGCATTGAGGTTGACACCTACATCGCGGCAATGGTCTTAGCTTGGAAAACTCATCCTAGAGCATTTTAAGGTTTGTTTAGTAGTCGGATCCTTAGAGGTTTCCCTGCTTTAGTGAATAAATTTCTTTTTGAAGATCTAAAATACGGAAAGAGTCTGCTTGAGTGAATCTATCTTGTAGGTCCTTCCATACCTGCCAAATAATACTTTGGACAATATAATCACTTACAGAATGCATTAACCATGATAGCATCATTGTATTGCATCGTTCCTAATAGGCATACATAGGGTCATTTCTGTTTGGCATAATGATACTACCATCAATTAATCTCAATTTAAATTGGTCTAATCAATGGAGAGGACACTAGGATGAGAGATGGGTTTTCATTGGGATCAAGATACTATGGGAAAGTTGGGTGATCTTCTGTTCTAACATTGTTTTGGTGTTGATTACCTGTAATACTGGCGTAAGATGACTCTCTCGACATATTGAAGATGAAGGGGACCAAAAGGCACAAAGTGCACAGCAACGAAAAAAAGAAGTAAAAGACAGTAAGAAGAATAAAAAGGACTTAAAGGCTCAAGAAACTAAAAAACAACAGCCGAGAAGAATACCCATTTTGGCTTGTAGAAGAGCTCTGATACCATGATAAAATTAGAGGTAGAACTGAAATTTAATCTTTTGCCTCATCATTTATTGAACAACAGATACCTTTATATAGGCAACCTTACAAGCGAAAGGAGAACAAGAGAAATAGAGAAACATCTAGAATAACAAGGCAACAACAAGGAGTATCACAAAATGTTGGGATGGGGGAGAAAAGATGAGCCTTGTTCTGCTTAGTTGATGGGTCCTAAATAAAAACCAGAAGTGTCTCCTTCGACTTCCTCGTTTAAGAGTGTTGCAGCTCTAAGTGAGTCTTCGTGGGAGGATGATAAAGCTTCGATGTGTGTTCTTTTAACATAAACAATATTTAAAATGAAGAGTTTTGTTATTTCCTATGAAATTGTGACAAAGAAAAATCTTTTTTATCTTAAATTTGTATTCACATATTTTCTAGATAAGGATCAATAAAGATATTTTTATACTTTATGGTCCAATTTAATTATTATATTTGTTTCTTTTTATAATAACAAATAATAGCATCCACAGAATCATTTGTGATGGCAAATACTATATCGTATACAAATTACGTAGCTCCCTCCTATCGTCAAGAAGTGGTTATGCTAACTAGAACCAATTTGTCTAAGAATTAGAAACGTTTACGTTTTCGCATGTGCGAAGGAACCACGTGGCTAAGTCAATATTGCTCCTCTCAGGCCTAAGGCCTAGAGGAAATTAGGACTGTGCGGTCAATTTCGGCTTGAGTTTCAAGGCTAATCTGAGACTTGGTTTCATAAATCAATGATTCTTATTTTAATGATTTTTAAATTAAAAATTAAAAATTAAAAATTTGAAACTAATATTTTAAAATTCGGACAAAAAATTAATAGATATTTTAATTTCTTATTAATATATCTCTATTCAAAATCGCTAATTATTTATTTAAAATATTATATTTACCAATTATCATATACATTTAATGATATTTCGACGTATATATAGAAAAGGACTAGAATTTTGGCACATTTCAATTAATCGGATTATGTCACGATCTGATGTGCTCTTGACAGCCCTGACGACGGAAACCAATTTGGTCGTTTCCGACTGTTCGTTAACTGAGCCAAATTTCTCGTATAATTCAACCCTAATTGTTGAAGATTTCGTTGTCTGTTGTCTGCAATTAACATGGGAAGGCTTTTCATCTTCTTCGCAGAGACTTTTCATCTTCTTCTTTTTTAATAATTATATTAGGTATTTTAATTTAAGCTCCTAAGATCTCACCTCAAGAGTCCTAGAAGATGTAAACCTGAAACTTTAAGATCTCTCAAGTTATTACGTAATCTATACACTTCTGCGCATAAGAAATTTTTACATATTTAATTGTTCAGCTGATGATTGATCACTGGCCCTGTTCAGTATCAAGTTCTTGTCGGCTCCAAGTTTTCTAGTAGCTCCAACTCCCACACTGTTACTAGAAACGAAGCGTTCGTAATTAATCCAATCAAAGAGCTTTATTTAGGAGACTAGAGAATCATGAACAAAAACATTTCTTATTTTTCTCTTTTAACGTGATTCGAATCCAAAACCTAGTAAAAGTAAGATCCTTAATTGAGGAGTTGTCCGGGCTCTCCTAATTGTCGACTTTTTATCTTCTTTGTAGCCGTTGTTGAGATTTGGTCTAAGATTCGTGCATTTCTTATATAAAGCTAATAGCGAAGACTTGTCGTCTATGCCAGAACATATAATCCCCAACAGTGACTTAACTGTTCGTCTGCTTTGTTCTTATTCTACGACCATCAACTCTCGTTCCAGACAAGGGCAAAGTTGTATTTCGTGTCTAATCTCCTTTTTTGACTATTACATAAGCTCAACGACCCACAGAAAGTTCAGAAACTTGTGTTAAACCCCAAGTTGGCCATGGAAGTATCCGTGACACGAAGAATCAATTATTGGTTAGCGGAGCACCCACTCGTCGTAAACTTTCGGTGGAGTCCCACCTTACCGTGGGGAGCAACATGGGGTTTTCTCTTCTCCTCCATAGCCGTCTACGTCACCACCGCCGTCACTCTACATCTCCTCCTACGTCTCTTCCTCCGGCCAGACCGCCGTGTACCACTCGGACCCATTCCGGCCATTCATAGTCTAGCTTTATCGTTGATCTCCATTTTTATTTTCACTGGCATCATATTCTCAACCGCTGCCGAGATTCGGGACACTCGTTGGCTCTGGCGGCGGACCAAAACCGCCTCCACTTTCGAGTGGCTCCTCTGCTTCCCTCTGGGCACGCGACCTTCTGGTCGGGTGTTCTTCTGGTCATATATTTTCTACCTCTCTCGTCACCTTCACTTTTTACGTACATTTTGTACCATTCTCAGGCATCGTAAACTCAACCTTTTCACACTATTTAATCAGTCTGTCCTCCTGGTAACGTCCTTTCTTTGGCTTGAATTCTCTCAGTCGTTTCAAGTCCTGGCCATACTTTTAACAACTCTGTCGTACTCCATCATCTACGGGTACCGTTTCTGGACTGCAATAGGGCTACCAGGGGCTTGTTTCCCATTTGTAGAGAATATTCAGGTGGTGTTGTTGGTCTGCAACTTGGTTTGCCATTTTGGGGTGCTTTCGTTACATTTATGTAAAGGTGGGTGCAATGGGATCGGAGCTTGGACGTTGAACTCTGTGTTGAATTCGATGATTCTCTTGCTTGTGTTGAAGTTTTATGTGAAGATTCATTCCAGGAGAAATGAGGGTTCAACAAGGCATTCGCGTCCTAGTTCTGATATAAAACAGCATGAAAAGTACAGCTAAAACGGTACTTAATGTAAAAAAGATAATGCAATTGTGCATAGGATCAACTTTATACAGTAAATGATAATGGTGAGAGCACCATATTTGCTTAGATCTTACATTTGTTGTGACTTTGAATTGCTATTCACCCTTTGATGGTCAGTGCATTCGACCATCCATCGCGTGAAGAACAAGCTTGGCACGTTCCAATCTCTACTCCAAGAAAGCTTCTCATATTTTTATAAGCCACATTCAACTTCACACGTGACGATGAGCATTACTGTGTTTGCCAAAGTCGTCAGTGCTTGTGTTGCCTGACAGGTTGGCTTAAGTGATACGTTGAAATCAGACTCCGAGTTTCATGTCGAATATTAATGCACTTAAAGCATGGTTCAAATCTAATCATCATCAACAATAAGAACATCTCTGCTTCGGATTCTACAGGCCCAAGTTACAGGGGACAGATTCTCTGTACCTGTTTCTACATATCACACGTAAATGGATGGTTTGAATTTAATAAAATAAAATAGGTACATAAAAATGAGGATAGAGAATTTCTGGCAAGTTACAGGCCAGAAGGTAAAGTGAAGCTTAAACTGTAAATCGAGCCCATCATGATTTGGAATGGCCTTTTGGAATCTTCATTGCCCACTTTTGGAGTGGAGGTAGTTGGATTTGACCCTCTGAAAAAACCGCCGACTTCTAGAAACCTTAAAGTTCGGGGAACAAACAAACGGCTTCGAGAAACCAACAACCAAAGCATAGTTGGCGGGACCATACCTTACCAAATTAAAAATGAATTGTTTGTTCAAAACTGATATATCTATTGGGAGAGAAACAAATATAAAGACTGGCTCACGAATTTTGTAGAATATTTTGATTTCAGAATTACTATCTTTAATACTATATTTATTGGGTGCTACTTTTTTCTTTTAAAGAATATATCGAGAGTCTGCTTTCTTAGACTAATAATGTAATTGTATCATCTTTATTCTTTTTAATCAAAAAATATAGATTAACTAATTCAACCATAAAAATAATAACATGACAATTTTTTAATTTAATTTAATTTAATAAATTTATTATTAATTATTCAATTAATTTTTCATAAATTAACTAGTTTTTATAAATATAATAAGCTAGTTAGTTTTTATGTTCTAATTCAATTTTTATTGTATCAATAAACAAAATAATCTTCTTCACTTATTTTATTTCAAAATTTTTGTGTTAATAAATATTTTAAATTTTTTTTAACAAAGGAAAAACACCTAAAAATAATACTAAAGAAACGCTCGACCTAGATCACCCCCTACCCCTTACAATCATCGGAAGCTCCTGAAGATACTGCAGCCCTGAATCCGATAATGAGACTAATATAGTTAGGTTATCGGCACAGTAGTTTCCTCTCCGACTGTATTTGAATAATTTTTATCTAAAATTTAAAATATTAATTATAATATCACGGAATCACATGATAAAACGTGGCATGGTGACAGATTAGACACACACACACACACATGCCAACTCTTAGATCTTTCCCTCTATTCTATGTAGATGTGTTTGAACAGCTTGGACCAATCATCAGCTTTCTCCATTCTGATCGAAGCGGTGCTGCTTCTAGTTAACGCCGGCCGATGATACTCCGAATCTAGAATCCAGAATTCTCGTTCGTCGTATGTTACAGTTTACACAGACAGACAGGCAGACTGAGACAGACCGGCCCCATCTTTTACTTGAAACGAGATAAAAGAAAGAAATTTATAATCCACATGTTCCAAGACAAAACCTGCCTTTGGTTTGGCCTGCCTCTCACCCCTCACTCGCTCATCGTTGACCCTCTCTTCCTTCTCTTTCTTCTGAGACTTAAAGGTGCTTGCTTTCTTCATTATTACGACCTTAATTCTCAGATTCTTTCGTTTGTGTGTAATTCGTGTTGTGGGATTTATTGCTTTTATTATTCTTATTGTTGTTACGGTGACTTTGCTTGTACTTGCAGGGTACTATTGTGTATTTTGTGTTGTGTTGGATTCGATTTGTTTGTACGATTTCTTCTCATTGTTATTATTGAAACCGCTAATATTGTCTCTTCCGAACGTTTGTGGGAGAGATGAGAGGATTTTTATTTAAAGCGTTGACTTCGAGCGAAGTGATTTATGGATAATTAATTATGATTAGCAGGATGATATAATTGGTGGATTTCTTGTTCCATGAATGGAAGATTTTGATTCAAGTTCATGGGGTGGAGATTCCTGAGATGGACAAGTTTGGAGTTTCTTAGATTAGCGAGATTTCTCATGTTTTCCCACTGTTCCATTGACAATTTGGGATATTTTCCTCGTATTGGAACTTTAAATGAATGTTGCTGTTTCTGTGTTTGGTCCCAGGATTGATTTCTTTGTTTTTTCTTAGGTGATCTTGAGCTCTCTGTGGTTTACGCTTGAAGTCAGTGTTGAACATCTAATTGTGTTGCAGCAGATTTAGTTGGGGGAAAGAGATATTTGTTATTCTTGAAGAAATAAAATGGATGATTCTCAGCCTCTCAAAGATCAGAGTGAACTTAAGCGTCGACCTTTAACACCTTTGAGGCTAATAAGGGGTTTGATATGTCTATCAGTTTTTCTTTCTACAGCTTTTATGTTTTTGGTGTATTTTGGCCCTCCAGTTGCAATCCTGATGCGGTTGGTCAGCATTCGTCACTGCAGAAAGGTGACTTTCTTCCTTTTCGCTCTCTGGCTAGCTTTATGGCCATTTCTCTTTGAAAAGATAAACGGGACAAAAGTTGTGCTTTCGGGAGATACCGTACCGGCAAGGGAACGTATCCTAATTATTGCCAATCATAGAACTGAGGTGGATTGGATGTACCTGTGGGATCTTGCATTGAGGAAAGGTAGCCTGGGTTCTATCAAATATATTCTGAAGAGCAGCTTGATGAAACTGCCTATTTTTGGTTGGGGATTCCACATTCTGGAGTTCATTCCAGTGGAGAGGAAGTGGGAACTTGATGAACCTGTATTGCGGGAAGCACTTTCAACTTTTCAGGATCCACAAGATGCCTTATGGCTTGCTCTGTTCCCCGAAGGAACTGATTTCACGTACATTCCCTGCTCCCTTTTGTTTCCTGAATATGCTTAATGTTATGATTTTTTAAGATTAAAAAAAAGGCCTTGCATCTCTGCTCGGGTAAAATTGCAGGAATCCAATATGAAACATAGTAATTTTAGGTTTGTAATAACATTTAGAACATTTCTGTGCAATTAAAGTACTATACAAATGGTTCTTGATTACATTTTGTAGAAAGCTTATCTTTTGTTTGCATTTGCTTGCAGTGAGCAAAAGTGCCAAAAGAGCCAAAAGTTTGCTGCTGAAGTCGGACTTCCGGTGCTAACTAATGTTCTACTTCCAAAAACGAGGGGTTTTTGTACTTGCCTTGAAGTTCTACGTGATTCCTTGGATGCAGGTTCTTTTATTCAGATTAATTAATAAGCTAGAAGATGCATTTTTCATCCTGATTTTTGATTCGAAAGCATGTCTGAACCTCCAAGTGCATATGCAGGGAAGACATTTTTTGCAAGCGATCTATCCAGATCATACCTTCTAATCAACTTCTGCCGTTCTCTTTCTTTTGTAATTAAGAAACCCTTCTTTTAAATGAATCAACTCAGAAACTTTGAACTTCACATATAACCTGTGACTTGTCATGATAAGCAGTGTTCAATGATCGACAATGAAGAAGTTTGTGATAAGCAGTGTTCATCAATAATTTGTTTACATTTTTATTATGCATTAGCCTTGAGTACAATAATAAGTCAGGAGGTCAACTAAGCAAAACTGAAGATACATCTATATGTTCCTGTCCTGGTCTTATCCTGCTAACTTCTTAATTGTTGAAGCAGAAGTGAGGAAATTTCTTATATATGTATATGATTCAGTTGCTAAGCAGGAGTGCCCCAAGCCTGTTTGTTTCTTTCAATCATACTTATCAACGTTTTACATTAGTTGTCCTAAAAAGATGATCTGAACAGAAGGTATATACATGTGTGTGATATGATTCACAATGAGTAGTAGAGAGAATAACTTGAACTACGAAATAGCAGGCCCTTAAAACAATTCTGCCTTTCAATTATTAGCTGTGGTCATATGAAAGTCATGAAATCCTTTGGCATGATAAGCATTATCCTTTATTCTGCGACCTCTTCTCTTGTACTCCTTGTATCTTTAAATCCTATCAACTCAATATTACTGCAGTTTATGATGTGACTATTGCCTACAAGCATCAATGTCCTAGCTTTTTGGACAATGTATTTGGTGTCAACCCATCGGAAGTTCACATCCACGTTCGCCGCATTCCGACTAACACAATACCAGCCTCTGACAGTGAGGCCGCCACCTGGTTACTAGATACATTCCGTGGTAAGGATCAGATGCTTTCTGATTTCAAAGCTCAAGGCCATTTCCCCAATGAAGGGACAGAAGAAGACCTTTCCACCCTCAAATGCATATTAAATTTTGCAGTGGTAATCTCTTTGACTGCATTGTTCACTTATCTCACCTTTTTTTCTTCCGTTTGGTTCAGAATATATGTAAGTTTAGCATGTGCATTGCTTGCTTCAGTAACATACTTTAAATTCCGTCCGTCTTTAGACAACAGTTTTGTCCAAGCAATGGTAAATTGCAAAAAGATTTCTGTTCTATAGTAAGTAAAATGCTTCAAGAACTTCCATAAATGTTTAAGCTATCCATCCAGTCTTGGTTTAGTTGGTGTCTGAAGATGTCATAGTACTACGAAAGCCGAAGACATCATTTGTCTTCCTTGTCTTCTATGAACAACAATAGTTGAAATGAAAAGGAAAGGAATCATCATCAAAATCACCCTGAAAGATGAGATGGGTTCTGTGAACAGAAACTTTCAGACACAAACATATACCAGAAGCCTTTGCGTGTATCAAGATTTCCTCTGCAAATGCCAACTTTTGAAGAAGTTAGGTATTGAACTACCTAACTTCTTGTCATTTGCAACAAGAAGGTCTCCTTGTTTGTATATGATTCCTATAGATAACGGACAAAGAGGATAGTCGAAGATAAACGCAAACTGTGTGGGAAGGACGTGGAGTGGATGAATCATAATTATGTCTTTTCGTTGAATCAGACAAAGGATACGATGAATTTGGTGAAATGATAGGTAAAAGCCCCACCTGGTTGGTAATAGGTAAAAGCCCCACCTGATTTACCAACCGACAACACCTGCCTGGTACTCTTCAATGAAGCAATCAACTTGCCAATTCTCCCAAGTTTTTAACCTATTGTTAAGTTTCTAAACATGAAATGAAACCTTGTCAGGACTTGTTATACCACTGTCGGGAGAAAACACGCAGTAGTGCTTCTAACTGCCATAGGAACTTCGAAAGTGGGAAGTTGAGCTGATGTCTGCAAAGCATGCAATATAGACTGGGATGATTGCAAATTCACAACAATCTGAGTGAAAACGCAGGTGGGATCGCATGTTAACTTTTACTTTGTAAGATAATCACGCAAAGAGTGCTATGATTACCATAGTAATAAGTTGGTTAAACCTAATGACCCTAATCTATCAACCATAACCATCTAAAGGTCTTCCCTCCTAAGTTTCAAGCCCACAATTTCCCACTTTCTCGCTCTTTTTCTCCGCTCTCGCATAAAACCAAAACCCTGTAATGGCGATTAACGTCTGGTGTTATCTTCTTCTTCTGCTGTTCTCAATAGGTAAATAAGAGATGTTTAAAGTCTATGTTCATGCACAAGTAAATGCAGTTTCAATCTTTGAAGTTTTGTATTTAAATAAACACATTTCTTGGTATCAAAATGTTGCAGTTTCGGTAGTTCATCATCTTTACATAACATAATTATACTCAGAAACTTATTATTACCTGACATTCCTTGTCGAATGTCCCACTCCGTCACTTCGTAGAAACATATTCTTCACATATTGAAACATGGTTGTCACCGGACTAATCTCCAAAACGTTAGCAGGTAATGTAGTTAACGCAGCAGTCTTCACTCTCCAAAACCTTTGCACATACACGGTATGGCTCGGAACCCTCTCCGGAAACGGCTTCGCCACTCTCGGCGAAGGCGGTTTCGCATTGCCACCACGATCGTAAGTTCAACTTCAAGCACAACCAGGTTGGTCCAGCAGGTTCTGGGCACGAACTGGTTGCACATTTGCTGATTCCGGCACTGGGAACTGTACCACTGGAGACTGTGATGGCACCCTAAAATGCACTGGTGGCCACACTCCACCGGTGACCCTAGCAGAGTTCACAATTGCCACAAACCCTAATGAAAAAGACTTCTATGACGTGAGTCTCGTAGATGGATACAACGTTGGCGTGGGTGTCAAGGCACTGAATGATGACGGTGACTGTCAACATGCCGGTTGTGTAGCGGATCTCAACGGCCACTGCCCTGACGAGTTACGGGTCTTGGACTTTGGCTCGGTCGTTGCTTGCAAGAGCGCTTGTGCTGCGTTTAATACGCCAGAGTTTTGTTGCACCGGCAACCATTCGACACCTGCGGAGATACTATCCAAATTTGATTGACCCAAGTTGGATGAAATGCTTACCGTGTTGTCTTCGAAGCGGTACTTTTGTACCATCTCTAACAGAGTAGAAGTAGAAGAGAGCAGGGGACTGAATCAAAATAAGTGAAAACATCAGCATAAAAAGTTTCATATATAAAACAAGAGAGCTTGAGGATTCTCATTACTTTCAAGGCCTTCGGCCGAAAATATTATCACTCGACAACAAGCTTTTGTTTTATCTCTTTATACACTTGACTATTCTTTATAATGTCCCTTTGGAGCATACATTTCGAGTTTTCTCTACAAGTGGCTTTTGCATTCAAAAGCCAGTTCCCAACCTAATTCTCTTAAATGGACACTTGGGATGAGCACGAGGAAGACCTACATCTAAAAACCACATTACAACTGCCAACTTTTACTAAGAAGGGCCCTAGGGAAGTTACAAGCAAAAATAATATATAAAACATAAAAATAAAAACAAAAGCATGGTGAGCATAACTACAATTGCCTATATTTTACAGATATTCCCCTCAAGGAAGTATTACTTGAAAATAAGCTTTGCCGCAGTCGATTCAACCAGGACGGTTTCACATCGCCGGAGCCTGTGCATTGACCCTCCCCTTCTTCCTTACTGCTGAAGAGGGTTTGGTCAGAGCAATCTAGCGATGCTCCACAAGCTAAGTTATACGACTGACATGCAGAGTGACATACTCGGAGCCTATTATCACCGTCTTTCTCACATTTTTGGATGGAGATCTGGCAAATTTAGTAGCAGTGTTTACTGTTAGGCACAATGACTAAAACATAACGGCAGGGGTTGAAAGAATTCCAGAAGAATGAGAAGCAATGGAAAGGACACAGAATTTACCCAACAGGCCAGTCGCTTAGCAGCTTCATCACAGTAGCTGCTGCCAAAAATGTTTAATAATTTTCGAGCACCACCTGGGAACAATCGATGATAGTTAGGCATGACAACAACTTCCTCAAGTTGCTGCAGTATACTTGGTTCACTAGGTGCACAGTGTTGACTGGACATATCACTCTCCAGCACATTTCTACAAACCGAGAGACTCGAGAGTAGCGTGGAACTATTCTGACAGGTGTAGCCAGCATAGTCTGAGCAACGGAATTCACATATTCCGTTATCACAAACTCCACCATGAAGGCTGCACTGTTCATCACATACAGCTGGACATTGAAAATAGACACAGCATTAGAAAGAGAATGGCAATTTTACTAGAAGATGGTCATCTAGTAGTATGTCTGGAGTACTAGCAACTTCTTCAGTTATCATAAAGAGTAAAGTTACAAATCACATTCAACATTCGACATCTATGCTTCCAGTACTTAACCATCTTTAATGATGTTCTAGCCTGCTTATAAAGCACAAAGATGCTGAGTTCTACCCTTACTGCAGCTCTCCGCCATGAATATAATTCAGCAACAACACAAGAATACCGGTAAAAAAGATAACTCTGACCCAACTGCAGGTATCAATTGCTCGATAGACAATTGCATTACCTGTTGAGCAGTCAATACCAGTAAAGCCATTTTTGCATTTACAGACACCATTTGAAAGACACTTGCCACGCCCATTGCAATTGGCAGGGCAAGAACCTGCAAAGGGAAATTGAAGAAGAAAAAGGAAAGAGTTCAGGTGGGGAACTTTAAACTAGAATGTAATTGTTAAAATTATCAATCAATGGGTGTATCAACTAAAAAGTGATACGGCAATGGGTTTAGCAACTTACGTTTGCTACAATCACGACCATGAAATCCAAGGAAACAGTTACACCTTCCATCAACACAATCTCCATTATAATTGCATGAACTGGGGCATTGCCCTGGTACAGAAAGTGAACCTGGGCTACAGAGCTCATGATAAGCAGGGCAAATCAGCTCACCTACATACCAAAATTTTTTTAAAAAAAAGAATATAACGATGAATAATTTGATATTGCAACATGGCTTAATAAATTGAAAAGACATTTTTACCATTAAAGCCAGGGAATTGAACAGGCCCACCAGCTTCAGGACATACTTTCCAAATACCATCCACAGCAACCTAAAAGGAAAGTGATCCGTATCAAAAGAAAGTTCAGGGGATAGTTTCAAATAATCTTTTCTTGATAATTTATATTCAATGTCAAATAATCTTTTCTTGATAACTTATATTAAATTGGCATTGTAAAGATAAAATCCATCAATTACCAATCAAAATTTTGGTTGACTAGCCACCTCAGTAGGTTAGAAGTAAATCTATTGTGCAACTTATAGATTACAGTAAGCAATGCAAGTAACATTAAAATGAGTGAAAGATTCGAAGCAAACCTGAAGAGAGTTATTTACACATTTATGCTGATAACAACCATTGCCTTGGGTCATAGAACCCCGTACAAACCCAGTGCGCACAAGTGATGAGGCCATACATCTATATGTACTCAAGGTTAGACATTTTATCAGTAAAAAGGCTACTCAACATAGATGAGAAAGTTGCAATTTGAAGGAAGTCCCACCTGGAGCTACTTCCTCGTACCTCACCCAACATTCTGTCAGGTGCCCGAGCACTGTTGATATCCGTACATGATCCATCAGAATATGCCATGAAGTAAGTACAATAATCAGCCAATGAGGACTGCCCACCTGCACAAACCCAATAAGAAACTTTAATAATTACTCTTTCTAAACTTTTTTTTTTCATAACACAACAAAGAAACGGCAACCCCAAACTCATTAAAAAAAATTTAAGAACCAAAGGGCATATATTTCATCTGCAAATCATTCCAATAGATCAAGGCCTTCTGGCAATCCACAACATCAAGTCAAAAGATGATCTTGTGAAAAGGTAGTGAAATAGGGTTTAAAAAATCAACTATAACATAACTGCAATTAAATCTAAAAATGGAATTTCATTGTTCAGTGGAAAGCATATAGAAATTTATAATCTGTCATCATACACCATATGATGAAAAGCTACAGTTATAGAACACAATTACAGAAAACGGAACAAGAGAAAAATAATGATAAATAGTTAACCTTTATTTGCTTGTGGAAAGTAGCGTGCCCACTGGGGGAGATCTCCACTATAACTGACAATAGGGCAGTAACCTTCTGCCTCCCTGTTGTAAGTACAGCCAGACAACTGAGTTGTATTGCAATGATAGGCCCCCTTCCAGAGATTGCAAGGAGAAGTAACAAATTCAGTTCCCTGATTGCGACCCCAATCAAGACGATCTGCCATGCTATAATTTGCCAGGTACCATCCACTGTCTTCTAAGAGAGCCAAGGTCATTTTTGAAACAACAGACCTCGTATCCACAGATCCAGTCATGATCTCATTCATCAGAAGCCTTTTCTCCCAATGTGACCCTGCAGGCAAATTAAGGAACAAGCAGCAAATTAGAAACTAAAAATCAACACCACTTTTATATCATCCACACAATGCAAACTCTACATAGCATGGGAATACTGTTCTTAAACGATAAAATCACTATTCAGATAAGTTATATTCTTCATTAGCCAATAGGTTGACAAAAAGCAATCAATGTGAAGGCATTGCCGCCACATTGCAAGTAGAAAACAAAAACAGAAGTTGAAGAACAGAAAAGGAAAAACCTGATGTGCCGCGTCCTCCTCCATCTTCAAGTTCTAAGCCAGTAAAATTGTCATAAAATGCCTGCAAATATGAGACTCATCAAATTCTTGCTGAATTTGCAATATTCACATTTCAAAATTGAAGAATGCAAATAGAAAGGACCATGATCTTTCAAACATTTTCAACAGGTTTAATATGCTCCAAGACAGTTACCCCATAATGATGCCGTGAATGCATGACAACACGTGGAAGCACCACACGTGTTACCATCCTCCCAAGTTTTTCATCCATGACCTGTTCAGTAACCTGCATGTGAATACCCAATGAAAATGTAAGCTGCAGATTAACTTGAAAGATCTTCCATCATCAAATGAAGGAGATAAATAAAGAAATGCTAATCTTTAAATTCTAACCAATTTTAGAAGAATGTAGAACGCCAAACAACCGTATCTCAAGTTAAATGATATGTGACTACAGTAACCATCACCAATATGAGTATTTCTGTTATCCATAGAGTCACTTTCTGGGAACGTATTGCATCACAACATGGTTTTTACCTGACTACGTCTTCTTTTCCTTTCATCCCTAAAGTGCACAAAGGCATGCGGATCAAAGCCAAGAACATGCATAACCTGGAAAAGTTAAGATATGCTAATCACTAAATTTGAAAAGACCATAAACCCATTTCATTGATTGACAATCCAAATGACCTCGTGAATAAGGGTAGCTGAAAGTAGAGTCTCTGCTTCAGCTGTCAAATGGCGTGGAGCAACATTCACATGTCCTACAAAAATAAAGAGATTTCAGATTTCAAATATGCAAAAGGATATGATGCACTTTTAGATAACAGTTTCTCAAACGAGAAAACTACCAGCAATTGCACGACCCCATTGATCGCGTTCACAGGCCACTGCCCAAGCAAGAGTGTTACCAGTGGTAGGTCTTGTAGTCACCAAAAGTACCAAATCTGCATCAGTCACACCCTCTAACAATAATAAGAACATATGAAACGATTAGCACAAGATACATGACAATCATCTGCCAACTGAGACAGAACAGAACCAAAAAAATTTCCAGAAAAAAAAACAACCACAGCAGTAATACCTTCCACATATTCCCGTGGAAGTTGGACACCTCCATCTTGTCCACAGGCAGAATATCCACTTAATCGCAAATTACCCTTCACGGGCTCAACAGCTAACGCTCTCCTAAACCAATCAGCTGTTTGCCCTAGAGCCTGCTCAGAAGCATTTCAAGTAAGCATTCACTCGGAATGTATGAGCCTTCTTTGATCATGTTGGTTATTTTGGATTCAATAGCACAAAAAGATATGAGAAGTATGCTCAGGGACCTAAAAAGCAGAAAAATACCAATGAAATTCTGACAGTTCTAACCTTATGAAGACGGCTCCGTTTGTCCTCCCCAGATATATCATCCAAGGTGCAGTTATACCAGCAATCACCATAAATTGGAGGATCCCCAACAGGATTACAAGAAGGGGAGCCAGGAAGAGTAGTCACGGGAGGCTCCCCAAGCTAGTAAACAAAGAAAACAAGCCCAGAATCAGATGTACACCCATAACTCAGGAGAACACAATAGCGATAAAATTACTAACTACACCTACTTTCACAATGTCACCAACTTTACGACAATCCCTATCAGGTGAGTGGCCAACAGCATCATAGTTGAGGAAAATCCTAATAGGCTGCTTGGTGTCAATTTGCTGCACCGGAAAAATTGAAATACCAAGCAATGCTCTCCCTTTACTATGAAGGAGATCAGAAATTTCAGGCTGATCATAAACCTGAGGGGTAACAGAATAAACTACACGACCAGGTCTTCGCCTTTGTTCAATTATCTGATCATGAATGCATGAATGAGATACAATATTTCCAATTTCCTTCTCTACACCTTGCCATTGTAAATGGTCCTCTTGACTTTTTGCGTGAGAAACTTTAACAAATAGGAATATGAGAAGAATCTGTCACGAAGAAAATTAGACCTTAGTAGGAGAAAAAAAACAGAACAAGACACTGCCCGTAAACACAGTTTTGTCCAGACATAGTACTTCTCAACGAACACAAACTGGAAACTCAAGTTTAAGGGAAACGCAAAATACCCATCGAACACCTTGCCAGAAAAGCAGTAGATCTAGTCACACCAAAGACATATTACCCTAATATAGGTAAACACTTAGAACTTAATAGAGCTCAATTGAGCTAGTAATGCCAAGTCTTCAAGATAAAATTCAGCTATCAAATCAGGCAAAAACTATTTTCAACAGAAGGGAAAAATTGGAGATAAGAGAAAATGGAAAGAAAGTGATTCCAAAAGAGACATTCAGACAAAAATCAGCTCCTCCCAAATAGCCCAAACAAAGAGAAACAAGAATAGCAACAGCGTTTATGCTGAACCCATAACTTTCCTAATCAGACAAATAAACCCTAACCCCATGTCTACCTATAAGACCCACGAGATTACTCCTGAGCATACGATCAAAATCCAAATTTACTTTCTATAATCTCAGATTGTTGAGAACCAAAATGAGACGGAAATATCACCATCCATAGCTCAGCTTAAACCCTAAATCTTACATTTTTAAAAGAGCGATGAATCAAAAGAAAACTATGAATCAATTGGAATTCCGAAACAGAAATAGACAGAGAGAGAAGAAGAGCTCACCTCGAAGACAACGACTGCAAATCTGAGCTTAGCATCTAACTTACGTACGGTACATGGCCTACACCGAGTTAATACCTCCATGAAATGCCAGCAACTCCGACACTAAAAAGCGTCGATTCCATCAAATAGCCGGAGACTTTCCGATCGGTTTCAACACCACGAAAATTCGCTGCCTCTTCTGCATTTCAAAAGCCAAAAGAAAGAAAAAGAGAACGCTTCTACAACTTGGAATCTCCCTCCAAATCTTTTTCTCTACCGAAGCAAAATCAAATGAGGACAGAAAACGAGTAAAACTGAGGAATGGTCTTCGGTTTCGCAGAACTGATTCGTAGGTTAGAAGAACCAATTCATTGGAAAACCAGTAACATCTAACACGGCAATGACTTCAAAATCCAAGGATTGTGTTCGATTTCTAACGGGTAAGATTAAACACTGACAGTGAACACAAACACACACACACCAACGTTTAAAGAGATGATTGAACATCAAATCAACCGGTTGGGCGTCGATATAATATAATTGTCCTTTTCTTTTTATTTGTGTATTTTTTTTCATTACAAGTTTACAACAGTTTTAATAATAATAAATTTAATTTCTTTTTCTTTTGAGGATTGGACGGTCTAAGGCAGGTTATGGTTTTTTTTTAATATTTATTAATTACCTTTTGTTGATTCTTAATTTTGTGTTCTTATCCATATAAACTATAATCCTAGTATCCGTCACACCGCAAGCCTAAGATACTGATTTAATATAACTTCCAACGTATTTGGAATTTTGAAATTCAGTTATTTTCTGCTTAAAATTAGGACAAAACAGGTACAATTTAAATGGAATTCTTTTTATTTTTGACCGTAATTCGTATTTATTTTTGTTCATAGGTTTTTTTGCAATTAAATCATTAGACATAGAAATGGGTATCCGGAAACTCCTCAACCGGAACTAGACTCTTGTTCATCGTCATATCTTTAGAGAGAGCAACAGATGCGTGGACTGGTTCGTCGACCTGGCCAGTCCGGAAGATATTGGAATCACATATTTTGATGTACCACTTTTAGGATGCCATAGTCTCCTTTTAAAGGATAAGTCGGGGATCAGTTTCCCCCAACTCATTTAGCTAAAAAATACCACAAACGTGTGCGATCCCTTTCTCAATCAATTTCATGTTTAGCCATATGAGGTATGGTTAAAGACCCTAGTTATGGTAACTTCAACGATACAAAAGTTTGGACTTTATATGTGCAAGGCCTTAATTAAAAATTCAACATTTTAAAAATTAGACAAAAAGTTAAATCGATAAGATAAGAGGTTATTATAAAATTGATTAAAGAATGAATAAAATTAAAAATATAATTAATTACAAAGAGAGATTGTTAAATAAAAATTAATCGGATTATTTTGAATTGTAAAAATCGATTAATTTATGAAAATAAATTGATTAATTAATAAATTGATTAATTTTTAATAATAAAAAATTATTAAAATAAATTAAACTGAAAAATTGAAAACTGAACTAATAATTATGATTTATGGGTAGAAAACTTCCTTCTAAAGTCAACTTTAAAAATGGAGAAGGAAGGTTGAGGTTGTGAATTCTATTGATAGAAACACTTGCTTTCAAAATCAGTCAATATCTTCATAAAAAAGGGTTAGCATTAGGATGCCCATTTTGTCCATATTATTTAAAGCTTGACATTTCTCGTTTCCTCGTGGGAATGAAAGCTAACTGAGGGGCCAAAGCCAAACACAACCAAGCGGCATTGGTGTCAGTGACTTTAATTGAAATGGTCTAACGATTCCGTTATTATTGGTCCCACTAATTTTATAATTCATTAAGATTATACAAATTACCTTTTTAGTTTTTTTCCATAATGTAATTTATAATATAATTACGAAATTTTAATAAAAAATATTAAAATAAATAAAACTATATTTACTAAAATATTCAAAAACTCAATGCATTTTTAGATTTAATTTATTATTTTATTATTACCCAGAAATAGCACATCAATAAGAATTCAATAAAATTTTTTCTAAAACTCGAATAAAGAAATTATTTCCGATTAGCACATGAAAAAAATTAATAAATATCACTCATAAAATGTGTAATTACATTATTATTAATAACTTATAAATAATTCATTTAAAATATAAACTAAAATCAAATAAAAATAAAAAAATAATGAAATTAGTTTAAACTTCTCATTTAAGGTTCTCCTTTGTAGGAAGTCTCGAGTTCAAGTTACCACAAAGAAGAGGAGAGGAGAATTTTCTCTATTGATAATCCTCTAGCTCTAAAGACATGCTCCTTGGTCATACCTAATGTATATCATCATATCTTGTCCAAAGTATTGCAATAAAATCGAATTTAGAAAGGTCTAATAGTACGCAGTTTTATTCTTATATAGTAAAAAAAAGAATAAATAATTAATTAATGCCCAAAAAATGGATGATTCCTTAGCTTACCTGTAACACTGGCTTCCTTTCTAATAAAACTTCACTCATACTTGATAGACTTCCCCCATTTTAGTTAGACTACAGCTCATCTTTTAACGTTAAAATAAGCAAACACTTTCCTAAGTCCTGTGTCTGTGTCTGACTGTCTTTCCAAAGAGTTGCTGTTTATGTATGTTTTAATGGGTTACAATGTTTTGCAACTATAAGCGTAGGAATTCTACAAATTTAGGGTTTTATTTCAATGACCTGCTGAATATCCCTGGCTTCAACTTTTATGACTCAGGATTGCCTTCTTGGATGACCGACAGTAATTGGGAAGTTTCCCCGGAAATCTCTTTCAGTACACAGTTTCTTTCTTTTTCACGACATTTATTATTATTAATTATTATAATATTTAATTAATTTAATTATAAAAAATTTAGATTGGCAGATTTTTCGATTAAATTTTTAATTTTTATATTTAGTTTACTTTTATTATTAAAAATTGTTCAATTTGTTAATTAATTAGTCAGTTTTATAAAATAAAATACAACAAATAATTCTCATTTACCAGTTTTTTAATTAAACATCATATTATTCTTCAATCATATTTTAAAATTTTGATTTTATTAAATATTTAACTGATTTTATGACAATTTAACATAGATTGAACCTTTTAAACTTTAAATTTTGGTATCCAATTTTTTGAAATTATTTATTTGAAATATTTCTAAGTTTTTAAAACTTGCAAGAGAGTGAGAGGTTTAGATTTATTAGGAGGGAGCCTCCAAATGAAGGAGTAGACATAAAAGACACAAACTAGCGCTCTTTTTTTATATTACATTTGTAATAGGGATAAGTACTATATTCGAGAAGAATCTCTCTATTATGTAAGGGTAAGACTGTGTACTATCAGACCTTTTCAGATCCTACTTCATTGCGAAACTTCAAATTAGTTGTAATGACGATGATGATGTACCAAGGACAAGGTTGAATGATACATATAAATATTAGTCCAAAATTGAAACTGTACTTTGTGTTTCTTGATCAGATAAACCCAATAAGAATTTCTGGGTTCGACACGCCCAGAGCATGTCTGAGGAAGGTGTTTTTGAGTACAACGAGAATGCTTAACTGTTTATCCACAAGCTTTGGCCTGCAGCTCTCTTCAGACAAATCTGAAAATAAGTTGTCTAAGAATTAAGCAACGAGGTTTCATGAGACATTTTTCTTTCCTTTCTATTATATCTATACATTTTCTTTCATTATTTATACTACGACGACGTATTTTAAATAAAATATTTAGGAAATTAATAATTTAAAATTAAATTAAAATTTCTTTTTTTATCATAAAAGGATAGATACAAGCCTTAAGTTACTAGTCGAGAAAACGACACTCTCGACATATCCTCTGGTAGGATAGACAGACAACCCACAAGCAGATTTTGAAATAGATGAATGCTAAGTTCAAGTGAACTGGCATAGTTGGCTAGCCAATCCGTAGCCCTATTAGCCTGACGGTATACATGTCTAGCTTTCACAATCCAATCTCTAGTTATTAAGTTTCAAATCCTCATTATCAGGGAATTAGACTGAATTTACTGAGCCAGCGGGGATGATAATATGTTGATAATTATCGGCGAGTTTACCTCTAATTCTACTCTTCGATATCTGAGATCCCATGCAAGTTGTAATTATTTCTTAAATGAGTGACATTAAAAATATTCTTCTAATGTAAGGTTGGTGGATGAAAAAGGTTGGCTCATGCCAAAGGAAGTTCTCTCAACTTGGACCTTATAAAAGATAATATATGGTTAAAGAATCACTAACTTAGAATGCCCTCATGCTTAGTTTAATTAATGTAGCAGTTGGATTTGACATTTATCTGACCAATAGTTTAGATTATATTAAATGGTAGTTTTCATAACCATTAGGTCACCAACTACAGCAACAGTTTAGGTTACGTAACTTTGGTTCTTCACAATAGTTTAATAATAATTAAAAAATTACACACATCACTGCATTGACTCTGCCTCAGCTCCGTTTTTGGTGGAAGGAAAAAGAAGAAGAGCTTTTGGTGGGCTGTTGGTGTAATCATTGAAAAAGTCGACTCACATGTGTGCTAGCTAGCTAGTTGCCGAGCCAAACCATGGAAAAGAACGTAACTACTCGTATGGTCAAAAATTACGCAGCAAAGTTTCAAAGAAAGTGATGATTCTGCTGCTTCCTGATTAGGCTGGTCCATGAATATATACTGATAGAAACAGTTCTTTAATGTTCACTCGAAACGTGCTGTGAATGGATAGGTTTCCATCCTTTTCGTAAAGCGAAATCAACACGTAGTCATCAAAGGTAGGGTTGGCATCGTATTTCTAACTAAAATTACAACTTCTCTTATTATTTTCAAAGATGTTAAATCGATTAAGAAGCTCTTAACATAGGTTCAGTCAGGAAAAATGGCCTTTTGGGAAGTTCCATTTCTTGCCAAGTCCACGTATATGTTGCATGATCCGAAATTTATGTTAGTGGATGCTTTAGTTAGTATATATGCACATGGTCCAGAACAGACCGACGTGGTATGTTTTGTTTTTTTTTCCCCTAAACTTGCTAAAGACCAAACCACATATCAAACCCTACATCTCCATCTGGTTTTCTTAAACGGATGTTGGAAATTTGTGATGATAAACTTGGAAGGAAGATACCTGTAGGTGTAGGTTTACCCTCCATCTTTTTACTTCTTTCCTTTCTTACGTAAAGACGAAACTGATAATTGCAGATAGTTGAAGTAAAGAAACATGGCACCCGTGGAACGCATTATCTCTATGGTAACAAACTAACAACTGATCTTCAGGTGCAAAGTACAAGTAGGTTTGGGAGTGGTTTAGGTCCCCTCTGACAAGTCCAATATGATAATTAAACTCGATCTTTCGAAAACGCTCTAGGAATCCAAGAGCTCTTACATCGAGATTGGGAGATTCAACTTCAGCATGTTTTTCAAGAAAGAAATCGGTACACAGACAGCTTCGCTCAACTTGTTGGCATATTACGTTCGAGTCTTCATATACTTTAGGAGCCTCCTTTTGAAGTTCAGGAGTTTCTCCGCAGAGATGCATAAGGCGCAGTATACCTTAGAGTGTTAGATTTAAGTTTGTAGCTTTCCTTGTAATAAAAAAAAAAGAGAGCTTTTCGCTATATTTTCCAATAAGATAAATGACTAACAACACTTAATTTGTAGAAATAACAAGTCAGCAACGGAGACTTTAATGCTTGGAGCCCTACACCATGTCAACTACTTCGAAAACAAAGTCAAGCTTGCTGCAGAAATATAAGTACAGTTCTAAACAAGAATCGAAAGAGTTAAATATAGAGTGGCTTGGTCTCATTTCTTTGAAAATTGAAATCAAACAGTCTTGAATCTTTGTGTCTTTTAAGACAACTCTTGCCCTATATTATATTTTGATGCATGCTTCCTCATTTGACTATCTTTTATATAGAGAAGTGCCTTTCTTACCATGATAAGTTCTCCTATTTTTAGATACATGTTAAAGGTAAAGCGGTTCGTTAAATTATTATAATAAGAAGTTTAAGGTTTAATTCGTATCAGGTTGTGATAAAATTGACATATAATAAAGATTAAATAAAATTATAGAATTTAAAATAAGGTTTGAAGAAGTAGATTGCACTTAATAATGGAAAAGACTAAGTTTAAATGAAGAATACGATTGTTAAACAAAATTAAATAATTTATTTTAGTTTGCGAAAATTAATTAATTTACAAAACCTAATTAATCGATTAATTTTTAATAATAAAGTTATTAAAATTAACTAAAATTAAAAATTAAAAATCAAATAAAAATTATGATTGTTTTAAAGTTTTTATAATTGAATTAGTTGAATCAGTTCAAGGCATTTGTGAATTTTTAATTACCTCTCATTATATGTAAATAAGAAAAAAATCTCTTTAACAAAGTAAGTGAATAACACATTTTCAATTTCTATCTATCTTATCAAAATAAATTAAAAATTAAATTTATTGTCAATTTATCTAAGTTAGAAATGTCAATGGGTCGAGCTGCTCCTGTCTGGCCCCACCTGTGACCTGACTCAACCCCGAGCTCACCATATTTTTTTAAGAAAAACGTCAAAAATAACGTCATTTTTTAAGTAACGGTTAGGCCACAGTTGGTCAATTTAGGCCAAAATTCGATCAGGTCAGGTTCTTTTTGACATCTCTAATCTAAGGAATCTGTATCATATTAAAAAATTTCATTGGTAATTTCGTAATCAAATCATACACGAAAATTAAAAAAAAAGCACGACATATATGAGTAGGGTTTGTCGTTAATCCGAGCCGATCAACTCTTAACTAAATGGTTCGATTCCCTTTCGAATCTTAGGTTAATATTTCAAATTAGACCTAACCTAAAATTTCATTAAATTAAATTTAATTCATTAATTTGAAAAAGAGTTTGAGTCTCTTTTTGGCACATTTTGGTAAAGATGACAAGGCAGGCCTAACTTGAGGTACTTGAGCTTGAGCGCAGACAGCTTCAATTGAGCACTAACGACATCAAGCCTGGTTCGTTTTGATTTAAAATTTTTAATTTTAAATTAAAAATAAAAAATAATGTTATTTTATTTTTTAATTTTAGGTAACCAGAGCCTAAGACTAGTTTGAGACCCACTTTTTCTTAAAACTTGAGACCCGACCCAAAGTTTGGCCGAAAGGAAATTGCATGTATTTCACAAAGAAAGGGAAGAGAAATGGGGATTCAATTAAAGTGGCAAGGATCACTTCCGGGTTTGACTAGAAGAGGGACCTTTTCCCTGTTAACAACCGGAGATAAACGGGGTGAGCTCAGCTAAACAGAAAATCGATTCGCTAATGTGACAGTTCACGGATGATCGATACATCAGACCTGATCTGATGAATCTGGTTTGGTCTGGGTTAGGCCAAACCGGGCCAGATCTATCTGCCGTCCCTGCATCTAGGTACTACGAGTGTGCTTTTTGTATGTAATCAATATAAAATACAGGAATAATAAATGCGTGACAGTCTTATCCCAAAGACTTCCGTTGAATTTACCTTGTTATGATGAAGATGGCGTGTTACTATTTCTCCAAACATGGCGTGTGATGTCTTGTCGAGGCAAGTGGCCACATGCGTGGAATCGAAGTTGAAGAAAATGATTAACTAATAGGCACAAAGAACCACAAATTTCCGAGCTTCGTGGACAGGCTTAGTTGTTGACCAATCACGTCATAAAAAGTGAGGCTTTCAGGAAGCAGGGAGGACCTGACCAGACCGCTACATTTATGGTTTTCTCGTTTACTGCATTGAATGAATGTAACAGCGAACCTGTTTGAGTTGAAGCATCATTTTCTTCCGACGGATAAAAAATGAATAAGCAGTAAAATCGTCGTATGATTTAATTTGGTGTTATGTGTCATAACACTTTATATTTGTATCACGTAACTTACAATATCATATAGTTTAATCGATGTAACGCTTAAATAATCACATAACTTACAATGTTATATAGTTTACGAGAGGTAACACTCAAATTCAGATGATCATCACACCTAATTTGAAGTTTCACAATAAATTGGAACAGTTGAACATACTTTGCACCTTTCTTTTTTCAAAAAAGAAGCCACTGTTTGATAGGATATCTACTAATTTAATCCTGAAAACGCTGTCGTTTATGTAATCCAGCTGAGGTGTAAAAATAGCACAAATCCAAGCCTTCGGCTGTGTGTCTATGGGTCGAGATGTTTGGTCTTGTAGGTGATTCATCATCACTTGGGCTAGGCTTTAAAAATACCCATTCTCGCCCATTACTGGAAAGTCAAGGGCTTCAAAACCAAACCCAAAAGATTGAAATTGAACTACTTTTTATTTCTGTTCTTTTTGGTCTAAAGATTTACAAACTGTTTCACTTGGCATGTTTCAGGGACAAGCCTGCAACTTTTAACCTCCAGTTAGACAACTTCTATCAAAACCGAGTTATCGAATTCTTGAAGGGGGTGTAAAAAACAACCTTTGTTCTTGTATATTTGATTTAATACTCCAAAGACTAATGAGTCCGGTCTCAACCGTGCATGGTTGGGTTGGTAAAAGTGAAGCCGTAACCAGGACTGAGGTTGAATAACTTCCGGAGCTCGTTATACTTTTCAATGTCGAAATTATGGAGCCTCATGAGTTTCTTTTGTTTGGCTATGAACCGTCGCTTAAAGTACCCTTCAAAAGATGGCTCCGTTGATGTTCTAAGGAAAAAACCATAAGCTAGTGCGAAGTGGAGAGAAGTCGCGAAGAAGCACACCGGCTCCATCACGTCCCAACTAAGCTCCCAAAATGTTAGCCTCATGAACCCAAGCGTTTGGACCACCAAGAACCCTAGCCCACAGTAGAGCTCCCCTCGAACCAAGCTTCGAGCTTTCTGGTCGATCATGGCCTTCTGGTTCTCCATATGCTCTAGCAGTTGTCTTGAATCGTCGTGAGCTATTACCGATTGCGATATTACACTTTCTATTGACTTTGCCATCTGTTCGTTAATAACGATAACGGAATTGTGATTTAAGATAAGAATGTCATCCAAGGGAAGTTATGTCTTTTTAAGTATTATCTGACGTCAGATACACACGTACCTGTTCTGGTCGGAGAAACACGTTGTTGCCTAAAACGATGACGTTTCCTGACTGATCCAACGTCTTCGCCAACTCAACGCCTTGCTCGCGGTTCCCACACTCTACGCCACAAACCTCAATAAACTCAGAGTACGAAATCGAGGTCTTTGGAATCTCTCTCAGTTTCGCTTTCAGCTTCTCCACCTGAGACACTTTCAGAAGCTTCCTCGCGTCCTCAACGGAAATCCCAGGGGCGTTAGTTTCTCCGGCGAGAACTCCCGGCGTCGGCGAGGAGAGTCCTTCGAGATGGAGCCGATCACGAGCACCGTTCATGCCTCTGAGTCTCTCCCTCAGCTTCTCGCCGACGGGAAGGTAGAGGATCTCCGGTAACTGGGATATGGCTTTCCGGTGGAAGAATCGCTGGAAAAGGCCTTTCTTGACGGATTCCGGCGACGTGAGGAATTCTCGGTGTAGGTTGGTTTTGGTCGAATTCGGTGGTTCGAGGACTTGAAGTGATGGAGAAACGGAGGAAATGGGCGAATGCTCTAGAGCCACAGCCTTCGAAGCTGCTCTGTAACCGGCGGCAAGACGCTTCCCGAGCAATTTACGAAGCGCCATTGATGATATAAGAGAAAGTTAACAAGTTCAACAAGAGATATTCTTGTGAAAGAGGCGTTCAGGTTCGGAGGTATTTATAGTGTCCGAACATAACGAACTTAACTTCAGATATCTTCCTCCTCTGGTTAAGTTCGCAGATGCAGAGTGCATGTGATTGGGCAGTGAGACGCACGCGAGTCAACTTTCCCTAATTGACTTTCACCATCTTCTTTTTTTTTCTGAAAAATGTTAAAAAAAAAATATAAGTTGCAAGTAGTACAAGTCAAAATTGATTAATGATAAATATAGTAAAATCCAATTTGAAACAAAATTAATAATTACTATTAAATTTACACTCATAAATCTAAAGATCAATATGTCAATTATAGATTCATTCATCTTGATTTTGTTTATCCTTTTTAACATAGTTAAGGGTTTATATTGGGAATTATATTAAAATGGAAATTAATTAATTTTTAATTTGAGTGTTTATTCCTAATACTTTAATTTTGAAATTCAAGCAATTAATCAAAATAAATTGAAATATCAATATTTTAAAAATTAGATCAAAAGTCAAACCTATAAAACAAGAGGATTAACATCATAATATCGCTAAAGATCGAATAAAATTAAATAATTTAAAAATAATTGAAAGATAAAAAAATTCGAAATTGAAATAAAAATATTATTAAATTAATTAATTTTGATTTATAAGAACTTATTAATTTACAAAAATATACCGATTAATTAATAAAGTATTTAACAACAAAAGTTATTAAAATAAATCAAACTAAAAAATTAATCAGCTTAAGGTGTTTATACTTTAAGAGACCATATTAGTTAAATTTTTTAACCATTGTAAAATACATTCATAAACATGTTTTTTTTATGCATGTATAAATAGACACTCTTTTTGGTCTTTTATGCACCAAATGCTTGTTCAATTAATGAGTAGGTGTAGCTAAAAAGAAAATATGCATTAATTGCATTTGCAATTAAGTGTGAGAGCATTGTATTGGACCACCGCCAGAAGGAAAGCTTCATGCGTGTCTGATTCTCTTCACTTGTCACTGCAACAGTAATCTCTTTTTGCATGTTAGAATTGTCTTTGTTCTAAACAGGCCTGCCAAATGTTTAGTATCAACAGCTTGTTAATCTCTTTTTGTACCGGCCCGTTATTTTTCGAAACCTTCAGTGTCCATTTTGCCGCTCCTATTTCGGGACAAACAGGGCACTCAGTACCATCGAGTTGTCGGATAGCTAATGTTGCGTTTTTTTCCTTGTATATAAAAACAAAAAACAAAAAATTCAACCATTTCAAGCCAATTCATATTCATCCACCGTTGAATGCCTATTTGTGTCTGTCCTTATGCTTATTCTTTAGGTATTAATCAGGCTCGATACTAGTTTAGAATTGTCTTTGTTCTAAACAACCATCCTCTTACTATACACGAGCACCTCATGTTCTTTACACCAAAACCAAACAAATATCAGAAGTAAAACCAACTTGCACTTGATGCCCGTAAGCTTCACCAAACAATGACTTGCAATGTTCATGTCAATTTGTAAACAGGTCAAGTCGGTCCCGATGGGAGGAACAATACCATCACATTGCAAGTGACGAACTTGATTTGATAGATCGGTCCCGATCAGACATGTGTAAGGTATGTAATACATTCCTTTAGCACGATTTGTATAGTACTTCGAGCCCTCTCTGCCATTACTTCGTAAACTTCCAATGATTGTTAATTTGGTAGAGTTGCTTAAGCTTCTTTCTTTCTTTGTTTTCTTTAACCTTTTTGGTTCTGCTCTTCCCAACCCCCAAGTGGAGCATTCTATACGTTATTATAAAAGAAAGCAGGTTTAATGGTAATCTAATTCGGCTGAGCCATGCACCTTTTAAGGTGCAAGATAGGTATGAAATGAATGGTTTAAACTCTAGTGAGTGTGTTTGTTTGGTAAACTCTTTGTCATTTGCATTTATATATTGATCATGTGTTTGTATGTGTGTTTAAGAATAATTGCCGTTTTGGACAAGGATTCCTGTTGGTTATGGGCCAAATCGGTGCGTTTAGCAATTCGTAAGGTTTTTTTTTTAACGGGGGGATTGCAATCGTTACCTTTTGGATCTGCACTGAGTAAATCTCTGAATTGTCGTGATAGCCTGCAAATCACGTTAACTAAGTATTCTGCACTAAGTAAGCCCTATATGACAGGTTCAATCGAGAGAGTGTAAGTAGGAGGAATCGAGCACAGGATCTTTTGGCCCTATGTCCCTCCACTCTACCAACTCAACCACTCTTAGAAGGCGTAATTGGTAAGATGTTATTGCTTAAAAGAAAATTAAACAAATCAAGCTAGAGAAATAAATATTTTTTGTTGAAAAATTAATAAAACATTAAAGCAAAAACTTAAATTAAACTTCTTTAGATAAGATATTGAGTCGTAGAACTCTGGATTGTTTAAGATTGTCCAAACTCATTAACTTACGTGGTAATCAAATTTTAGAAATTTGAGAATATTATATACTTTCAACATACCACAAAAATTAGGACTGTCTTTTGATACAAGATTAAATCATGTTTAATTAGTAACTGAGTACTTAATCAAAATTAATAAGAATTTTCTTAAAAAAGATAACCAAATTATGTTGAAATATAAGAGAGAGAGTTTTTCCCGTATGGAAAGAATATATGACATTGAGCATACATATAAGTTTAGTAAGTTACTCTTCCTATCACCAATTAGTTTTTTGATGGAACTTCATTTGGACTTATACATGTTCGATTTATTTGGGTTCAATTTTACAAAATTTAATATAGTATCAGAGCAAGTTGCTCTTGGGTTAATCATCACCACCTTAACTCGATAGATTGTGTCATATGTTGGGCCTTAAATCAACCCACATGTGAGGAGGACGTGTTGAAATATAAGTGGGAGTTTGTCCCATATGAAAATAATAGATGACCTTGAGCATGCATATAAGCGTAATAAGTTACTCCTCCTATAATCAATTGATTTTAGAATGGAATATCATTTGAGCTTGTCTGTGCTCAGTTTATTTGAGCCCAATCTTACAAAATTTAACAAATTCTTACATAATTAGATCAAGTATTGGGCCGAGATTCCTACCCCTACGAAAGAAGCTAGAGATTAATGGAATAAGGCAAATTGGGACTTGGAAGAAGAAGAAGTAAAAAGAACAGAAGAATCTCATAAAAAAAGGAGAAGTTCTTCACACCAAGAATCCCTACAAATTGGGTCCGCTTGGATGGAATCCTTATATTCCTATGTGCATGTAGCAATGCGATCAATATTCTGATTTAGATTTTAGTGAGTGGGAAGTCTACAACGACCATTTTGTCATCCACTTGAAGCCTATCAAATGGGCTTGGAATTTGGTTTTGAATCATCACCGTCATCACCACCTCCTGGTTAGGACAAGACAGCCCCCAGATTTTGGATGTTGAGTTGGTAGTCCTCGTGCGCTACACTGACTTAAACGTATGGATTGGAATCCCAAAATCCAAAAGTTAAGAGTGTTTGACACGATTAGCGTGGAAACACCGGTCCGGCACAAAATTTACTTCCCAATTTGAGGGGTCTCCTTGGTGGGAAATGGGAATCCACCACGAAACTGCACTCACTCTCCCTGAATTTCCTCTGCTACACACTATCAATCAATAATCATTATTGGTACCATTCTACTTACGGGTTGTGGCTCAGTTGATTACGCAGACTGGCCATATAAAAAGAGCTTTCAGATTTGATCCCCACTAAACACACTCACAGGGAGGGGCGAAGAGTTTTAATTGTGACTAAGTCCTGAACTGGATTAGTCGGTCCAGTAAATTCGAATACAGGTAGAGTAAACCCAAAAATGATTGGTACCATTCTAAAATGTTGTTGTTTCATGTTAGCTTTGCTTTCAAGTGAAATCCTCTCTTTCGGTTACTGTGTTCTAATTTTATTTTATTAACTTTTTTTGTTTAATTTTTAATTTTACAGTTTAATTTTTTTATTAATTTTTGTAGTTAAAAACTGATTAATTTATTAATTGATCAGTTAATTTTAAAATAAATCAATTTTTATTTAATAATATTTTTAATTAATAAACTCCTGATTTTATTAGTTTAATTTTTAATCCCATTTTTTAAAACATTGATTCTTAGTAAACGCATTGAATTTTGGCGTTGAATTATGAAGAGCAATGTGGAAGATGATGTAACAGAAACTGTGAAACCATTTTGATGACAAAAACAAGCTTTTCTCCGACGAGGTCCACTTGTGACGTATCCCACTATACACACTTTCATTATACAACGCCGTTTCAGACAATTGCATTCACCTGTGGATTTGCCAGATGAGAAATGCACCACTCGTTGTAATTCTATAAAATCTGTTTGTCTCGTCTTTTTTAGTATAAACCCCACAGACCATAAACCATAACCCATAACGCACAATGATTAGGCTAATCACGCAGCATGATGTGACGACTGTTCAAGATGTAAGCCAGAAAGTAGGCAGCTCAAGAATTATTAATTTAGAAAGTGGAGGAAGATGAATTCCACTATATATATATATAAAGAGGCATTAAAAGCTTAAAACTTCACATGAGCTTGTAAAGTTGACAATGGAGGAGCGTATACATGTTCACAGACCCTGGAATCCTTTCCTTGTGGGCTTGTTTTGCTAGGGTTTAGATTACCTATTCTTAGAGAAGCCTGTATCACTCTATATCTACTGAGATCTATCTATCTAATTGTTTTTCTATCTCACTTATTGGATAGATAGATTTTAATAAGAACAGAGTAATATATGTTTTTAAGAACAAATGATCTGTTCTATTTTGATATTTGGTAATTTCAAAAGTTTCAGACAAGATCATTAATCAATGATTAATTTCATAATTATTGTATTAAAAAAGGTGTCGTCATCGGCTATCGTTTTCATGGTTTGTCTACTTAAAACCCAATCAGCGTTAATGGACACTCGTTGCATATAAAATGGTTACTCTTCCCTCAGGAACTTTAAGCATCGTCATGTATGTAAAATGCAAGTCCGAATCCTGACGCACTGAGATTCGACGGACGACGTTGACAGAAGTGGGAATGATGAGCTATGTGAAAGAATAAAAGAAGGCGGCAATTGATACGTGAATGTATTGTATTTCTGGTATGTTTTGTTTAATAGCTTTACATTATATTTATATACATTTGTGGTGTTTACAAAGATAATGAAAATTAATTGAGATATATATGATAAAATTAAATGAGATAAATAGACATTAAAGAAAAAATTAAATCTGTGCTTTTGAAATTGTATGAAGATCTGCATATATTTATCAGTTCCTCAAGTTCACGGTTGGTAGTCACAGTGATTTTATCACGAAATTTTTGAAAAGCGGATGAAGTTAAAGTCTTGATCATAATGTCAGCAATTTCATGACTTAAAGGAAGATATTAAATTGATGATGTTTTATTGGTAATCAAATCTCTGACAAAATAAATATCAATTTCGATATACTTTGCACGAGTATGGGTGATGGGATTGACAGCAAGAAATGTGCAGCCCACATCATCTTATAACACTTACACCAACCACATACAAGCCTATTTTATTATTCCTCAGCCCACTTATCATTCCTCCAGGCCCAATCACTCATATAAACCTCCAACCCGATGTCAAATTTGCCGAAAATGGAACCATATTGTAGCCCATTGTTGTTACAGATATTCTAAATATTGAAATCGTCCTCTCCACCCTCCACCTGACCCAAAAAAATCTTCCCACTGCCTTAAATATCCAAGATACATCAAATCCCTCCACTTTCACTTCTAATACTCTTAATTAATGACTTCCTGGCGCCACCAATTGTTGAAGATAAGACTCGGTCAACTCAATCCTAGCCTTTTCCATTCAATCTGTTGTTATCTATTAGGATTTAGTTTTGATTTTTAAATTCAAATCTTTGTAAATCTTATCTCTAACTTCACTTGTACTCTCTGTATATATAGAGTTTACTTCTTAATGAAATACATATTCTTTTACCACTCAAACTCTCTCATTAACATGGTATCAGAGCAGTCGTGATTGGTTTAAACACCACTATTTTTTTCTGGTTTTTCGTATTTTTTTTTCTCCATGGCCATCACACCAGCTTCATCTTCCTCCTCTGCGCCCTCCCTCCTATCATTTCTATCTGTTCACAACCAACTCACCATCAAACTCACTTCTTCCAATTACCTACTATGGAAAACGCAGCTTCTCCTTATTCTTCATGGTCATCAACTATTTCATCATGTTGATGGCACCAAATCTCTCCCCAAAGACGTTGAAAACGCCCCGAATCCGGAGTATCAAACCTGGTACATTAAGGATCAGATGGTGTTGAGCTGGATCCTTAGTTCTCTGTCAGAATCTGTTTTATCGCAGATTGTTGGTGCCACCACTGCTCATGCCGCCTAGTCTCGATTGCAGACCACTTATGCCTCGGACTCTAGAGCCCAAGTTCGCACTCTCAAAAATGCTACTGTCGTTTACACTGTAAACCGATTACCAACTCCACAACTTGATCACAAATCCCCTTACCAATTAATTTTTCAACGTAACTCGGAATATAGTTTTCTTCGTGTATTTGGTTGTTGTTGTTATCCTTGGCTTCGTCCCTATACTAAGAACAAACTTGAGCCTCGTTTTACCAAATGTGTGTTTCTTGGCTATAGTACTCTTCATAAGGGATATAAATGTTTGTCTTTATCAACCAACAAGATTTTTTATTCACGTCATGTTATTTTTGATGAGCAGGTTTTCCCGTTCAAGGAAAGTGATGGGCAGTCCTCTATTCTCGGTCCACTGCCATCTCCAACTACCATATTTTCCCTTGGCCTGCCTCGATCCACCACTATTCCGACGCAACCTACTACTACTCCTACAACACCACCACCATCTACCCAACCCAGATCCATTGCCCCAATTACCGACACAACCATAGCTCCTGCCAACCCGACTACAGCAGTGGCACCCTCCGTGCCTCCACCTCCTTTGCCGGTTGTTCCAACCACGGTTCGAAACTCTCAGAACCAGCATT
>JANVCQ010000002.1:2101302-2120129 GCA_025531925.1 Erythroxylum plowmanianum
GTGGCTCTCTGATGGACTGCAACTTTCACAATCCAAATATATTTTAGATCTCTTGAAGCGGGTAAATATGCATGAAGCGTCACCGGTTTCAACTCCTTCTACTCCTCAATCTGATTTGACAGCCTTGTCGTCCTCTACCTTTGAAGATCCGACGTTGTACCAACAAGTGGTTGGTACTCTTCAATACTTAGCTCTCACTAGACCCGATATAACCATGGTTGTTACCAAGACTGCTCAGTTCATGCATTCACCCTCGGTACATCATTGGCAAGCCGTTAAACGCATACTCCGATACTTGAGAGGTACAATGGATCATGGCATTGTCCTAAAGTCGTCCCGTTCGTCCTCGCTTGTTGCTTTCTCTGATGCGGATTGGGGTGGCAATAAAATTGATCAGAAAAGTACCTCAGCTTATGTTGTTTTTCATGGTGCTAATCTTATCTCGTGGTGTTCAAAGAAGCAGAAAACCGTAGCTCGATCTAGCACTGACTCTGAATATCGTGCACTAGCTTCGGCAGCTTCTGAGGTGTATTGGCTTCGGTGTCCCCTTCGAGAACTTCATCATTCTTTTCCCACCACACCGAAAATCTGGTGCGATAACATCTCGGCCACTTACTTAGCTGCTAATCCAGTTTTTCATTCTAGATCGAAACACCTTGAACTCGATTTCCACTTTGTACGAGATCAAGTTCGAAAGAAACATCTTATTGTCTCGTACATTCCGACTACCGACCAATTGGCTGATGTGTTAACCAAACCACTGTCCAAGAATCGATTCCTAGACTTGAAGGTCAAACTGATGGTGCTCCCCCCAATCCGTTTGCGGGGGGGTGTTGAAGATAAGACTCGATCAACTCAATCCTAGCCTTTTCCATTCAATCTGTTGTTATCTATTAGGATTTATTTTTGATTTTTTAAATTCAAATCTTTGTAAATCTTATCTCTAACTTCACTTGTACTCTTTGTATATATAGAGTTTACTTCTTAATGAAATACATATTCTTTTGCCGCTCAAACGCTCTCATTAACACCAATCACATGACATTAGATTCTCACTTCGTTAACTCTGAAACTCCATACAGTGATCCCCATCAAGTGATTGTCGGTAATGGACAAACCATTCCCATCTCCTCCACTGGTAATGCCATCTTATCCACTGCAACTCATCCTTTTCGCCTAAATAATGTCTTAATTATTCCTGATCTTACTGCCAATTTACTTTCTGTAACTAAATTTGTTAAAGATAACTCCTACCTTATTGAATTTAACTCATTTGGTTACATTGTGAAGGATCTCAACACCAAGACACCACTATTTATGTTATCTATCTATAATAATCTTTATCCCATGCAGATCCCACTTTGTTTTCAAAATCTAATTGCTTGCTTTCCAAGCTGCTTCTACTTCACTCAATTTATGGCATCAACGTCTAGGTCATCCTTGCTTCGCTATACTCTCCAGACTATCTCTCCCTTTCAAATTATCATCAAATGTATTGAATAATTGTACTTCATGTTTACTGGAAAAAAAAGCACTCGTCTTCCTTTTCAATTATCATCTCGTGTTTTTACTATGCCTTTTCAACTTATTCATTGTGACATTTGGGGTCCCTCTCCATCTCTTTCAATTTCTGGTTACTGATATTTAATTCTTTTCATTGATGACTTTAGTGGCTACACCTGAATCTTCCCTTTAACTCACAAATGTTAAGCTCTTTCTCAATTCCAAATTTTCAAAACTACAACTGAAAACCTTTTTTATCCACCATTAAAACTTTTCAATACTATGGAGCTCCTTAACTCATTAAAGGTCCCTTTGCCATTTTTCTAACTACACATGACATCTCTTACTGTATTTCGTATCTTCACACCTCACAATAAAATGGCCTTGTTGAGTGCAAAATTTGTTGCATAACGAAAACTGGCCTTACCATTTTTCTTCATACCTCTCTACCCAATTCATTATGGTTTGATGCATTTTCTACAGTCACCTATCTCATTAATCTTTTTCTGACACCTATTCTCAATCAAAAGTCCTCTAATGAAGCTCTTATATCATGAAAGAATAAAAGAAGAAGGCAATTTGTATGTGAATATATTGTATTTCTTGTACATTCTGCTGAATAACTTTACATTGTATTTATACACATTTGTGGTTCCTAAAAAGATAGTGAAAATTAATTGAGATACATAAGATAAAATCAAATGAGATAAATCCATATCAAAAAGAAAATCAAATCTGTGCTGTCTAAGGTCTATGGATAATATCAACCCTTCATCCCAAGAATAAGTTTCTGATTCTTCCACATACAGGAGATAACACATATCTAACGTCACGCCACTTTCCTATAAGCCAAAACTACATATCAAATATGATGTTTCGATTCTTCTGGCTGATTTCATCTTATAATGCAGGTTAGGTATCATGGCACCTGCTCACAGTAATAGCAAAGGAAGAGGGTACATGAGATTTTCGAAAGAGATTCTTGATTTTAAGTTTGAATAAGCATGTTTATACTATTTACAATCAATTTAATCCGAACTTCAAATCGAATTGGAATTTTTTTTAGAAAATGTATGCATGGGAATCCTTCTTGGCTCATCATTCTCATGCATATTTGGCATTTTCATCAAATTGGTGGCAAAAAGCGGACAAATCTTATAACTTCAGAATCTAAGCATCGTGTTTAGTGCATGTCGCTACTCTCAGAGTCAGCTAGGGTTTCTGTCAACATGGTAGCTTAAAAATGATGCAGACATGAGAAATGGGGAATCCTAATCTTTGGCAAAAGATTAGCCAGCCAGAAATGATTTAGTTAGATTCATTATAATTCTAACCACAAAGCAAATTAAGTTAATTTTCGTATAATCTTCGTTGCTTTATTAGATCATATTCCTCTAATACAATAACTAATAATTATTGTATAAATATTTTCAGCTCGATTCTTAACTTTTTTACTTTAGTATATTTTAATATCTTTTATTATTAAAAATCAGCTGTTTTATATAAATTAATCATTTTATAAACTAAAATATATTAATTAAATTTTATTTAATATATTTTTCTTCAAATTAAATTCAAAATTTTTAACCAGTAAACAAAATTTTTCTTTTCAATTTCTTCAATTTTAGTTGATATATATTACATACCAATTTTATTACAGTTTAATATCAATTAAATTTTTAAACTTCAAATTTCTCACCTTATCGGTTCGATTCTTTAAAATTTCTCGTCTTATTGGTTTCTTTTATTAGATTATCCTTTATCGTGCAATTGTCCAAAATTCCAAATGCTCTGGTATATTCGTTTATGTTTTCCAATGGAATCAGTAAGATCAGAGAAGAATCGTATAGTGTGATATTAAGGTGTGAGATGTACATAACCAAACACAAAATAAGATTCATTAAGAGGATTCCTTTTCTGATTTTTATTAATTTTATCTAAATCATATTAAATTCAAGCTTAATTTAATTTTTTTAATCTGAAAATTCTTAAATGGATTTTAAAAAATTCAAAATCTAATTAAATTTGAACTACCTAATGGAAACATAAGATTGGGTGATTGTTAAAACATTTGAATTTTGGTTGAGCTGCCAAAGATCGAATTATTTAGGGCATGTTTAGAATAAAAATGATTTCTATTTGTTACTATATTAAAAAATATCATTATCATCATCAAGTCCCGTAATAAAGTAGAGTCTAAGGAGATATAATAATATGCAGTCTTATTCTACATAATAAAGAGGCTATTTCTGATAGACAGATATATAAATATGATAATAAAAAAATAATTCAGATTAAAGAGTAAATAAGTAAAACTGATACAATAAATAATTACGTAAATAAAATTACAAGAAATATATAAATAAATAAATAATAGAATATAATCAAAGAATATATTTGATAATATTCAGATCTATTAGTACCTGATAAGCTGCAAAATTTGACTTTTTGTCTTAGTTAAGCTTTAATTACTATATTAAAAAATATGAAATATTATCCCGAATATAAAAATAATTTTCGTAACCTTTTTTTATTCCTTATCCGTTACAACTGACTCAGCACCCTCCGATTCTTGGAAATGACACTTTCGTGGCCGAAAACAACGCAAGTGTCAGTCGCGTATTAGCCCATAAAAAGCAGAAAAAAAGGCCGCCCAAAAGCTGCTTTCATCGTACAGTAGTAACATGATAACATCACGTGGCATTGTTGAAATTGTGTGTCTTTAACCTCAGGGTTATATCCAAAATGTTAAAATTCAAATTTTGAGTTTTCCCTCAAAAAAAATATAATTGTCTCTCAATATTTTTTAAAAATTCATAAATTTGTTTTTATAAAAAATAGAGCCATTTTATTAATCAAATAAAAAATTGGATAATAATACCTTGAACAACCTCTCAAGAAATAAAAGGAGAGAATCTAATGAATATTCTAACCAATTGATGAGCAACTCCATTCAAATTTCTTTGAATACACTAAACTTATATATCCGGTCTTGACGCAAGAATAAGCAAACAATTTTTAACAATCAATCATAGCTAAGAAATATCAAGAAAATGAGAGGACAAAGCAATAAATAAATGTTGACAATATGTAAAAATAAATCCTTGATCATGAAAGTGAGACTTTGTATGTAATAATGCCTCACGCAAGGCAGTTGCCTCTGACACTGCAACACTTTTAACACCTTCTTGGTAACTAGATATAGCTTTGATAAATTCACCTTCAGGATCTTCAAAGACCACCGCAAAACCTGTGACATCTCTCAACTGAAATGTTGGGCATCAACAAATGCCTGCCAGTGAGAATTATCCAGATTAATGATGTCATTTTCAGCACTTTGTTGTCCGCCAATTTGGTGCACAGACGCAACAGTAGGCTTCAATACATTTCAATCTCGTCAGTTCTACAGATGGGCAGTCGCCGCTTGAACCAGCTGCTGCACTGTTGTTGTTTTTGAGGACCAACACAGGTCGTTTATGCTCCGCCATATGTACGAACAAATCATAGCAAAATAGACAGCTTTCTCATTGCCCAAAAATAAACAAACCTTGAGAGAGCTAGAACACCTCACTTTTGAAAATTTTGTCTCCCAAGATATGTCAATATTTTTGCAAGAAAGCTGGATTTAAACCGTCTGAGCCCAGGGCTTATCGGGATGCATGCTGAATAAAGTAGACTTGAACTTTTCTTTTTGAAACGGTTTTCATAAAAATTGTAAATCTTCCTCTGTCACTAATTTTTCCACAATCTCTATAATTCTAGAAAAGTCAACTTCTCTCTCTTCTAAAAATTGCTTCTCAAAGTAACTCTAAGCAATAGATCCCATCTCTGTCAGTTCAGAAATAATTATCCCCTCTTCATTACGCAAGCCTTTAACACGATTTTGAGCTCTTCTTTCTTTAATTTGTTTATGAAAAAATTTCGTATTCCGGTCGTTATCTATATATTAGTTATAGTTATTTATAATATAATGTTATATTTTATTATTTTAAATAATACTGATAACAACCGAACTTTTAACTAAATTAAGTGAGTGTATATATATATATAGTTGAGCCATGTACCTAAAATTTAGTTCAAACTTAAATTTCTTTTGGCAGGGAGTGGGACTCGGGTACTAAACCTTTTGCCGTCCATATCTAACGAGAGTCCTTTCATGTAAAGAGCCAATCATCAAATTTGGTCTCTTTGATTAAGTTTTTGGAGAGTGAATAAGTACTTTTTTTTTATCATAAAAGTTTTTTTAAGAAAAATAAGTGTTTGATTATAAAATAAAAAAATATTTTTTAGTAAATATAACTTTTTTAACAATCAAAATACAGCTTTTTAAGAAGCTCAAATTTCGAGTTTTTAAAAAAAATATTTTTTAGGTAAATTTTTTAGATCAATTAATGAGCTTTTTTTAGTTCATTTTCCCTTATATTTTACATATAATTTTTACAATACCCACAAACTCATCTTTAAGTTTATTTTGAGATTTGTATAATTTATTTGACTTTTTAAATATTTTTTTATATTTATTTTTATATTTGTTTTACTTATGTTATAATCCATATAAATATTTGGTTAGATATATTTTCATATATACTTTATGTGGTTTAAAATTATATAATAATTAATATATTGTACTTTGCATATTGTTTAATATATTTCAAATAATATTTATATGCATAAATAATATTTATTATAAAATAAAATATAGTTAAGATTAATAACAATGCTTTTTATTTTTATGTTACCAAACAGTCTATTGTATGTAACTCTTTCAAAAAAAGCCATTTTTTTAATTGACAGTCAAACAATCAATTAACTTTCTAAAAAATCTCTTTTTTAAAAAAATTCTACTCACAGAAACTTTATTAACAAAAACTCTACTGATATAAGCTCATCCAAATTGGCAATTAAGAATTAGGTGGAGCATTGAAAGTTGGATAGAGGCAACTAACCCTCCTGCCAGTCTTCACTGGCCTGGGTCATCACAGCATTTGTAATAGTTTCCAAGCCAATTTATCAAAAGGAAACGCAACTGGATAGTTGCACTAAAGGGTTCATCTTAAAAAAAGAAACAAAGAAACAGAACTTCACTTGAAGATGGTGAACCATAATATGAAATATGTGTAGTAGTAGTATTATGAAGTGTACCAAGGTCCATGGAGCATTCCTTGTGTCAGAATACTAAGAAAGGCTTTCTTTCATTTGCTATTTTTTCTTATCAAGAGATGATAAATGTCGTCCACATATTGTAGAAAGACCTTCCACGCCTGCTTGTACTATATCACCAATGTTGTAACCATTCAGGGAATGGAAGTACCCTTTTGATTGGTTGGCAGAAGAACTCGAGTTTTCATGTCTTAAATTGAATCTCCTCCTATAGAGAAAGTGGTCCCTAAATGCAATGAATGATGTAAGGTGATATTAATGGCTAATGGGCTACAAGAGGAGAAGAAGACAAACTGGCAGATGGGTGAAACAATGTACAAGGACAAATTGGAGTGGAAGTAATAACGTACCATTTGATGAGATACCAAGAAGTTATTAGGTTTGACATTTTCACGAACAGTAAGTGAACAACTTTTGCTAGAATCCAAAGCCATGGGAACTCTGCTGTTGAAGTTCTTTTTTCCTTCAGGATTACGTCACAGAAACCACTTTCAAGCCCATCCAGGGCATGCGAGGAGGAGGGTTATATTTTTAGGCATTCGCCCGTGCCAGCTTCATGTCTTGTGTCTCAGTCAGGAGGACTCAGACAGGACATGCCTAGAACAACCCTCCATTGATAATAAGGTAACTCCGAACTTGTTTCTTCAAGTTAATCATCATTCTTACTGTTCTTCACTACATGTTTTTGGTGAATTCCTAGCTGGTTGAAACACAATGTTTGCTGTGATAATAAATGCAAATGGGTCCCCTTAAGATGCTGAAAATCTACACCTGTAGACTTCTTACGAGGTATAGAAAAAGACGAAGCTTGATTCAATATCAGAAACACCACAATTATTAATGCTTTGGATAGTGACTGATTAGGGGTTTTTGAGGGCAGCTCAAGATAAAAGTAGAGAATGAATATATACATTTTCGGAATTCCACTTCCCACAAGTCGGTAAGTAATACAATGAAGCAAACTTAAAAGAAATCCATGAGAGGGACTTCTTAGAGGTCTAGTGCACCAGTTTATCTACATAACTACACTACCAAAATGTAAAGAACCTCTATAGCTCAAAGTAGCTACAAGCCTACTAGGAGAAACGATAATCATAAACAAGCCACCGATACATATGTTACAAATAGGGAAGAAGACTTTCGGGTAAACCAGTATCTGTTAGCATAGGCAGAGACAATCATTTGTCCTTCCTTTTCTCACTCACAACGATTGGTCATTTGCAGACAGTCTTTAGTCTCTTTGCTGCCTGAACAAACCCCACAATGACCTGCAACTCGTCCAGTTGCTTCAGCAGCAGAGAAAAATACTATTCAGAAAGATTCTTTTAAGTTCCAGATAATAGTATAACAAGCAGGGACAAGAAAAATAGGAAAATTACATAGATATGCAACTACCTGCGACATGAAATGCCTCTGAACAACATCAACTAGTTGCTCTTTTGATGGGTTGGGGATAGCATCCATCTGGAAACATGACCGGTATAAATTTATACATATTACATGATATTGACAGTAATGAAAGTTCTTTTAGTTAAGAACTCACAAGATTGAAGTGTCGCCAATATCTCCATAAAGCAGCCATTTCCAGCTTGCTAAGGTCAACTTTCTGATGACAAGAAAACACACGTATAAAACACAGAAGCAAAGGGTATCGGCAGATCTGATGGATTGTACAGCAAAAGCTGAGTACAAAAATGTCAACAACAGTGTGAAGAACTATTAATTGAGGTAATTTAAACAACATACCATGGCCCCACGAGGGGTAGAAACAGAACCCTTGGACTGAGAGTCGCATGAGAGAGACCTGCTAAAAGTCTTGTGAGATGATCCTGTTGATTTATGCGTCCGATGCCTTGATCTATGGGACTTTTGGGTGTCATCGGATGCTGGAAAGTCAGGGATAATAGCACAAGAATTGAAAAGGGTGGTGGGACCAATCAAAAGAAGAAAACTATGGATTAGACAAGATAGCTTTTGCTAAATAGTGAAAGTTAAAGTTGGACAGAATGGATCCAATGTACCAAACTCCAGCACTTTTTAACTCGTAGTCATGCTATCACAAAGCCACAATTTATGCTCAAGCAAACACTTATTACTTCAAAAGATTAACTGTACGAATTTGGATATTACCGAGGAAGAAGTTAGAAGTTGTTTCATAGAATCGGTATTGCTACACTAGGAAAGGTCATTAAATAAAATTCAGAATGGTCGATAAACTAAGAATTCCCTGCAAGAGCAAAATCAGTATCTCAAGAAACTAGATACTTTAGCAATGCATCTCTCCTGATAATTCCTACTGATTCAATTTCTGAGGATTTGGTCATCGTATAACAACGGCCAATCAATGAAATTTACTAACTGAACTAACCCATATCAGATCCATTCCACTGTGCATTTTCAAATTCTAGGTCATCATCATCTTCATTTCCAGTGGGAGCCTCAATCACACTAAGGGCATTCCTCTGTAGCTTTACTTCTATCCCATTAGTAAGAACCTGCAATTTTCAGTTGTCGAACATATAAATTAGACAAAAATTACAATTACAAGGCAGCCATTTGCAAAAGCTAGACGATGAGCTGGCAAGCAGCAAATGCAGATAAGACTTGTAATCAACATGCATATAGTCCCCTTCAACACTCGTTAAATGGCAATCTACCAATCCATTCACGAAACAATCGGCAAAAACAAAGAGCTTCAGGAACTTAAAAAATCAAGCGCGCTTTCATTAAACCTAAGAAATCAAACTTATTTCGGATTAGTAGCATATAATAGTGGTAACACACCCATCAGGAAAAGAAAGATAATCAGAAAAGGAAAGAAATTGAAGACTAAATCCAAATCTAAGATGAAATCACGTCAAGAAAGCCAGTTGAAGGCCCCTTATCGTGAAAATCCCATCAATACTCCAGATCGGATGGTGAAATTTCGCATGCAATGAAAACCCAATACCTAACTTCCATAATTAAAATTTAAAAACTGAATACATCACCGTACTTTTTGCAAATATAACACAAAGGGCACCTGTGCTTTACCACAATTTGTTATCAAAAACGCATATAAATATTCCTCAGAAAGGCTGTTACTTTGAAGATCACATTTGCAAATATGATACGAACCGTTACATCACCAAAAGAATCTCTAACCGACTTCAAATTACACAAATTTAAGAAATCAAAACCCAACACAACAGGGTTTAATCCGCAGTGTCGAAAAAAAAGCCTATTTTGATGGTTGAAAAGAATCAGAAAGCACTCATGAATCCAACATTTACACAAAGCAAGACAAATACCTAAAAAAAAACACTTTCTTTCTGAAAACCCAGAAAAATCCAAGCAAATTACCAGCCAATGCCAACCACCGAGACCAACAGCCTTCTTGACCACACCTTGAAGACCCACAAGGACCGACTTGGTTCTGTTATTGCCTGTAACAACCACCTTAGTGTGACGTGGCAACACGGAAAGCTCCTCTTCGCTACTATCTCCACAGCTCTGCAAGTGTGAAGAGAACCCCCCATTCACCGAACTCTCCACAGTCTCCAACATATCACTCTCCTCCAACTCAAAAGAACCAAAGCCCCCCGCCAAACCAGAGCCTCACAGCACAAAACCACAATCGGCAGGAAGATCATGCATTGCTGAGTAAGCTCATGGCAGTTTCAAATGCAGAAGGAGAGAGAAACAAGAGATATTTGAGATTTTCTTAGCGAGAAAAAGCACAGATGGAGAGAGAGAAAGAGAAAGAGAGAGCTTTCCTTCTTTTGTTTTTTTTCCCTTTCGTGTGGGTCTGTGAATGCGATAGAGAGAGAAGATTAGAGTGGCTGCGTTGTGCTTATTGGCTGTGTTGCTATGAATCCCGACGAGCTCTAATTGACGAATAGCAGGAAGCCACGTAAAGTAGGAAGACGTTTGGTGATGGTCTCCTTACTCATGCTACTTTGGTTTAGTGAGAGAAAGAGAAACGGAAGGTTTTCAAAATACCAGTAGCGGTTTTTAATTTAAAATACATATACTCCCAACAAAAACGACGTAGGAGTTGACTGTTTGACTACCGCATTGCAGCCGAATTGACGGATACGCCCTTGCTCCCTTGTCTTCACTAGTTTACTCTGTCAATTTGAATTTGAAATTGAAATTTTCAAGCGAAACACAAATAATCTTTTAAAATTAATATATTAATAATTATGTATTTAGAATGTAATTATTTAATATTTTAACTATATAATCTTTACATTATTTGGTTTCTAATATTAATAAAATATTTTAAAAACCAAATTGCATGATTCTTAAAATTTTAAATAATTAATTAAAATTTAAAAATATATTTTAATGTAAATTATTATATTAATATAAAATTAAAAAATATTTTTGTAAAACGGACATTAGAGTATTAGACTTTTATTTCAACTTTTTAAGCAATAAAGTTGAAACTGCAAAAGAAAAAGCAAATGGAGGGAACAGAAAATAAAGTAACGTCCGTCAGAGGAAAGTGGGACGTAACGGAAAACCCAGAAATTCGTCAGCGGGACCCACGTGTTGGGGGACCTACCAGCCGTCGGTGCTGTCTTATCCAACATGGGACTCTACCACTATTAATTATTTTTTTTCCTTCTAATAACATCATTAAATTACGCTAATATATCCAACGTTGTGTGTTCGGCGTTCTTACCCTCTTTATTTTCCCGCCACTGCGGATTCATAACAGCCGTTCATTGAGGATCATCGCGGTTGCATCCGTTGGATCATTATCCTTCCTGCTAATACCGTTACATTATGCTAGTAAATCCAACGTTGCGTGTTCTTTCCTTTTTCATTTTCGGCCACTGCGGAATTACATCCGTTGGATTAAGAGAAAAGTCCAAGCCGCAACATCACAAGAGGTCGTGACATGTTGACATAACGTGCGTAATCATAACAAAGTGTGTGTAACATAAAAGAAGGAACGGCTCTTTTTTTATTCACTATCCTGTGATGGGAAGCACCAAAGCCTACCGTTCACACGGTCTGCCAAGTCATCTGAGCCGTTCATTCGCAATCGACTTCGTAAATGAAACAGAAGTGAGCGGTCTCTCATGTTAGTCGACCATCAAAGTTCACGCTATAGCATAATACGTGATTGAAATGTGAGGCGGGTAAGGACAAAATCATGCAATGTTCCAAATGATGTAGTGCAATCAGGCAGACAAAAGTAAGGCATGTGAGTCTTAGCCAAATATTGTTGACTATGATGCAATAGAATTGAAATTCCAAGAGTGACCCTTATAAGTTAATCTCACCAAGATATAAAATTTATTTTAACCACATGAAAAAAATGGGTTGAATGAAGGTAATTTTGGTGTTAATGATTGGATATTTTGGCAGGATAACAAGCGAAACTATGGAATGTGGTCGCGGAATTGGGCAACAGGTAGGAAACTACCTGATAAGGTGTGATTGGATGAAGGAGACAGGACATGTTGGTCTAGTATCTAACTAATCTCCTTTCTTGCTCTAACCATCAATTAGGTCAAATTGAATTAAACTTAAATTAAAGATTAACAATTAATTTAAATAAATTGATAAGTTTGTGTGAGTTAAACTTAATATTTATGTATTAAGTTTAATTTAATTTAAAAATTACGTTATTTTATATTTTTAATTTTTAAAAAAATAGGACTGACGTATCCCTACATATAAGGAGGGTACGGTATACTATACTCCAAAAGTCCAAATAGCATTATTCAGGACTCTTCCTTATAAAGTAGCAAAATATCTAGATTTGGCTCAAATATGAACCATGTTTCGGCTTGCAAAATCCTTGGCGGGGACCATCCACCTAAAAGAAGATCATGTCCGCTTCAGCATTGTTTGAGCGCACCATATTCTATTATTATTATCACATTCAATCTCAAATTTTACAATAAAATAGAATTTAGAAAGGTTTAATAATACGTATTCTTATCCCTACATTATAAAAAGGCTATTTCCTTTAAACCTACATACAAAATGCACAAAAGGAGTGATTGTTGAATAAAGTAGTAAATAACAAAATACACAGAGCACTCTACCACAATCAGTAAATAAATTGCAAATGCAAAATGTACAAGGGAGGTTGATGATGAATAAAGCAGTAAATAAATCAATACGCTCGACACTCAACCACGATCAGTAAATAAATGTTCAAACACTAAATAAGGAAAATATCTTATTTACTCTGCTTTTTTATTTTAATATATTAAAATTTTTAATTTAATATTAACTTCTTAAAACTTATATAAATTACATCAAAATAATTATTTTTGTTTACGTAATATGTTCACTAAATACTCATCCAATAAAAATAAAAATTACGTTATTTTATTTTTAATTAAGAATAAAAATTAAATTTAATTGGGCCAAATTGGGCTTAAATCTGACTGCCTTCGGCCCAGTACCATCCCGGGTGTAGATAATGTAGGCATGCGCCAGAGGAGAGCTTAGGTGAGGTGTCACTTCTTGCTTTCTTTTATTTGGGTTACTCCGTCCTGTGGACTTATTCATGGAAGAGATTTGTTGGTCCAGAAAACACTCGTATCAATTTAATTATTGATTATATATATTAATTAAATTATTACATACACATAATAATTTATAAATAATAATATTTTTAATAAAATTTTTAATCGGGTCATCCGTTGCAGAATCGTTAATATTGAATTCTATAATTTATTATTATATATTCTACATTTTTATTAGAATTATAAACTTAATTTTTGTGAAATTAAATATCTAATTTCTAAATTCTTACGAGAATATTCAAAAAAATATTAAGATACGATACTAATGTTCTTATATTTTTTTTAAGTCATACCCTTATAAGTTATTTTACGTATAAATAACTAATATTAAACTATTAATTTTACCAAATATCTTTAAATAAGTAGCTGATGTTATTTACTAATTAAATCAGCTAACATGTTCTGCTATCAACTATATGATAGTTTGACTTAAATAAGTTGACTAGCAAAGGCAACCAAACGGCATGAAACAAAGATATTTCTTGAGCTTTTTCTTCTTGCCTTTGGCAGATGATAGCCTCTTTCCATCTCGAGGTTTGGTGCTGTTCCCAGATGATGTGCCCGCTTTCTGAAGATTCGAAGAGGAATCCTTGTTATCGAGAGCTTTGATGCCGTATGCCAGACCAGGAGTCAATAGACTAGCGTCCCGAGTTTCCGACTTGGTTGGCACATTTTCTTCTATCCTTATAAAAGTTTCTGCAGACAACGTAGTTGATTCAATCCATCAATTTTGACTGATACCACAAATCAAACAGTGCACTTAAACCCAAGCACTACTGGTTTGGTGTAGATAGCCTCAGCTCAGTATAGATGCATTCAAAGGCTAAAGAGAGTTTAATGTTTAGATAAAGTATGCTTTTAGAAAAAATTGGTTTCAAAGAAACTTCGTGCATATACTCTGTGTGTATATTTTCAGGAAACTTTTGGAACAGCAGAAAAACCGCAGAAGAAATGAATGAAACAGAAGCAGTGAATATGAACCTGGAGAAGTTGGCGACATAAGCATCTCATCTGGTTTGACAGAGGCAGTTATACTGAGCTTGCAGCCTCCATCCTTAGCCAAATTTTGGTCACTTCCCTTCTCCAGCTCCCGCAGCAAATCCACTGGATCGAAATATTCATCAGATGATGAACTCAGGCAACTTGAATTATCTGAACTCGAGGAACTTGATACTGGATTGACAAAATCCTCCATTGCAATGTAGTCACCACTAGCAAGACAATCAATTTCAAGTGGGCTCTCAAACACATCATTCACCGGACTTTGGGCTAAAGCCAAGTTTGTGGTCTCATCATTCCTGACCACCTACAAAAACAATAGCGAACTTCTTAAGGCACAGATATATGCACAGGGAAACAGTTTCTCCATAGTGAGATCCGGCAAAACTGACAAAGAGCATACCAGATATTTCAAGTTTTAGACTCCAAATGTCAAAGCAGTCAAATTCAGTTGCAATATCCAAATTTAAGTAGGATAGGGCTTAAGGTTGATGCACCTCACGCTTACTTGTAGAACCTTTGTCGGTGACATTATTATTCATTTGAGGAACTAAATGTTGTAAACGAGTGCGCCCTTCAGTTACAGCACAGATGGAAGTGCCTGTCTGGTTTCCAAGTTTGGTAATTTCTTTACCTCCGCGATAGATTCTGCACAGTGAGCTTGCCTGCTAAAATACATCCAACCAAACTGACAGTTGACTGACAGGTTCGGTGGAACTAAAAAGAAAACCAGAATGTTACTAAATAGGCTTAAAATGGTAGGATACTCGTAAATTACCTTTTCTTTGCTGTTTTCAACAACCTCCTTCTGAGTTATACAATACTTCTCCAATATCCAATTCGTTTTGCGTTCATCAGGAACATGGCCTTCAAAGTATTCGAATGTGGTTTTCCAGCCAGTGAGGATAGAGTTGGAGAATAACTTACAGGCCTCTCCTTTAACCTTCCAGCGTCCCGGTAATTTACTCCCTTCTCCCTCGGTTTTGATCCAGAACCATATGTTCTCTGCATAAGGATCTTTGTGAGTTTTCATTGTCCAATCAAGCTGTGTTAAAAGAATAGTTCGTGCAACTACAGCAAGTAATTCTTGCATGGCAAGAGATAGTAGATGGTCAGAGTAATCAAACAGACATTGAACTTCACAATCCTTGTGAAGAAAAACTTGTTCTTGAAAAGGGTCGACTGAAAGAAAATAGTTCTTACCAGGTAGATTCATTGGTGGATAATGAAAGGGATTCACATCAGAGATCACATTGTTAGGAGGAGGGGATCCTCTGTTCAGTTTCCGTAATGACATAAAGATCTTCCCATCACGACAATCAAACTCCATCTCAGTGATTGGGGGAGCTGCCGGAGGACACATGATTTTTCAATCCAAGGGAATGTAAAATTGCTTGCTGGTCACAACAGTTAATGGAGGTCAGACATACTGCAGTAACCATTAATGATGGGAAAGAATAAATTATCAACAGTGAATTTAGAAAATTCTAACTCTTTTTCCCTATTTTTTGGTTGATTTCCGAAAGTTAGAACAAAAAAAAAAGTTAAAGAGAGGAAAAAAGTGAAAAGCAGAAGATCAAATAACATTATGCACTTGCCAATTCTATAAATCTACAAAGTCCAAACTTGAACATTTGAAACAGAAGATACATATCTGATCCAGGTACATCAACATAATTATAAACAAGAAGAATCACAAGTCAAATATTTGACCAAGTGATGACAAAAAATTCATAAAAGCAAGTTCATAAAACTACCTTTCAAAAAGAAAAAATCATAAACGCAAGTTCACAAAGAATTCATACTATAATTGAGAAGATCCCTTATACTGAGGATTGGGTACGAAACTTTTGTATTCGAGTTCAAGAAAACAGCACCCAACTACTGTATTCAACTATAATTGAGAAGATCCCTTATACTGAGGATTGGGTACGAAACTTTTGTATTCGAGTTCAAGAAAACAGCACCCAACTCCTGTATTCAAATTGAAGGATAGAACAACAATGATCGCCCAGAAATTACATGTTTTAGTTTATTTCATCCAGATGCACTGCTCTTTTTTACCAATCTGTTAAGCCATACTAAATTGACCATCAAATGAATTTTATATCCATTGCTTCCACTTCAAGAAGAGGGTTGATACCAGAGTAAAACCAGAATAACGAGAAAATTTTCCTCGAAGTCCATCTGGGTCAAGTTATGTTCATGTTACTTTATGTAGTTCATGGCGCCAAATGGGCGGCCAAAACTCTTCAAAGTTCAAAGGAAACAAGAAAAGTAAGTTGCAAGTTTCCACTCTACACTCTACCGGTATTAAAAACTTTAATATAAACGGAACTAAGGATTCACAAACATAATGAAATCGCATGAATAACGCCTAAAAAGAACGACTGATACGATCAACTGCCAAAGCTGAATTCATCTTCCCAAAATCAGAACCCCATGACCAAACCCATATAAAACAGGACCAAATACATGATCAAGCATCGATGATCTATTATCTTACTTGGCTTCTAAAAAAACAAAGATAAAGCAGATAAACTGAGCGACAGACTTGCAGTTCTTTTACTCTATTTTCGCACAATCCAAGAATACAGAATCAGAATCTTTATCAAGAACAACCCAAAGATACAAATCAATCAAAGAACAATTCACAAAGAAAAAGGGTATATAATTCAGTGATTGGAGGTCAACGTTCTAACCTTTTGAATGGAGACCCCGGTAGCAGCAAGTCCCTCGCTCAGCAACTCTCAAGCCACAAGTGGCCAGTGGCTCCGGGCTATAAAAATAGCTCACGCAACAATGGGTGTCATGAACAGTATTGAATAATACGTGGCTTATCTTAATTGGTCAAGCTCGTGCAATGCTTTGCTTACTCTAGTGGACTTCACTCCCTCCCAACTCTCTCGCCGCCAGTTCTTCGAAATTTCCTTTCTACCCGCGAGATCTTATCCAAATTTTCTTTGGACATCATTTTCCAGTTAACCAACGTGTGTTAATGTCGCAGTTTCTACTAGAAGCAGATTATTACATGCATGCGTCAGGTGAGACCTTCTGCTACATCGTACGCCTTTTCCTTTTGTTTAGAGTTTTTAACAAATTTGAGTGCGGGCAAAGCTTCTTACTTCGAGCTCATCTGCTTTTAGAGTAATCTTGGGATCAATTGGAAATCAATGGCTCAATTTTTTTTTATAAATGATACCATTTAATTTTTAATTAAAATTATCCAAAATAAAACTAAAAATGCATTATTTTTTTTATATAATCTAAAGATTTGGAAGTTTGAACTGTTTCAAATTCATAAAAGATCAACTTTTTAAAAAACGAGTGAAAGGATAAGAACAAGAAGAAGAAAAAACAAACAAGAATAAAGAGAGGCAAGTGGAAGATGACTTAGGACCAATCGGAGGCAATCAGTAGCCAAATGGAGAAGATGGTGAAGAGAACACCACATACTTTAAGACCAATCATCATCGAAGGAAAAGAAGGCAAACTAACACAACATGAAAAAGAAAGGATCGAGACTTGACTTTCTGCTTAAAGACCTTCGATAATAATTAATACTATACCGTTCTAGCTGGTGGCCCGGTGTCGATTTGTTTTATTATTGTTCGACATGTAAAATACTAAGATTGATAGATTGAGCGAATCTAGTTTGATTTTACCTCGAATTAAGGCATGAAATTCAAAATTTATAAATAAAATAATATTATTTAAATAAAGCAAAGTAATTTTATTTTTTAATTAAAAAATGAAAACAAATTACGTTGAATAGGCCGAGTTGGCTTCGAATTGCCCAAGAGATTGGGCTTAAGCCCGGTGTCTCGAGCTTGATACTAGGGTAAATGTGTACAAAAATTTGTGGTATGTTTGGTTGAGTTGAATATTTATCAATATATTCCTAATAAATACTTATTCCTTTGTTTGTTTAAAAATAAAATACAGAATAACTAATCTCAAGTTTAATTATTCTTATACTTTCAAGAATAGTTAAAGATACATCTCCTTGTTTTTACCTATTTCGTAAAATGTGGAATAGGTAAAGACAATCTTTTTTCCTATTATTATTATTATTATTTAATTTTGTTGATGTTGTTATTATCAATAATTTTCTTATTTTTCTTATTATTATTAATTTCTTCTTCTTCTTCTTATCATCATCATTATTATTGTTGTTGTTATTATTAATTTTCTTCATCATCATCATCTTCTTCTTATATTATTATAAGAAAATTAATAATAATAACAAGAAAATTAATAATAATAATAATAATAATAATCATCATCATCATTATCATCATCATAATAATAATGATGATGATGATAATAATAATAATGGAGACTATAATGGATATTTTGATATTTTTGTTAATTATTTCTTTGTCATCTTAAATTTATGTTTTCAAACTAAACATTGGTATATATCATTATTAGAAATTCATAAAAATAAGTAATATCTATTTTATTTTATTCCTGATCTATTCTATTTTTAAGAATAATCATTTTATTCCTTATAAACTTCAGCTTACCAAACACCCACTTAAGGACTAAATTATGCTGAGTCATTCACACTAAACCATTGAACCTCCCTTCCTCTTCATCTCATGCGGCTGCCTCTCACAATCTTAG
>JANVCQ010000002.1:2125401-2140076 GCA_025531925.1 Erythroxylum plowmanianum
TTAATTTTTATTTCTCAATATTTTTTACAAACCAACCACTATCAATGGTAATGATAATCATTCCTTTCTCTTAACCAGCCATAATAATTATAATGATAATATCTATTCCCATTCCTCACTATATTCATTTCCATTCCTATTACCATTCCCCTATATAAACCAACAGCCCCTTAAGTTTCATTCTTGGGTCTTAGTATCAAAGGTTGTCAAGTCTGTGACATGGATATTTTTTAATTAAATGTAATTAAGTAATTATAATATACTTAATTAAATAATTACAATATAATTAATTATAATATACTTAATTATAATGTAATAAATTAATTATAATGAAGTTAATTGATATATTATTATTTTTTTAGCAATTAAATATGATTATTAAAATATATTAAAATTTGATGGAAAACAAAAATTTAACATATTTTTATTTTTAAAAAGTTTAACAAATTTTTATTTCTTAATATTTTAACAAATCATTGTCAATAATAATAATAATCATTATTTTCCCTTAATCATTCATCGTAATTATAATAATTATATTTATTATCATTTTTATTATATTTATTCTAATTTCTCGGTACATTCTATTAATTGCTACCTCAATTTCACCATTATAAAATATATATAAATATCATATCATAACAACCTGTTCGTTACTTTTCATAATTGAAGATCGTCCGTTACATTACATACATTGGACGGGTCCTTTATCACGAGACGATGAGATCCAACGATGGTCGATGACTCCCTAAGTGGACCCCACTCAATCGGTGGGACCCGCTTTTGAAATTATTAGTTTCATTACAAGACATGTTACTTTAAACAAACTTGCATGCTGACGCGGCAAAACCCCGCTTCTCCTCCGCCTCCTCTTAAATGGTCGCGAAGACCATCCCCAACAAATGTAAATCTTACGTGCGTAACAGAACACCCTCGTATCCTGCACCCTCAGGCGTCGTCCGCGACTAAATTAGATCTTGATACTGATCGATTGATTGCGCAGCCCATCTGTGAGTTTTCTAGTGTACTCTCGACCGCAGCATAAGATTTCTGGGCTTTCACTTTTTAATTCTTCTTTCTTGTATACATACATACTTTCAGTGTTAAAAGCAAACTCCTCGTGACTCTTCTTCTAGCTCTGTTCAAAGCTTCCTAAAGAGTGAGAGAGAGAGAGAGGGGGAGAGAGATATAGATTGTGAGGTAAGGTTTTACCGGAAAATGACATCGGACGGCGCAACATCGACGTTGGCTGGGGCAGGGAGGAGGAAGCCGTCATGGAGAGAGAGAGAAAACAATAGGAGAAGAGAGCGGAGAAGAAGAGCCATGGCTGCGAAGATATACTCGGGATTAAGAGCTCAAGGAAATTACAATTTGCCCAAGCACTGTGACAATAATGAGGTCTTGAAGGCTCTCTGTGCAGAGGCTGGTTGGGTCGTTGAAGAAGACGGCACCACTTATCGCAAGGTACCACCACCTTTCTATTTCTTCATCATTTCTTTTGGATCTGATAACTTCTTTTCTTTAGGTTTTTGTTTCAGCTCTTAATCTGGAAAAGAATTGGCTATACTAATTGGATCAAGCGGCTATTTCTAGAGAAAACTATGATTTATGTGCTTTTACATTAGTTCAACAATGGTTTTAGAATTGCTTCGGTTTAAGGTTTGTGTTTTGAAATTTAAAGTAGAATTAGATGATCTCAGAACTTTAACAGTTAACTGATTATGGCTATAAGTGGTATGAATGCAATTCAGGTCTTGTGTTGTTTAAGTTGAGCTGAAGTTTAATAGTTGTCTGATTCTTGCTACCGCCATATTTGACTTGATCGTTTCAGGGATGCAAGCCACCTCCCATTGATATAGTAGGCACATCAAGAGCCACCCCATACTGTTCCCAAAACCCAAGTCCATTGTCTTCATCATTTCCTAGTCCAATTCCTTCCTACCAAGTCAGTCCCTCCTCTTCTTCATTCCCTAGTCCTACTCGAGGTGACAATAATGCCTCTTCCAATCTACTCCCTTTCCTCCGAAATGTCATTCCTGCTTCCCTCCCACCTCTCCGTATCTCCAACAGTGCTCCTGTGACCCCGCCTATCTCGTCCCCAACTTCGAGACATTCCAAGCCAATTCCTTATTGGGAGTCTATTGCGAAGCAATCCATAGCCTCCTTGAATTACCCTTTCTATGCAGTGTCTGCCCCAGCTAGCCCTACTCACCGGCAGTTTCATGCTCCAGCTACTATACCTGAATGCGATGAGTCGGATGCATCCACTGTTGAGTCTGGTCAATGGATAAGCTTCAAAAAGTTTGCACCGTCAATGGCTGCTGCATTACCAACCTCACCAACATATAACCTTGTCAAACCTGTGACTCAGCAAATCCTATCCAATGATGTGATGGCTGACAACGAGAGGGGTATGGATTTTGAGTTCGGGGGTGGACAGGTGAAGCCTTGGGAAGGAGAGAGGATTCATGAGGTGGGATTGGATGACTTAGAGCTCACCCTTGGAAATGGAAAAGCTCGGGCTTAGAGTGGACATGGTGAGGAAATATAAGAACTTGGAAGTTTGAGTTGTTCTAGCTTGCTGAAGATTATTTGTTGGTCATGAACCAGTCTTGGTTCTTAGGAAAAATTATAGTTTCATGGTCCTTTTTTATGCCAATTCAGTTTTACCTTTTCTTTTAAACTTAACGCAGCATCAAACCTATCAGCTTAATGCTTCAGATGTATGCACAGCCTTTCTTGTAGATAATGTAGAATGTTTATGGCTGGTCTTGAGGATCTCCTCCCTCCCCATATCCCTTCTCTTTTCAAAGACCTACTTTCTCTATAGACTGATTGGACATTTTGGAACTTAAATCGTTTTGATGGTATGTATTCTTAAAGGATCTACATCCGTTGTATGCAATTATTTGCAGGTACCAAATCTCAGCCCTTATGCTATCGTCAACTAGGCACGTGATTAAAGATTGCTAAAAGATTTTTGGCATGATTTAGAAGATTTTGAGATTGTTTAGTTCTTATACAATTAGAAACCAGTAAATCCAACAAGAATCTGCATGGAAACTTCCAAACCCAGATGAATAAATTGCCAACTGTATTTCAACCATCAAATAGCATGATATATTTTGTACTACTTAAACACTATCTGGTTAGGTAAACATTACAAGTGGAACAAAGCAACTAAGTTTGTCAACACTAACTAAAAAATACTCACAAGTATCAGCTCCTCTAGTGGTGCTATAATCTTAGCCATTCGGTGAAAGTGGAGAAGTTGGAGCAACTTAATCATGTGTTGAACATGTTTTTCTCCAAGACTTTAACTGCCTCCTTAGTCTCTTCAATTCTGGGTCTGACATCCTTTTTGACATTCTCATTGCACTCTTCGTATCTGAAGCATTTTACAAGATGATCGTTAACAATCCCTGCCACTTGCATGAACGAGTAAACAACTGTAGGTCCAACACACCGGAAGCCTCTCTGCATCAGATCCTTGCTTACGAGCTCTGCTTTTGGTGTCTTCACTGGCACTTGACGTGCATACCGGAAGCCATTCTTCAGTGGCTTGTTACTTACAAATCGCCAGCAATAATTGCTGAAGGAACCAAACTCCTGCTGAATCTGACAATGATGCAAAATACAACAGGAGAGAATTAATTCTATTTCTGAGTAATTAATTGATACCCTCAACTTTGAAATATAGAACAATCCTAGATATCTGCCCTGTTCATAGTTTCTTAAGAGACCTGCAAGATTACCTTGAGCACTTGTTTAGCATTTTCGACTATTGCTCGGAGCTTCTGTTCAGAGAGTAATAAATTTCCATTCACTTTCAATGAAAGTAGCTTCTTTTCAGTGAACTGTGCAATGAATAATGGGTCAAAGCCATCAAAGTGTTTCCTGACAAAAGGATGCAACGAAAAACGTAAGATAAGATGAGAGAAAGTTAATTAATCGAAAGATTTGAGAATAAGATACCTAAATGTCGCTCTCAAATGAAGAATTGCCGGCCAGTTGAGTTCTGCTAAAGCTTGTGAAAACACAAGCAACTCAAACAGCTTACTATCCTCATGAACAGGGACTCCCCATTCTTCATCGTGGAATGATTTATAGAGCTGATCTGTTACCAAGAAATTGAGTGTAGAGAACAGGTTAATTTAGTTTCCAGATTAGCCAAAGTCCCTGAACAGAAATTACTTCTAAGATGAACTTCACTTATGATTTGGATGATCACATCGACGAAATTTTGCTGTTTTCTTAATTTTCCTGGATTAGGATTAGTATATTACTGTATTAATCTTCTATGTCACGTACCACAACACCAATTTTTGAATAAACATGTTTCGGAATCTTACCAGAGTTCGGGGTGATCCAATCACACCTCTGTACTATCCCTTCTTGCTTCACCGCAACCTCTTCACTATCATCAGGAACAACCTTCACAGTCCTCAATCCGCTGCGTTTCACATTCCTTCTAGAACTTACCACCTTCGTCGAAGAACCTCTCGACGACGACGCAGAAGAAGAAGACGACGAATCCGTCGAGCACAAGCTCTCCACCGACAGATTCTTCCTCACAGCCCCTTCCTGTGGCAAAGTCTGAGAAACCGTCGCCGGCTTCTTCGGCCTCACCGGAACCTTCTTCACGACCTCAGTTTTCCGTTTGGACTCTTCCAGAACCCTAACTCTGTTTCCAGCTGGGCCGAGCACCGGTCGCGCCTCGGCCGTCAGTTTTTCCGGAGAATGAAGTTTAACAGCCACAGACATCGGTAGAATGGAAAGTAACTGCAAAACGTTAGCTAGTTTTCGGGCTGTAAAACAGAACAATCTGGATTTCTGAGTGAACTTTGTGAGGAGAACAAGTTGCTAGGAGGTAGAGTGGCACTGGAGAAGAAATTTAAATACTTGGTGAGGCTAAAATGGGAATGTCGGGAGACCTAGGAGCGAGAGGCGAGAGCAGAGAGAATTTGGGGGGCTAAACACTAAACGACGGACACAACGGACTCTATATTTAAACGGAAAATTATAATGGATAAGGAACCGGTAATCGCCGGTATTCGTCCTGGGTGTCGGTTACTACGGACCGTTTGGGGGTTTAAATGGAAAGTCACCTTGCAACAAATTTCCAATTTTGCCATTCTTCGTTGCTTTCTGTTGCAAACGATGCCGTTTCGTTTGCTTCTGCTCTTTGCATTCCAGTCTCCGGATAAGAAACGTTCATTACAAAGAGTCACCGATGATATGTAAGGACTTTTTATGATCGCTTATAAATATACTATGATGTCCTCTTAGGCCATTAGATCTCCAAAGATCAAAAGAAAATTAAACTTTTGAGCAATCAAAAAATTAATTATTTGATTAGTTGTTAATTGAAGAATTAAATACAAATATTTTTGTTAATAAACTTGTTTTTTAAAAATAAATAATTTTAAATTTATTGACAATTTCTAATTTTGTAATTTTTTTTCAATTACTCTTTAATTATATATTTATATAATTTTTTAATATGAAGACAATATAAAAAGCTGTTAAGTGACCGTTTTATTACAATAGTTTAAACTGTTTTGTGATATTAACTTAATTGGTTTTTTATATTCACTAACACATTCTCTCAAGTGAAAGTCTTTTTGGGCTTAAAATTTGCATAGATTCATTCTACCTTATTTTGAATAATAGCCGAGTGGTAGGAATTAAATTCACAATCATTTAATCACAAAGGCTCTAATACCATATTAAGTGACTGTTTCATCACAATAATTTAAGTTGTTGTGTAAAGTCAACTTCCTTAATTTTATATATTTATTAACAAAAGCAAACATAAGTAAAATTATAAGGTACTACCGACATTCCATCTTTCATGGAACTCATCATTTGTTGTTCCACTAACAATCACTCATTTGATGCAGGATTTAGTCTTCTTCTTTCATTATCAATCTTGTTATTACTCTTTGACTTTATCTGTATATTATATGGGGATTAAACTAATCCTCGTATGACTTGTCTTGATATGGTGTTCTAACTTCGAAGACGGCTACGTTTTACCTAACTCAAAGTTCCACCAAAGTAATCATCTCAGAATCTGGACAACAAGGGTAGTAATGGAAAGTCGACGCATTTTTGAAGCGAAGGAGTAAGGGAGGAGACAGGTGATTGGCCGTTAAAGAAGGCTAAGAAGCTTTTTGGCCAAGTGTCACATTCGGTTGGTAATGAACAAGGCTTAAGGTATTGGGGTTATGGTGGACTGGTGGGTACGTTTCTTACCGTTAGGAAAAAGAATCCGATGACTCGTACCGGTCACCAGAAACTGAAAAAAAGGGTAAAGACAGACAAACTGATGGTGGGCAACTAACGGCTACGTGGCCCTCGTCAATCTTCTAAGTTACTTTAACTGGGCTGGACTATATCATTCAGACGTCTTATATATTCAATTTTATTTGCTCCATAAATACATAGCCCGTGAACGTTGTTAGTTTATGCTTCTATGTCGTCTTAACCATCATCATCATATCCCGAAATTTCACAATGAAGCGAGATTTGGGGGAGCCTGATAGTGCGCAACCTTACTCCTATATAGTAGAGAGATTGTTTCCAGTAAATTCACATGCAGATGTGACAGAATAATAGTGAAGTAGAATAAAAGTGATAGTCAAGGGAAAAAAAATATATCTGATCAAGGGAAAAAAAATATATCTGACCCTGGTTGCAACCTCAATAGAAATCTAAATCACGAGTCTCTTACCACACAGATCACATAAGAAAGATAATTTAACAAATACTACAAACTATAAATAACAACAGATAAATCACGCTTAACTGAAATACCAAAAGCAAATACAAGGTAACCAGGAGTTGCCACCCTTACCTCCACATACATTTAGGATCTACTGGTGTGTGTATTCCCACTTAAACGACCACAGAGAGTAGCTGAAGAATGGGTAAACACATTCCTATGTCGATGATCATGGCAACCCACAGACAGTGAATGATAGTGGCCTCCTCGAATCGGACAGATTGATCTAAACGTCTCCGTCGCTCATTGCCATTTGACCAAAACTCACTTGCAAACTAGAGTATTAAGCTTAAATTTAAGCATCAAAAGAACAGCCGAGACACTCAAATGCAGGCACCAAGCGGAAATGCAGACAGATATGATCAATTACAAGTTGGAATTTCAAAATTTCAATGCAAGGCAACAAATCACAAAAACCTAAACTAAATGCACCAAATATAACTACTTGACCAAGTTGAAATCCTCAATCTCCCTCGACTGACACACCAAAACTCTTCAAAATAGATTAATATTCCTTTATTCAACTTTTCCCCAAATTTTCAGCACTTAAAGAAAAACTAGGATTTCGAGAGCACCACTGAGCAACTCTACCATTCTAAACCTAGCCAAACATGTAGAAATAGAGAAATTGAAGCAAAAATACAGTACCTTTGAAAGAGAGACGTCCCTTGTTTTTTTATGTGCACAAACGTACACAGATAACTTACTACATATACTGGGTTTGAGTAGTTTTCAGATCAACACACCAAGGAGAGCTTAGAATTGAGGATGAAGCTAGGAATGGAACCTTCAAGTGAGCGGCGACCTTGTCCTTGTCAGTGAAGACTCCAGTGGACTCGACCACAATGTCAGTGAAGTAACAATACTACTATCGCATATTAATCATTTAACTTAGTCAAGCAAAAAGATGGGAACTTTGGACCTAATCCATTACATAGACCACATAACTATGAAATTTATGCCCCAAGATCAAGACAACATAGTAAAGTACCTTTGAGAAATTAGCATAACCCTAGAAAGCAAATAACACTGAAATGATAAAACCCCGAAACCCAAATTAGTAATCTTGTGTAACTAGTTACCTCAGTAGCCAAATACTCGAGTACAACAATGAGGTAGACTGGAGCTGGTCCTGATTCCATAGGACGGGATTCAAGCCGAATGAGACGACCGTGGTCGTCGATGGCAATAACACCGAGTCGTTTGGAGGCGCTGGGTTCTATTTTTTATTGGGTCGTTTGGTTATACTTCTATTTTTTGTTATGATTTTTAGTTTTTTGTTTCTATTTTTGGTTTCTTTTTTCCTTAAAAAAACAAAATTATATTTGGTTGAGATTTGTAATATAAAAACTAAAAACAAAAATTTATTTAGTTGAGATTTGTAATAAAAACTAAAAATAAAAACATGTATGGTTTTGTCATCCTATTTTGATTTTTATAATTATACTCTTATGTTAATAATTTTAATATAATAAATTATATTTTTAAATTAACTAATTATCATTATAGCTAAAATTAAAATATATGCAAATCAAATATAATTAAAAATTTACACGTTAATTGTATATAATGAAATTCTATAAATTATAAAATTATATTAAGTCATTCTAATCAATTAAAGATGTTCATCATATTATAATTCTTGAAAATATAATAGTACTGTCATTTACAAAAAGAAACATAAATCAATTAAAAATAATATAATCACTTCACATTTATATAGCAATTTCATCTCGTTTTCAATACACATCTCAAAATTGTCCTAGAGTGATAATATACTCCAATTGAGAACTTGCATCTTTATTTTTACTTTCCCTAACTTGTTCTTCATTTTTAACACAACTATCAACTAATTCATCGCTTTGTCCATACAATCTAATATAATTATGTGTAACACAACAAGCAATAGCGATATATTTTTGTTTCTTCATATCATAACTCGACATAATTTTAAGTATAAGAATATTGGTTTTAAAACGTCAAAACATATTTCAGTAATATTTCTTAATGAAGAATATTTGTAGTTAAATAATTCCTGTGAACCTTGAGGTCTTCCTCTGCCTCTATAATCTTGCAAATAATATCTTTCACCTTGGTATGGAGAAAGAAATCCAAGCATATTAGTATAATATAAATCAACCAAATAGTGCTTACCTAACATATAAAGAACATATTATTAACAAAAAGATATTAAAAATGAATCATAATTATTATGTTTATTTAAAATAGTATAATATCTTGCGGAGGCATAGGAAATTGATTTGCTAGATTTGTCATTGTTTATAAAAGAACTCGAGAGTCATTTGCAGTACTTTCTCATCCAGCCATTACATATATAAAACACATGTTAAATGAGCAACAACACATAATATTTTGAGTTGGATTAATTCTTTTGTCCCTGTATCATATTTTTTCATCAGTCAGAACATGTGCATCAATATATGTACCATCTACTGCTCCTATACAATCTTAAAGATTAAAACATATATTAAAATAATTATTAATCATAAGGACATAATTAAAATAGTAATTAAATATATGAATGTAGAATTTTGAATTATGTTAAATCTCAAAAGGTGTATTAGTAAAAGATGGTGGAGTAATGACTCTTTTTGCAAGATGATTGACTGCATATATAACTTTATGAAAATACTTCGAAATTGTCTAGGTCGAATGTTGAAAGCACTCCGCATTGACTCTAGTTGTCTCACTATGTCCTATAGTCATTAAGAAAATTGCTACTTATACCTTCACAGTTAAATGACTTGTTGCTTTTAAGCCTCCTAAATTCTTCAACTCATCATATACGCTCAAGAACATTATCTTTCACATTCTTAAGTTTTCATGAATCCTTGTAGGATTTCCATTTAAAAGTTCTAATATCCAATCATGACTTGGTAGAGCAGAAGTTATACATGGTTTCTTTTGTAAATGAAAATATTTATTCTCTTCCCCAACTATAGAAAAAATGATTACTTTCTTCTGTTCATAATCAAAATTTGATTCAAAATCTAATAACAAATTCATGTATTTACAATGCCAACATTAAATAATTAATAAAACATTCAGTTAAAAGGTTTAATCAAACATATAAAAAATATTCATTCAAAATATAGACTTAAGTCAAATATTCATACAAAGCACAAACTTAAAATGTTCAAACTATGGAATAGTGCCTAATATAAAAATCTCAAATTAATAAAAATTCGATATGCAATAACATGAAAGCATAACTAAAGCAACATAATTCATTCCATCTCCCTTGTATTTGTCATCTTCGTATAAATATCCTTATAAAATGGAGAATCATGTAAAGCCTTTGTAGCTTTTCTATATTGCACACTGTCAACACCCAATTCATCTAAGGAATTTAGACATTCCATCATTATGTTAGATTTTTTAGATATATTCTTTACAGTGGATGATGTTTCACTTAGCTTTTTTTCAAGTAAATCATTATTTCTTTTTGATTGTTCACCAAGTATAAGCAAAACTTCTTCTACAATGTTAGAATATGTCTTCTTTGCCTTCTTATTTTTAGGAGATTTCTTTCTCTTTGATGGAGAACTTATATCTTAATATTCTTTTTCATTATACGAGTAATCTTCATCAATATCATTTCCATATTCCTCTTCTGTATTATTCGATAGAGATATAGTTGATAGATGTGCATGCACACCAGTTGCAGTAATATCTCCAAAAATATGACATAAGTTTGAAAATTCCTTATATACTTTTTTTTAATCAGTAAGCCATTTTATGCACCTATAATGATGAAAAAGGAATATGATAATAAGTATTATATAATATGATATATTAATAAAGCAAAGACATATTTTACCTTAAATATATTTTCCTAACATTCATTTGTAGCATTAACTTCATTACTAAAGGAGTTGTAGTCGATTCCTGTTTCTTTGAGTAAGTTCTTGAAATTCTTCATCCAACCCTTAGTCCATTATACTTATTCTTCAATTGAATATCAGTATACTCTTTATTGAATTTTGTTTGAAGCCCTGCCTTAATATTCTTTTAACCAGATTTGGAAAAGGTAGTTGACATTCGATTCCCCTTCTTCACTTCTTCAACCACCAAGGAGATTAAATACATCTCTGTGGTATCATTCCATACCCCATTTTTTAAATTTATTTCCACACAATCATTGGAATCGTTTATATTGTTCAAACCTTTCATCACTAAATGTAATCAAATTTAATCGACATCAATCACAATAATTTCTACAAAGTATTAAATGTTAAACATGGTTCAAAATAAACGTGATACACTCATATTGTTATATATGTTTAGGACTTAATTCAGAGTCATTTACATTCATTTGATGTTCATCGATGGCCGGTTTATCATGTTTTTGCATTATTCGAGGTTCGTTGACACAAAGTGCATAAATGAAACAAATAGACTTGAATTGCACTATTTTTGAGTTTCTGGCAGACTTGATCTCTAGTCATTGTAGGATTTTTATCTCAAGATTGGTTTAGCCAAAAATTTTGAAATTTCATACTTAAATTCTTGACTCATTGATGGATGTTTTGGTACCAATTACAGATTTTTCTAAGCTGAAATTTAGGATAAATAAATTAACAAAATTCACGTCAGATTTTGGAATGCCAGAATGACCTGTCGACGATGTTTCGATCATAACTTTCGACTCAGATGGCAAAATCCAGTGATTCAAGTCTCATATTGAAGCTCACTCAAAGAAGAAGATACTGATAAAATTTAAGCTCCTAATTCGTCACCATTTAATTTTTATGCATTGTCGAATTTGGTCTTAAAAAAACTCATTCTAACCAACCCATATACATGCACTCTCCATTCATAAAAAGCCTCCATCCACGCCACTCACAAAGCATCCCCACTTTCGGTGACAAACCTTAACACTCCACTCACCAACAGCAAGCCTCCAATCCATGCACAAGAGACAAAAAAAGAAGCAGCCTTTTAATTTCCAAAGTCCAACATGCAAGCTGCAAGCCTCCACTACAACACAACCCATTCACGCAACTCACAATCAAGTCTCCACTTTCCACACATAAAAGACAAGACAGCCCCACTTTATTGACCAACCCACATTTACATACATGCAAATCTTGAATTTTTCCTCTCCAATATTGGACATCTTCAACGTAGCCTCCACCCAAGAGCCACCATAGACGCAATTCTTGAATTTTTCCTCTCTAATCTTCAACACTCACACACAACAGCCAGCCTCCAAAGCAAGAAAAAATTGCTCTCCATTCTTGACCAAGCAACCCCCATCCACCACTCATTCACGCACATTATAAGACAATGCAAGCCTTCATTTGTGAATCAACAAGTCACTCACGCATCTCCAACAACCTACACACCTTACCAACGCATCACTAGCCAAAAGGGTAGCAATTTCCAGCAGTCAAGTAAGGACAGACTCACGCATACCAGGCCTCAACTTACACACCTCCACTCCACCAAAAAAACAGCCAGCTCTCTCATCCACCAAGAACCCTTTCTCAACTCTCCATCAACGCACCGTAGCCTCCATTTTTCACCAGCCCACACACCAACATACAAGCCTTCATTCATCTTTCCAGCAGCTCCAATCCTCATCAATGCAAGCCATCTTTTACACAACCTTCATTCCATTTTCTTTCACACAAAAACACAGCTCATCTCTAATCTTTCACTCACAAGCTAAATCCAAGAGCCTCTAGACTTGAAGGACGCAACCAAGAGTCTTCACCAGCGTTTCATCCTCCATTCACGCAACAACGTGGCATCCATTCACCGCCAAAGAAGCAACCATGCAAAGAAGTTTGGAGAGCTTTGTTCTTTATTTTTAATTGATTCCGTCATGAGTTTATTTAGGCTGTATGTTTGTTGATTGTTTGACATGATGATTTGTGGCTAGAACTTTAATTTTTCTTAAGGATTTGATATTTTTATTGATGCTTTAATATTGAATTTTGCTATAATCCATGACTGAATATTCATATGTTTGTTGATTTTTTCTTAGATTTATTTGTTATTCCTTTGGACTATTGGAAGGTGCCTTGGTATAAATTCGCCTTTGAAAAAAGGAAGTTTTTGCTAGAAGATTGAAGAAAATTTCGACTATGATTTTTTTGTGAGTTGGGAAACCTAAGAAACTTATGAGGTAAAAATTGAAGTTTTGAAACTTAAGAAACTCTAGGAAAAACTTAAGTAAGGGATTACTAAATAACGTCTAAAGTAAATAAATTAATTCATCTTTGAGAAAAGGGAATTAATTACTCTTAAAATTTACCTACAAGGTTAGGATATTTTAATTATGGAGAATAGCTAATTCAATATTAAGGTTAACAAAAATATCATTCTCTAAGAGAAAGTCATTTTCTTTTGCTGTTAAAACTTTTAATTAGTAAATTGTTGCAATCTTTTCTTAATTAATTACTGAACAAATTTGCCATGGTTCAAAATATGAGACAACCATATTAAATGCTTAAGTGCATACAAGTTCATGGAAATGATAGATAGAATAAAAATAAAGGTGTAAATTTGATTCTTTGGATTAGATTTAAATTATAGAAACTAAATACATAATCCAATTTATAAGTTTCGTAACATGGATTTCATTTTATCTTATTTCTTGAAATCTTGAGTTGATGTCAAAATGGAAAAAAAGTTTTATCTTAAATTCTTAATATTTACATTTACAATTATGTTTGTAATGCTATGTTTCAGTATACAAGGAGATTCCCATTTTAATTTTACAGTTTGAGCCAGTGACAAACTTTATTCTCCATATATAGTTCCTTCCTTCCACTCAAAGATTTGTCCCATTATTAAGACCCGACCATTAGGGTAATGCCCAACTCACCTCGTGAATGATATAAGTAAAAAGGATTGAATTCACAATAAACCATGATATGCTGGGGTTGCAATTTTTTTATTATGGAATTTTGTGTCATTTACTGTCTTGTTTATGCTTCAGATCTACCAAGATTTAGACATTACCTTTAAAGAAAAACAAAGACAATATTGGCTCATAAGCAAGCAAAAGAAGCAATGGTGTCCAACTTTAGTACTGAACCTAACCATGATGGTAAAAAAGAAGACAGGCAAGAAGAAGACTCCATGTCCTAGTGTCAAGAGCCTTCTTTGGCATGGTAGCTCTGTCTGGGATGCATCGTTCAGTTGTGCTTCCAATCAAGTAAGTAAAACCAGAAAGAACCCATTTCAGAAAATATTTTCTTTAACAGGGAAACACTTTACATAATCCACCCGTCTACTCACAACCATCTTCTTCTTTCTTGGTCGGCATTCATTATTTGATAAACAAGAATAATCATCACCATAGTGGACTTAAGAGTTTGATGATCATGGCAACTCAAGTATGACTCTTCACTCCCACCATAAGCACTCTTAAATCCAGCAAACATCATCATTCCTTAGATGCTCTTGGGTATGATTTTACTGCTCATTTGAAATAATTTTTACTAATAATGGAACTACAGTGAAAAGAAACATTGCCTTTGCTACTTCATGCTTATTGTTGCCTTATTCCTTAGTATAAAAACCATTTCTCATAATCCAAACTCCGAAGGCACCATCTTCCAAGTATTCCCAACACAATATCCCCATATGTTACAGTGAAATACCTTTTTCATGTCTCATCTCTCTCTTCAAATATGGACATGTAATTTGTTATAAGATAGAGAACTAAGAAAAAGAGTAAACAATGGCTCGTAATCCAAGAAAAGGTGACAAAAACTTGAATGTCATAAAAGCATAAGCTTATTCTCAAAACAGAGAACCCTGTTCTCTTCCAAAACTATCCACTACAAAAAATATATACAATCTATGACGTTTTGTTAATAAAACGTCACAAATTGTTAACACTTTTTGTCAC
>JANVCQ010000002.1:2164821-2179132 GCA_025531925.1 Erythroxylum plowmanianum
AATTTTGAGGGGTCTAGTGTCCCACCAGGCTCCATGTGTCTCCGTCTATAACTGGAAAGCTGCAAAGAAAGTTCTTAGATATTTACAAGACACCAAGGACTATATGCTCACATATAGAAAATCAAAATCAACACACCTCGAAGTGATATGTTACACAGATTCATACTATGTAGGTTGCGTGGACTCACAAAAATCAACATTCGATTACATGTTTCTATTAGTTGAAGGAGCAATTTCATAAAAAAGTAGAAAGCACTCTATCGTTGCTACTTTCATTATAGAGGCAGAATTTGTGACATGCTTTGAGGCTTCGGTTCATGGATTGTGGTTACGAAATTTTATCTACGGTCTTGGTATTGTCGACAGTATTGCTAAACCATTAAGGATTTATTGTGATAATTCTGCAGCCTTTTTCTCCTCTAAGAATGACAAGTATTCAAAGGGCGCCAAACATATGGATTTCGAATACTTGTTTGTGAAAGAAGAAGTGCAAAAACATAAAGTATCAATTGAGCATATTGGTACAGATTTAATGATAACAAATCCATTAATTAAAGGTTTACTGCCCAAAACATTTATTGGCCATGTTGAACGGATGAGCATTATGGATCAGTCCTTGTCATAATAGAAGTCTAACATTTATATATACATATCGTTGTTTTGTTCGAATTATCATGACACTCATGAATTCAATTAATGTTACATTTGTTTTTGCTCAATTACTTGTTATCTAAATTATGATGTATACAATCATTGTTTCTGTGATATAACAAGTACATAATTATCCACTTAACGTTATATGATTTGAGATGATTATGTGATGCATAGAAAGAATCATGTTGTATAACTTGTTCCCGCCATGATCCAATCATCTTACTTCACTTACGGTTGATTTGATCGATTCAATATATTATGTACACATACCGTTTTATTATTGAACCATCAAGTCATCTCATAGGCTAAGTGGGAGAATGTAAGATATTTTATTGCCCACGTGAGTTATAGATTTGAGTCTGTTAGAAAGAGTCCAAGATCATGGTTATTGGGTCTCAAAGAGTTGGGCGCAAATTGGTCTCAGATCCTTTTCCTCTCTCTCTCTTTAAATTAACCCAAAAGACATGTTAGTTGGTCAAAACTGACATATTGTTTTGAGAATCATTAAAGAGGTGTTTCTAAATCATTGAGAACACCAATTTTACAAAAGACGAAAGGTGGAGAGGGAATAAACTTGTATCAATAATATCAAAGGAAATGGAATCAGGTTTGCTTACAGTGTTATTCATTGATCCACAATTATTTTATAAGCACCAGAAACAAAAGCTTGAGCCACTTGTGCTTTCATTTTATTTATCTAGAGATATCTACAAAGTTGCTGAAGATTGATGAGAGTGTGTGCTTTTCGCACATCTGTATTATTTGTTCCCTATCGTAATTCTGAAATATAATTATTATTTCATTAGTGTACCTTTTATAAGTTATTAGTTGTTATTATTATAAATACTAAAAATATTATTTTAATAAAATATTCATAAAAATGTCAAAGACCTTAATGATTATGGTGCTCTTGTTTATTACTCCAAATAATCGGAATCCTAAAGTTAATTGATAAATTCTGAAAATGTTTATATGTTAATAATGGTAATTGATCTTTCCATGTCATTTTTCAGTTTAATGAAAATAGAAAATTTTGGTTTTTAGGCTTCCTTGCGGCAATCATTCCTCTTGAATCATGTTCCAACAGAAGGACCTGCTTGCGCTTAACAATCTTTAGGATAAAAATAATAATAATGACCGTCATCTCTTTTCTCTTAATTTCATGTTTGTTGACATTAATAAGCGAAACGAGATGACTGTTATTCTGGGAATAACGCTACCATCCTTAGTTTTCTTAGCAGGGAGGTGGAAGTTTGGCTTGAAGGAATGATGAGATCATAGTTAGAGCTCTCTCTGCTTCGTCGTGTGGAACCATATGCCCAGATCCTCTCACTGTAGTGAATACCAGTCCTTTGTATTCCTCTACGTACCCTCCAACCTGTAATTATCATCATCACATAAACCTTATTTGCTTGTGTCATGAGTAAGTATCTAAATGAAAGGAGGTTATATATATACCTCATTACTAGTGCACCAAGGTCGCCAATCAATCTCCACTGGAAGGTTTAAAGTGTTAATGGCATATCTTGTGGCTGTTACTGGGATTACATAATCTACATCCCCACTGTGGATTTCATTGTTGTGAAACAATTTGTTAGCTCAGAATTTCAGTTTTCTATACGAAATTTTCGATCATGTTAACATCAGCTCTTTGAAATTATGAACTTACCTGTAAAGCCAAACCCTTAATCCACTAGCTATAAGATGCTTAATTGTAGGCAAAACACTGTGTGGACTGTCTGACCATCGTTTTATTCCGCTGGAGATAATACAGATACAAGTATATTTGTTTATAAGTGAACAATTTTTGTACTTTTTTATAAAACATTTCAAGTACGTCGATACCCACCCGCAACCTTCCCATTTTGTAGCCTTTGCATGGATGGCCCTCTGCACCATAGCATCATTGAGGTAGGATACAACATAGTTGTCAGAGCAAGGGTCCAAACCTTTCAACTATATATTCACAGGAAATCAAGAAATTGTCAAAGATTAATGGGTAAAGTTACACTGTAACATCAAGAATCCTACTTACAGAACAAGCAGGGCTGTATCCCGGTGTTGATTGGTGGCAAAGTGGAGCATAGATGTTATAATAATCAAAAACTCCAGTTTCGTTGTAAGATTTTTCCAAAAAATGTATGCATGGCTTTGTGACGTTAACGTCTTTGTAGTTGCAGTGCTTCTTAATTCCTTTATAGCTTTCATCCGAAATCAGGGCATGTGACCATGCATAATCGTCAGATCCCGTAGCAACCGTTAAATAGTCTATATATGCATTCCCTATCTGTCTCGATAACATTTAGGGGAAATAGAAAGAAAGAAAACAAAGTAAATCCGTAAATATCCATGCAAAAAAAAAAATCAGAACTTGTCTTTTTCATTGTTACTAAGGAACTTACAGAAATGCCTTTCAGGTTGATATTGTTCTGGTTTGTATTCTTGGAGACGATTGTGTAAGCAAGCTGTGGTACGTAATGACCAGCGTAGCTCTCACCGGTTATGTAGAACTCACGAGTTTTATACTGTGGGAATCTTTCAAGCCAATTCAATAAAAAGATATAAGAGTCTTTTGCTGTTTTCTGGTCTCCTGTATAGTAATCCAAAGAAGTGTTGGAGTACGAAAATCCAACTCCAGCCGGAGACTCCAAAAATATAACGTTTGCAACTGTCAATTTTCCATCAAATCACATGTTATTGTAAAATAATGGTAAAAGGAGAAGATATTTTAGCTTGGAGTTAATCACAAAAACTACCGTTGTTCCAGGCGTAAGGATTTATGGAAAGTGTCTTATTGTCACTGTTGACTCTGAAAGGTCCCAATTCTCCCATGGCTCCGTATCCCAGGGAGGAACATCCAGGCCCTGCAAGTAAATCAATGTGCTACTCAATAATTATTCCCTAAAGAAAGCTTCAGGCCATCTTGTGCTCGTGCAAAAGTAGAAGTACAGATCTCAAGCATTTCTCTGTAAATCTGAAAAGCTTTATTAACATATAGCTAGAAATTGAATACCTCCATTGAGCCACAAAACTAATGGTTTAGTTGAAGAGTCGTAAGGTGACTCTACGAAATAATAGAAAAGTGCTCTTCCATTCTTTGGATCCACAGTAACGTAGCCTGCGTACTGATTAAAGTTCACTCCTTCAGGTTGTCCAGGCAATGCACTGATTTTGTCAGCTTCCATCAACCCATCCTGGGGTCCAATATATACCTGTGAGTACTGGAGCTTGTCAACTTCTTCGACACCCAACGACTCATCATAGCGTGGAAGGAGGTTGAACCTGCGAGACCTGATAAAGTCTCGCATATAGTTTATCTCTGTTGCATGGCACGAATCAGGCAAAACCAGAAGTTGAAAGAAGAGGACTAGAAGAAAAAGGTCGAGTGCTGTTGCTTTCATTTTCTTGTTTCGAGACATTCACAAGTTAATGATGATTGCTGTGTGTGTGCCCCCTTTTATATATGCGATTATGGACATTTACAAACTTCCTGTTTCGGAAACTCCCTCGGTAATGTCCTTGGACTTCCGTCCCAGGTCGGCTGCCGAACAATTGAGGCGGGCCAATTATATATTTAACGACCGTGGCCCCAGCCGTCCCATTTTGCACTTTGTTCTGTCGTTGCCTGAAATTAAAGTTGAACTTCTTAGGTATTTTAAATTTCCGTTTTATTGCAATAGTTTAAGTTTAATTGGTTTTATATATTTACTAACACACCCTTTATCTTGTGCTAAATAATAGATGGATGATAGGATTTGAACTTACGATCACTTGATCACAAAGATTCTAATACTATGTTAAATGGTAGTTTTATCACAATAACATAAATTATTGTGTGGGGATAATTTAATTAGTTTTATATATTCATTGCAGATCGAATTTTCAAGACTACAAACCGAATTATGAGGGGCATCAAGATTCTTGGAGAAAGTATAAGAATAATCCAACTAGCATGTACGGAACAAGACTTAGTATAAATTTGGTTTAAAGTACGAAATCATCTTCTTAATCAAACGTGATTTTCGTTATTTTTGGTGCTGCAACTAACATGTATGTTAGCTATTGGTGATTTCTCATTCCTGATGCTGGGTGTGGATAATAGGGTTCTTATGTTTTATGTAGCTCCTTAAACAACAAAATGATAATTATAATCGTCTCTTTTATCTTGCATTAGTATTTCTTAGACAGGAACTAATATTAATAAAGACAGACTTCTCATTAATCACCATCACGAAGAGAACACATAACCCTATTTGCCTGTATTTTCTTTCTACTTGTGTAGGGGTTATTATTAATGCTCCGCTCACCAATCACTCAACAATCAATGGAAGAAATTTCACTTCTCCGTAAAATCAGCTCTGGAAGAAAGAACAAGGCACCATGCATAATGAGTCCAGATCTCCTCTCCAATATTACCCTGTCTTATTCTGTCCAATGAATCTCAGTCATTTATTTATGTAGGTTCGGCGTGGGTCACGTGTAGGTCTCGCATGAGTCCCACGAAATAAATGGCTAAGATTCCATGGAACAGAATAAGACAGGATAATATTGGACAGAGGATCTCATCTCCATGCGAGTCCAGATCTCCTGTCCAATATTACCCTGTCTTATTCTATCCAATGAATCTCAGCCATTTATTTATGTTGGTCCCGCGTGGATCACGTATAGATCCCGCATGGGTTCCACGAAATAAATGACTAAGATTCCATGGAACAGAATAAGACAGGATAATATTGGACAGAGAATCCCATCTCCGTGCATAATATACTTGTGACACAGACAGGGGCCTGTCTTGTCCTTGGACGACATTCAACGACTCATAGTAGTGAGGCGATCTGTTAGTCTGTTGAACATGCGAGACCCTATGAACGGTCTCATGAGCTTACCTGTGTCGCATGCATAGCAAGAATAAGGGAAAACCAGAATTTGAGAGGAAAGCATCAGAAACAAAAGATTGACTGCCGTTACTTTCATTTTCTTGCTTCGATATATATATTTACAGTTTGTTTTAGAATGTGTGTTTTCTATGTCTTTTTCTGCAGAAACTCCAATATTGGTAATGTCCCTGGAGTTCCATCCTATCACGGTCGCATCTGTCGCCGGTCCATCCCAATTTGTACTTTGCTCTGTAGTTGCTTGAAGATGAACCTTTTTCTTGCACACGAACCGAATGTTGAAGATGTCATCATCTAAATATTTTGGTCTTCAAAAATTTGGTAGACCAGAAACAAACAACTGTATACTTTTGAGAATTGACTGTATCTATTTGGATTGGAATAATTATTACAGAAAAAGATTTGAAGAAAGTGATTAACTTTTGATGTTTTTAAGTAATTCATAACGATAATAGCAAGTTGGAAGTGTTGAATAATGTTGTACTAATTGCATGCAAAATGGATCGGAGAAACGACGAGTCGTTTTGAGTACTCACGGGAAAGCAATTGTTTGAAACTTTGAATAGGTTTCTTTAATGTTGGCTGATTACAAAATTAATTCTATTGCGTCTTTTTTCTTTCGTTTGTGTTCAATGTCTTTTAAGTTATTTGCGAATCTCATAGTCATGTTGTTTTGTATTGAACATATTCTGGATTACATGTAATAATTAATTTATAAATAATATACTTGAAATAAATTATTTTGTAAACTAATCATTGAGAGTCTCACAAATTAATTTAATTGACTATTTAAGAGTTCAAACTTCAAATTCTTCCTATTTAAGAAAATACTTAAAATTTAAAAAATAATAAATTATGTATTTTAAATTAATTATTAAAAGTACAACAAACTTAATTTAAGTGATTCCAAACTCTTTAGATATAAGAAATTAAATTATTTAAAATTTGTAAACATTTAAGTAGTTCCAATTATAATTTAATTTTATAAATTAAACATTTTAAGTATATTACTTTGCAAACTAACTCTTTAAACATAAGAAATTAAAGTGCTTCAAATTGTTAGAAAATTTTATATGATTCAAATTATGATTAATTTTATAAATGATATATTTTGAGTAAATCTCTTTGCAAACTAAAGATCCAAAACATGATAAACTCACATACTTAATTAGTTATATCTCAAATTACAATTTAATTTTTATCAATCACTCAATTTAAGTGACTGACTTTATAAATTAATAACTATAAGTAATGTTTTTAAAATCAAACCGGACATCGAACCGATCAAATGAAAAATTTAAGGTTTCAAGGTTTAATCGGTATTAAACTGTTACAAAATCGATATATAATAATCAAAAAAAATTATAAGAGTACGTAAAACTAAAATATTTTTGAAATAAAAATTACATCAATGTCTATTATTAGATAATGTACTCATAATAAATCAAATGTAATAAATCAAACTAAATTTGAGTCTAATATAAAAATTAAAAATAATAAAAATTAAAATTATATTTGTAAAAGGTGTCATTCTCATTATTCTCAAAAGTTTCAAATTCTCTAATTCTATCTAAAGACTTATAAGTTACATTTTCATCCAAAATATTTACATCAACTTTTTCTATTGTATTCAAATATTTTTTATTTTTTAGAACAATCCCCTTTTTTAATATTTCACTTTAAAATACAGTGTTAAAATATATGTGACATAAATATTGCATATAAACTAATCAAATATTACTTATATGATGATCTAACTCAATTTTTAAATTTATATCGATCTAATTAAATTTGATACAAATTACTAATTTAAAATAATATAATTAGTTATTTTAATTAATTATATTAAATTAATTAAGTCAAATTTAAGAATTAAATTAATTTGTCATTTTAGTTATATTTTATTAGTCTATATATTAATATTTATATGGTGTGTAATTGATATTTAAAATATTTTATAACTAAAATTTAAGAAAAATATCTTTTAATTAAAAATAAAAAGAATTTGTCAAGAGAACATAAGTAAATATAAAAAGAAAAAGAAAAACAACATACGAAAAGTATAAAAATATGAAAACTAACTTGTAACATCTCTTAATTTCTATGTCCATCAACTTTTTGTTATAAATATGTGAATAAAATTTAATAAAAATGACAGTAATACCATAACCTGTTACCCATATTAATCCTTTTATCAAAAACATTTATAAACATGTCTAAATTTTTATTTTTCCTCTCTCTTGACCAAACCCAACCTCCACTACTTTAAACCTAAACTTGTCAATCCCCCTAAGAAATCTCTCTTGCATCTACCAATTATACCTCTCATTTCCTTGAAGATAACTTAAATTTTGAGTTCTTCTTTCTTTTTGTTCCGAGATTTCTTTAGCAAGCAAGGCTATGACATGCTTGTTGTTAAAGTTCCAAGCGCAAAACCTAACAAACCTCAATTAGTGCCCCTAGGCTTTGATTAACTTGGTCATTAGTGGCCTTGGTTGAACCCTTTATTGTACCCAAAATCATGCAAAAGGGCAAAGCATCTTTGTTCCTAATCATCCCCAGATTCCTCGTCCGTACAGTGTTGCTTCTTCAAAGGCGGTACTCACTCTCCGTAGCATTGTTGAGTTCATAACCCTAAGGTTTGTCCATTTGATCCTTTGCAAAGTTTTGTTTGTTTAAGTTATAGGGTTGAGTGTAATCGTTTTGCAAATAAATTATGTTCAATTTATCGAAAAAATCTCTATATGTCTCTTTTTAATTTTTTTAATTTGGTATATTTTTTTACATAAATTCTCATCTTACTAATAATCTAGACCAACATGTAACTTTTACTTAATCAAATATCAATTAAGGTGAAGCAAAGCAGGGCCATGTCCAAATAAGTATGGTAATGGGCTAATTTATGGGTTAATTCCATCAATTTTTTATAAATAATTTTATAGAAATTAAGAATGTAAAATAACGTCTTCTTTTAATTGAGCCTGGATTTGAGTTGTCTAAGTCGAGACTGACCAAAGACTCAATTTTTCTAAATAAAACAATGTTTATTTGTTTTTTTACATATTCGCTAACTTATTCTAGACCCAACTCCAAAGATTTATAATTAGTTTATTTCATATTTGTGGATCATGGAGAGAATAGGAAAGGTGATTAGTTTATTTATGTAATTTTGATTTGTATAATTGAAATATTTAATTTATAGTTATAGTTTGTTTAATTTAACTTTTTTATATCGTATCTATTTTAGTTATATATATCTAATTAACTTTTGAAAATCTTAACGAATGAGTATTTTTCATCTTTAAGACAAATGAAACGAATTTTAATTAAGCTATTAACACAAATATTGGTAACAAGTGGTACTAATCCTTTTGTAACTCCTAAATATTTATTATGTTTACCAATGTTGTCAGGACAAAATGTTTTGTAACACATAAAATGAGCCTTAGTTACATGTCTTAGATCAAACGTGAAAGGAAAATAATGAAGTAAATGTAGAAATACCTGATTTTGATTCTTTTACATTCAGAGGAGCTTTTCGAGGTCGAAACAAACTCAAATCTACTGGCACTTTTACGGGATCTACTCACTGAGATGTGATTAACCTCTTTTTATAGTTTTCTCAAAAGGTAAGCCTTTGAATGGATCAGAGAAACTTTACGATCACGAATGAATTAAGCAATTATAGGAGACTTTAACCTATTTATATAATTTTCATATCAAACTTTCCCATCACAAGCCTGATACGAGTCCAGTCTACACTATCGGGGTCTATTTTTTTAAACTTCAACCCATTAAGTTAGATCATTGATTCGGCTGCTTTATTATCTTTATTCAGATCAAATTACGTAACTTAACGATAAGTAATTGAAATCCAACAAAATTACAATTAATTAGTGTCCAATAAATGAAAAAATTGTTGGAATTATGCCCATGACCCAATCGTTATGTAATAGATTGAACTTTTTTGTTTTGTAATTATTAATTTTGTTTAATAACATGATAAATGATTATATTATCATATTATGTTTATTGTTTTTATTCCAATATGATAAGTCCTTGATTAAATTTATACACTTGCCATCATAATAGAGATTATGATAATAAGATTCAAGTTTTTAGGGTTTAATATAAAAGTATTCTGATAATAGGATTATCAAATAAGGATTTTAATAATATCAATATGTATGTAATAGTATCTACTGGATGGATATTAGTAAATCTCATTTATTAAGTTACATATATAGATGATGCCTATGGAGATGTGATCATTGAACTGATCAAATTGAAAATTTCTAATGGTTAATATTACCTATTAACTGTCAAGTGAGATATTCTCATAAGGATTTAAAGGTATATTTTCTTTTAAATTTCAGTGGTTAATGTACCTATGAACTGTCAAGGGGGATATTCTCATAAGGATTTAAATGTATATTTTCTTTTGACCTGATAATAAATAGGTCACTTATTATGTTTTGATGTTGAACACCTAGTATATAAAAACACTAGTTGAATGATCATTGAATATAATTAAGTACCTATTTGATTAGTGGTGAGTCAAGATGAGATCTATCAACTTTAGATAATGAGTTTGAGCTCTATGTTGTCATTGATCTTAACAGTTATTTCAAGACCTTAGTCAGGGTGATTGAATGAGTGAGAAAAAGGAGTTTCTTAAGTCATTCACCAATTATTAATGATTGACATGTAACATAGTTGGTTATCTATTAAGGTTTGATAGTTAAACCATATCTTAGGATAATCAGGAGTTATAATGATGGAAGATAATAATACAATATATTGTAATGATGGAAGATAATAATACATTATCTTTAACTAGGTTCCACTTTTGTAAAGTTATTACTTCACATTATCCGGTCATTGAGGAGTGTTGTTAGATGTCAACCTTGATTAGTAATTAATTGGATTAATTACTACTGGTTTAGTGATAAACCTATGTGGTCACACACTTACGAGTGTAATATTTTCTGTTTATGATTACTTAATTTATTATGAGATAATTTATTAAATAATCTATATAGCATATTATTATTTTTTGCTAGCACAAAAAATAAAATTAATATTAGAAATTTTCTTGTACAAAATAAATGAATAAAATAAAATAGTTTTATTTTATTTCTTTTTATAAATAATAATAATAATTAAAAAAGACATTTTGTCCTTGGTATTTTTGTTTTTGGTTATACATTTAAACCAAAAACGAAACGAAGGGTTGTGAGTTGTTTTTCAAGTTTTGACGTTAAAAAAGATTTACAAAGAAAAGAGTTAGATATATAGATACTCTTTTTATTTTTATTTTGGGTATGAAAACAAAGAGAAGAGAAAAATGAGAAAATTTGTTTTATCTACTATTGAAGAAAGAGTTCTTCAAATTTAACTATAGCTATATCAAGTGTTAAAAGCGGGACCTATTTTTCAGTGTAGAATGCATAGAGATTTTGTATTTTCGAAGTTTATTATCAATTAATCCTCATAAATTTCAAATATTTGTTATTTATCAGTTCTTGCTATGAATATGATTATTAAACATAATAAATAAATTTAAGATTGCAACAATAATTTTTGTTTTTGCTGTGTATGTGATCCTTCAAAAATATCTAGCATTTTAACCGATGTCTATTTTGCCAAGTGAAGAAGACAAAAGAGTAAAGAAGAAATTAACATAATCTATAACTTTATGAATTCGATTGATTGCGATTATGACATTTTGTCACCATTACGATAAAGAGGTTCAGTCGTTATCAGAAATGAATGTGATGATTCTGTATTGTGTGGTGATCAATTACAAGAGCTAAATAAATACTGGAAAATCTAAACTGAAGATCCTGATCTCCATGATTTGTTACAACAGAAGTTTGACTAGGTAAATAACAAACTAAGTCTTAGGATAATGTTTGAACCATTCAAACATATTCTAGTCAAGTATCCTTATCATGCCCCCGTAAGATGAGGTGTCTCTGAGAGACCTTCATCTTATGTCTAAAATCCTCAAACTTGAACCGAGAGAGAGGTTTGGTGAGTGCATCCGCAACCTGATCATGAGTAGAGATGTGAGAAACTCGAAGTTGAGCCTGCTGGACTTGTTCTCGAACAAAGTGATAGTCAAGTGCTAGATGCTTCATCCGTGAGTGATACATTGGGTTTGAAGAGACATAGGTAGCTCCTAAATTGTCACAATAAATGGTTGGTATGTCTGGGAGACGAACATGTAGCTCAGTAAGTAAATTGCGAAGCCACATAATTTCTGCAGCAGTGTGTGCAATCGCTCGATACTCTGCTTCTGTGGAAGAACGTGCAACCGTTCGCTGACGCTTAGAATACCAGGAAATGGGATTATTTCCCAGATAGATAACATACGCGGAGGTGGACGTTTTTGAGTCAATATCTCCTCCCCAATCAGCATCACTATATGCACTTAATGAAAGACGTTGTGAGGCACATAGCTGAAGACCATATGCATGAGTATGTTTCAAATACCGTAGAGTCCGTTTCAGTTGTTTGAAGTGAGTGCTGGAAGGTCTATGCATGAACTGAGATAATTTGTTGACCGCATAAGAGAGGTCAGGACGAGTAATGGTAACATACTGAAGAGCCCCCAAAATGCTACGGTAAAGTGTTCCATCAACACTAGCAGTACCATCATCTAGCTTCAAAACAGTGGATGTGCAGAGTGGAGTAGCACATGGTTTTGCATCAGCCATAGTGAACTTGTGAAGGAGATCGTGGATGTATCTTTGCTGAGACAAAAAAAGACCTTTGTTGTTTTGAATAATTTCAATTCCCAGAAAGTAGCTTGGTGTGCCCAGATTTTTTAACGAGAATCTAGTGGAGATGACATTCATAAATTGTCGAAGCTGAGCTGTGGAGTTTCCTGTGAGAAGGAGGTCATCGACGTAGACAAGAAAGTACATGGTGACCTGTTGATGATGATAAACAAATAAAGATGAATCACTAGCACTAGTCTTGAATCCATATTGAACTAAAAAACCCCGAAGTTCATTGTACCATGCTCGTGGGGCTTGTCTCAACCCATAGATAGACTTCTTCAGTTTGCAAACATGAGATGAGTGATCCGGATGAACAAAGTCGGGAGGTTGTTTCATGTAGACTGTTTCTTCGAGATGACCCTGAAGAAAGGCATTGTTGACATCCATTTGATGTAGAGACCAACCTTGTGATAACGCCACAGTGAGGACAACCTTTATTGTGGGATGTTTGATTACTGGTGAGAATGTTTCATGAAAATCAACCCCGAGACATTGACTGTAGCCCTTTGCTACCAACCTAGACTTGTATCGATTAACTGAACCATCAGAGTTGCGCTTCGTGCGAAAAATCCACATACATCCAACCACGTTCCGTGCTTTCGAAGCAGGAACTAGATCCCATGTGTCGTTGCGGACAAGAGCATTGTATTCTTCAGATGCTAAAGCCCTCCAATGTGGAGAACGTAAAGCTTCAGTGATAGTCCTGGGTTCATCTGTAACGGGTAGTGGGTATTTGGTGGCAGTGAATATTTTTGGTTTGAAAATATTATTTTGAGCTCGAGTACGCATCGGATGTATGCGCGGAGGTGATGGGTTAGTGTTTTGGACATTATTATTGGTAGGCAAAGATGTTGGTGCAGGTGGATCTGGTGGTAAAGAATGATCAGACGGGGGTAGTACACCTGCAGGCGGCAGCATTGTCACGGGACTTATGGGAATAATATGATGAGGTGGAGACGGAAAGGGAAGTGATGGAGGTGGTGAAGGAGAGACAGTGGAGATAAGGAGGAGTATGGGAAATTATCATCAACAAATTTTACATGTCTGGATGTGTAGATTTTGTTGGTTTTAGGGTCAAGATAAAAGTAGGCAAATTGAGAAAGTGAGTAATCGAGGAAAATGCAAGGGATAGAGCGAGGTTGAAGTTTATGAGTAACATACGGTCGGAGCCAAGGAAAGCATAAGCAGCCAAAAGAATGCATATGGCGATAAGTGGGCGGTGTTTGGTGAAGAACCTCGTAAGGAGTTAGCATTTGAAGAAGAGGAGTAGGCATTCGGTTGATTAAATACACTGCAGTACTGACCGCAAAGGACCAAAAAATTGTGGGAAGATGACTAAAATGAAGGAGAGAACGAGCAGTCTCAATGATGTGACGATGTCAGCGTTCAGAGGTACCATTCAGTTCAGGGGTGTGGGGTGGTGTGGTGAAGTGGGATATGCCATGTTGTGATAGAAAAGATCGAAGCTTAATAAACTCGCCACCGTTATCAGTGTATAGGGACATAATTTTCAAGCCAAAGAAGTTTTCGACAACAGATTTAAATTGTTGAAAAATGGAAAGAACATCGGATTTATTTTGGAGAGGATAAAGCCAAATATATTTAGAAAAATGGTCAATAAAAACAACATAATATTTAAAACCATCTGAGGAGGTGACAGGTGCTGGTCCCCATACATCCGAGAAAACCAGCTCCAGTGGTCGTGAGCTAGAGAGACGCTGACTAGAGAAGAGTAGTTTGTGGCTCTTCGCGCATTCACACGAAATACAAGCTGATGACCTTGGTGGACTGCTCTTGAGTTGCTGATGTGACTGAAGGACCTTGAAGATTTTGTTGGAAGGATGGCCAAGAATATGATGAAGAATATCATGACGAGGAATACTGGAAAGAAAAACAGAAGGTTGTGTTGATGGAAGATGTAGGTTGTATAAGTCACCGTGACAAGTTCCCGAAAGAAGTACTGCCCGCGTCTGT
>JANVCQ010000002.1:2213701-2237240 GCA_025531925.1 Erythroxylum plowmanianum
CATTAGGATTTGTTTCTGTTTTATTTTATTTTAAGTTTCCTAGTTAGGAAGGTTTTCTTGTCCAGCAAGAAAAGAAAATAAGTTAGCTTTAGAAAAAGATTTCAATCAATCCTTTTCACATTAGAATTAGGACTCTTATGTACCATAACACGTTAGAGATATAAAAGGGAAAGTTAACATATGTTTTAGGCAACCCGAAACGTTATTATTTAAATATCAAATTTCAAGCATGACAAGAACTGCTAAATATTGAAAAAAAAACCCTGAAAATTTTAATGCCCTTGAGTTAGTAATTAAATATATTTTCTTAAGCTTACATCATACATGATACAAAGTCAAAAATTGTAGAAGGCCAAATAATAGTACAAAAAAAATTAGGAATACACTCAAAGGATAGGTATGTACCAAAGCATGATAACATTAAACCATAAATCATTCAATGCCACTCACTCCAACAAGATTTTAACTATTATACAGAAAGAATATATAGAAGAATCTCGCATACCAATTTCGTTGCTTGCTTTTGCAGAAGCTGGATACAAGACAGTGCATCCTTTATTTCCACTCTTGGGAAGCTCTGATGCTAAGAACTTACCTGTTGCTGAAGATCAATTAAACATGCAAGTAAACAAAAAAGTAAAACAAAAAAGAGATAATTTGTTTAGATAAGTTGGGAACAAAACATTCTGTCCTTCAACTGGAAAATGGACATACAGAGGAAGAAATTCCACTTAATAATGAACTCTTTAGCTCTTTGACTTACAAAATAAAGTGTATGTCTGGCTTAAAAACTATCCTAGTTATGCTGCAGATTCATCATTTATACAAGAAATAGTCTCTTAGCTGCAACAAGACCTATTGACCAGCTATGGTTTAGGGTTTATATTAGAAACTTCAGTAACCTGTTTTAATTCCACACTAAGCAGTAAACTGAGGCAAATTTATCTTGGATGGGAAGCAAACTCAAAATGTAACAACTATAGTGAGACAAATTGCATCTGAAAATCACAAAGCCCGGGAAAATGGGTGCATATATTTGTGAGCACCTTTTGATGGCATGAAAGCAATATCAAGCGATCGCTCTGATTTTCTCATCACTTCCTCAAAGACACTTGCTGTTCCAGCTCCAACTACTCCTATTTTCACATCTGGGCTTCCAGCTGCCCTAGGTACCAAGAATTAGGGATGATCTTATTAATTGTTTCAAAGAATAATGGTGTACTACTTACACAAACAAATATAAAGTATCATTCGTTTTTCAATAACATCAATAACATGATGTACAGCCTAATAAAAAATAAATGCTTGAAGTAATAGCACCTCTCTATGCATTCATTGCACAGCGCAACTCAAGATGACACTATATCCAAAATAACTTTCTTTAACTCCTCAGCAACCACAAGTTTAAAAAGTTTGATGAAAACGAGGCTCAAAGCAACAAGTAAACTCTCATCTTGGGCATACCGTGTGTTAAGCCAAATGGAGCATTATTTCTACACCTAGGTAAGTTTATTTTAGTGACAAGTACTACATTGAAAAAGTAGATGGGCCATTAAAGAAAGGGGAAGTGCAAGCAAGGAAATAGGGATTCTCTCAAGTAAAATCAACCAACAGATCCTCACATCAAGATCAAGGAATGTAGTTGTAACTAAATTATGCCGTCAAAGTTGACAAGGCAGTTTAAGCACTTACTGCCATGCGTTCAAAAAGACCGAACCTGCTTCAGGAGAAGTAATGACAATCCAGTCAAATGAGTCATCTGCAATCACCAAAAAGAATAAGAAGAGGTAGAAGAGACCTTTGTAGAGTTTAGATTACACCCAATGAGCAGCTCAACTTCATCATAATTTATAAATAAAACACACTGCTAAATATTGATAGCAATGGAAGTTTAATGAAATGATATTATCCAACATGCACATTCAGAAAAGAGATATCGTGCACAATGATCTACTGCGTCCAAAGAAAGATAAATAAACAAAAAGGAAAAGAGAGAGACTCATCAACTCTAGTTATATTCCAAAAACGTTCATACAACTTAAGTTCAGTCGGTAGTTTCATGAACAATCATATAAGGTCAGTCAGTACATTCCTGAAGCACATTTCCTGAAACAAAAAATGCTCCATACGATCACGAAGTTACACCTCAAAGTTCGAAAACTTACCACTTAATATAGATGGAAGCCTATCCAGATCAGGGCCCTCTACATGCTCAATAAGAGGAAGCTCCAAACAACTAATCTCCCGTTTGGCCTGTACGCAACAGAATATTACACCTTGATTACTACTAACAAGAAGAAATACAATGAACTATTTTCTCACATTACATTTGAATCAAATAAGCCCGTCAGAGAAATGTAAGTACTGAACATAACACTTTGGCCACATGAAACCTGGAACTTCACCTTAACCCCAATATCAGCCCAAAGAAAGGGATAAGATCATAAGAAAGGAACGAAACAATCAACAGTAATCGGCAAATCCACACAAACTACTACCAATCTTCGTATGAAAGCACAGCAAAAAAAATAAAGCTGCAAATCTCAGTGCCTGTCACGTTTAAAATAATAATAACTATTATTGTCATAGATATTCAAAGAGCAGATTCCTTGTAAGACGTACACAAGTATGTGGTTAAAAAAAAAGTGGCACAGGCTTGGATCAGCTTATTTGGCACAGGTGATCCCGTGCCCTTGTAAGACGGAGTCTCCTTATCCAGGTACGACTATTCATTCACATGGGGGGAAAAAAATCAGTATTCAACTCACAAAATTCTGACTTCCACCCCAAACCGAAAATGCACTTAAAGAAACCATAGATAAAGAGACTAATAGTAAACAAACAAACAAACTCCGTTTTTTAATGTACCAGTGCTTTAATAAGCTTGGCGTTTTTTCCTCGTTCTCTGGTGACCACAACCTGCGGCGACGACGTCGGAGAATCAGCATTAGGATTCGCCGAAGCTCGGACACCGAAAGCTCGGCGGTGAAGTGGCGGTGCAAAAGAAGAAAAAGAAGGAGGAGGGGCTGACGGAGCGAGGAGGAAGAGAGTTAGTGGCGATTGTGCCATTTGGAGAGAGAGTAAGAGCACAGGTTGCAATTACCAAATTAATTAACCACCGCCTCCTAATAATTTAGTCAAAATCCAAAATATCTGCCGACAACGTTATTTTTAAATGCGGCTCGTCCTACCAGTATTATTAAAATAGGTTACCGTGGCAGGATTCAAAGTACCACGTGGCAGATTTCTGTAGCAATCAACCAATCATATGTGTGCCTTCCTTCTCTTTTGTACTCCATCGCCGTTTTAGAGTTATCCTTGAAGATAAAGTAGCGTGTGGGATAAATTTCCCCAAAGGTGATATTAATATTGTTAAATAAGCCTAGAGAACAGAGAACAGGGATAGCATTTGACTTACAAATTAATAAATTTAGTTTGAGTTGGTTGAGTTTAAAGTTTAATTTTTAAAATTTAAATTTAAATTTAAATTCTAAATTTAAATTTAAATTAATATAATTTATAGTTTGAATATATCAAATATAGATATATCACTTTGAATAAAATAATATTATTTTTAAATTTAATTTTAAAAATAAAACTCGAGGCCCGTTTAAGCCTCAGGTTAAGTTTAGGTTTTTGGTCCAATCTTGATCTAATTTAATAGTATTGTTCATATTAGCTCGGTTTGATTTGATTTAAATTTAATAAAATAAATTTAATTATTTAAAAATTGAGTTGAATTTGAATCAAAGAGTTCGTTCAATACTCAATCTAAATGACCCAACTTTTATTTTAAAATAATACTATTTTAGTTCATTTAAGTAAGTTCTAAGTCGCACAATTCAACTCTATTTAAACTTTGAATTAACTTTGAATCTATTTTAGAAAGGTTTAATAGTTACAAAATATGTCCAACTTGGTTTATTATTACATCTAATTAAGTAATTATTAAACCTAAATCTAGAGTTGCATTTTGACTTAAATCTAGTATAAGGAATCATCATCATCATTACACCCAGTCTGAAATTTCGCAGTTAAGGGGGGTCTGGGAAGGTCTGATAGTATGTAGCCTTATCTCTATATAATAAAGAGGCTGTTTCCGGTAGACCTACATGTAGATGTGACATGTTAAATAATGATGCAGGATACAGAAGAAATACGTAAATAAGTAAAAATTAGTATATAGTACATATAATTCCAATAAAAGACATACCTGATGTATAACTCGATCTATCAATACTTTACATCTTGTAAAAAACTGGCTCTTTTCGTCGCTGAGTGCATTTGGGGTCTTCACCGAGCGGTCCTGAGGATATGACTATCCTACTATTTAGGCATCCATTGCGAGAATCTTTCTCCAGCATTTGGTTGAACTTCCTATGTGCTACGTGAGTCGTTTACCCTTATCCTATCACGTCAAGCTTTCCTACTTCTAGTAACTGTCTCATTGAGGCTAACTCTGACATATCTTTCTTGATCACTTCTCTGCAGGTCTTGTAAGGCCTTCCCCTCCTCCTCTTGTAGCCACTCAAGTCTATTATCTCACCGCGTCGTACCGGGAGCGTCATAGGGCATCTTGCGCAGATGTCCAAACCACCAAAGCCTTGTCTCTCTTAACTTGTCTGCAATACTTGCCACCTATAGTTTCTCTCTTACTACCCGATTTCGTACCCTATCTCCTATGGTAATGTCACACATCCACTTAAGCATCCGCATTTATGCTACCACCAACTGTCTCGTGTGTCTATATTTAGTCTATCAACATTCTGCCCCATATAACAAGGTGGGCCGAATCGCCATTTTATAAAACCTCCATTTGAATTTTACAGGAACCTTTTTATCACATAAAATGCCAGATGCACTCTACCATTTGATCCACGAAGATCTAATACGATGTAATATATCGCCATCGATATTTTCATTTCTCTGAATGATGGATTCGAGGTATTTGAAATCTGATTTCCATGGTATGACGTCAGTGTCAATCGTTACTGCCGCCTGTTGTACCATCTGCCTACTTGAGAAATTGCATTCTAAATATTCCATCGGATCAAAATAATTTAGATCAATCAAATCCAATTTAAGACTTAAAAATACTATAAAAAGAGTTCAAATGATCTAAAACCTAAAAATAATTTAATTCAAACCAATATCAAAATTTTAAAAAGATTCTATATTGACAATCAGCTTGGCCATTTCCACCTTTTCCTATTTTAGAGAATAGAGCGAGTTGTTTAATAAGTGACTTCATATTTGTGATTTTTGATAAATTTTAGGAATAATATAATTAATTTTGTTTAAACTTTAACGATTGAATAATGAATCAATTTAATATGCACATATTTTTCGTTATAAATTAAAATTGCTTTAATTAGAGAAGGGGAAATATTTTTTTAAATTATAAAGTCAACAAAAATAGTTTTATATGTCCATCGGTACAAGTTTTTAAAATATAAATTGTTTATTTGAATTAGTGACTTTATTAATTGTTCACCCCTATTTAGATTTTTTAAGATTTCGAATTATACTTCAAATATTTAAAAATTATTAAAAAAGTTGCACATCACTTAAACAAAGGGAAAACTTTTTATTAAACATTATAATTGAAAAAAAGGATTTGTATAGGAACTATATTTCTTACCAAATATATATAAGAAAACGAACCTATTATTATTCAATATTATAATGATGACTGAGGAGGGAAGTATTATAATTTAGGCTCAGACCGAAAAGCGAAAGAAAGAGAGATACTTGCGTCCCACAGGCCCTACCCAGCCCGAGGCTGTCGTGCGCCCCACAAGTCCAACACTTGCCAGCTCATCCATATTTCCGTACCTCCGTGCCCATTTCTCTCCCATGCGCCGCTGCATCAGTGCCGTTTACACTAAGATGACACTGCTCCTAAAAGGAGTATCGTTTGATGGTGGGCCTGAAAAACCACGCACTCCAATATTTTGGGAACAGCGCAAAACAATAGGTTGCGTTACTTACTTTACGTTACATTACATTATTCCAAAAGAAGCACTTGCACACCTCTCCGGAGATCGTAGAGCCAATTAAGGTTAAAATAGACACCCACTTGTCGCCATCATTGTCCGCGTCCTTCCTTCGATCGTACCTGCCTATCATCATCTCTCCAACACCCCCAACAAGCTCCCTACTGATCGAGGGACTTTGGGACACTTCAAAGCCACTTTATTACGTTAACAATGTAATCGCAATGCAGACACCGTTCACGACGTTTTAGTTCTAATCAGAATCTGGTTTTAAGGTGTGATTTTGTTTTATCTGTATGTATCAACCATAAAGAATGAAGAGGGCAACATATTAAGGTTTGACGATTATTTATTACGGTGTAACTTAACCCATGATTAGAAAACATGTTTACTCATTATGAATAACATTAGCCCTGTTTAAAACCGAGTTCAATCAAGTTTAAAAACCTGATCCGGAACGATCCATTAATGCTAATTCGTCACAAGAGGAAAGCTTTAGATCATTTCAGTATGAACGTGTTGCAAACAACAATTGAATGTTGACAGGATTTTTGCAACTTGGCTCAGGTACTTGGACCGACTGCTTCTTATAAGGGACGAATGAATCTATATTTCACGAGCAAGAAATTATCACACATGTAGAAGCTCTCTTTTTAACTATTTTATTCATGAAACACACACTACCACACACTTTGCAGAACCATGTATTTCGATAAATAGGTTCCTATTCGGGCTGCCAGAATCCTAAACAAATTGATAAATTAAATTCCTAGGAGCTGCTACTAAAAGTCATCAAAATTCAGTTCCACTCCACAAATTTGGAGGGATTTTATAAGAATTCTACATTACCAATAGAATTAGGTTTCCGGAACTAGAATGTTTCCCACTTACAGCAAAACTTCGCGGTGTGTTATCATTCAGCTCACTTGTTGTTGATGACTTCCATACACAGGGTAAGCCCCATATGCCGTAGCATATATTGCTGGATCACGGGATGGTGGTAAAGCATATCCATAACCATCATACATCTGACCGCCATAGTATGCACCGGTCCATTGGTTGGCAAAATCGGCTCTGAACTGTTGCATACCAAGAGCAAACATATAAATAACTGTTAACAGATGCTGGAAACATATGTAGATTATGTTAGTAGGAAACTTTGCCTGCGACAATGCAAGTTGTTATAGACACCTAGTTGGCAGTATATTATGCTAAGGTGTCTGCTTTTCCATCCTGGTAATGTGGTAGTGCCACTATTTTGAACAATACTGTGCCAAACTTTATAGCTTGATTAAACAATTCCTACCATCAGCCATGATTATTTTTCCTTTTCCTTATTTTCAGCTATTAGACCACATAAATATAAGACAGGGACGGAGGTAGGTACACATGTACACCAAATCAACGTAAAAGTAGTAAAGAAAGTGATGCAAAATGGCTATTATTATTCAGATAATTCCTACCTGCTTATTTGCCGGATTTCGTCCCCAAGAAAGACGCACCGTTTGCTTCCCTATTACAGTCCCATTCAATTTCTGCAATGCTTCCTCAGCATTACTCCTGTCAAACATGGTTGAAAGAATCATACAGAAACTCGATCATGAGAAATTGCCAATAATTCAGTATCCCCTCATTGGCAAAGTGAAGTGACAATCACAAAGTTCTTTACCTGTTAGCAAATTGAACAAACCCACATCCTTTACCAACTGGTATTTTAACAGATACTATTTCACCATACTGAGAAAACGGCTGCTTGAGATCTTCATCCGTGACATTAGGGTCAAGTCCTCCAACAAATATCTACAGGAAAAAAATGTTTACTCCAAGAACCTTATGTACAGTTCCTAGGATTAAATCACTTCAACAGGACTGACAACTCACTGTTGTATTCGTGGAATCACCATCAGATTGAAAGCCTTGAGTAGAAGCACCATTTGATGCATATCCTCCTAGAAAGAAAAATGAAAATTGTAGAAGGAGATAAAGTGACCGAGCAAATTGCCAAACAAGGTGAGCCTTTAATGTTTAATTTATATTAGCAACATCTATAGGAATGCAACTAGATGAATAGATCAGGAAATTCATAGCATTAGGAAATAAAAACAAGTATAATCAACTTACACATATAGTAATATAGCCTTGCATTTACTTACCAAAAAAAATATATATATATATATATAGCCTTACATTTGAACTTTTGTCAGTTTGGAGGACAGAGAAAAGAAAAGAAATGTTTTTGCCATGATCAGTATAAATGCCAGAATTCGTATAGGAGTTAAAACAATTCAGCCATACGGGCCATGCCAACTTCCATCCCCTTCTTTTTCTTCTCCAGCATTTAGTCCCTAGTAAAAGATTCTTGTTTCGCTAAGTCTGTTATTCAAGAACACTGAAGAATCCAAATCGTGTGATAATGCCTAGGATCTTTAGATGTTACTATATATTATTGTAATATATAGACAGCCCATAGCGACAATCATAATTCCCTGAAAGCCAACAGTATTTCCTACAGATTGCATCCAAACTCACAAATCTAACAAATTAGTCCCAGGGGCTCCTTCAACCAACTCTCTATCCTAACTCTAACGTATAATCAAACAATATTACAATCTGACATTCTGAACTGTTTTCCAACAAAGCAAGTATGTACCTGTAACAATCAAAACAGCCATTAGTGTGAACGAAGGAAGGAAGCAACCGCAATAATGATGCCATCAGATTTACATACAAGTACATATATCATTACAGCATCAATACATGAAGATTCATATTTTATAAACATTAGCAATTTGATTAAAACATGCCAAGAATTGTTTGGTAAAGATGAAATAATCTAGAAGAAGAAGTAAGGACCATTCGTGTAATCAAATTATCTAATGGAAGAGACTTTACAAACACAATCCAATATAATAGAGAAAAAAATGACATGAAAACCGTGAGTAAACAGCATCTAGTCCAACATCTCAATCCAAAGCTACGAACCTGTTACCAAATTCTGTTCACCATTAAAAGCTTACTTGCTACCGTCTATACCTCGTGACTAGTTATGGAACAAAAGAATTAAAACTCTAAAGACAATCAATCTAGGTGTGAAATGTACCTTTTTTCAAGGATAACAAACAGAAACCTTGGAGTGAAAGGTAGAACTTGTGGAAATTTTGAAAGTAAAATGCAAAAAGAACAAACATCTAAAAGTCTCAAACTGATTTATAAGATGAGAGAACATGGAGTAGTCAAACCTCTTTTACAAGTTCTTTCAGAAAAAAAAATCTACCTTAAGACAAGAAGTGGAAGAGGAATAATTCCTGGTCACAATTCATATAAAAATAGGGGGAAAAAATCCTATCAAAGAGTGGATTTGTAATAGTTGTGAGGTATTACAAATGGAAGGAAGAAGGATCAATCATTAATTATCGGAAAATATAAATAAAAATTATGCAGTAATTAAGTGACATCTTTTTGGTAAAAAGACAAGGGAACCCCAAAAAAAATATCCATTTGCCTACAAATATCTTACAAACAGAATAAGTGCTATTGATCACAGTCAGAGATCAAGAAGATTGGATAATCTTCAGATAATTCTTAAAACATGTTTCAAAGGTAAAGTGGAACAGCTAGGTGTAAGTAGCAAAATTAAGTCATGAATCGTAGTTTAGACAGACCGGTATATTATATTTATGAAAACCAATTGCAAAACCAAATACCTGCTTGCTGATAAGCAGAGGATTTCCTTGGAGTTGCAGCACCAATGCGCATGGGCCTACTTGAACAGTACATACCATTCATTTCAGACATGGCTTGCGTTCTTTCATTCTCATCTCCAAACCTTACAAAACCATAACCCTTTGAACGCCCAGTATTGGCATCAAATACAACTTTTGCAGCTTTAACAGATGGATATCTACTAGAAAAAGTTTCATGCAACAAACTATCTGTAACATCAGCAGCTAAATCCCCTACAAATATAGAAAGATCGGGAGCATTATCCGATCGCTTGTCTCCCGTACTAAATGAAGCCCAATTGAGACGGAAGGGCTGTTCTGTGTTAGGCATTAAAATACCAGAATAGTTCTGTAAAACTTTCTCGGCTGTTGCGTGCGTAAAAAATTCGACAAATCCATAACCCTCTGACAGACCTGTCTGCTTATTGCGGATAACCTTAATGGAAGCAATCTGAACATTACATGACTATGTGTTAGAAAAAGCAAAAACAAAAATATAATCAGTTCGTATCTTTAAACAATGTCATCAATCTTTAACCATTTAAGCTTAAAAGTTTATATTCCTCATCCTAAAGACACAACAATTCAGCAGAGTTTCAATAGGACTTGCAAATCTAAATCTAGCTGATTCTGACGTATCTCACTAACAAGGAAAATCTTCCAAACTGCGTTAATTCCCCGCCACTATTTCATTATCAATTACACTATTAGCTCGTACATCATCAACAATGCACGTAGATTATCATGTCATGAAATCCATTTAAATTGGTTTTTTTAACTATGCATTAGTCATTTATACCTAGAAAACTAAAAACATATTATAAACTTCACGTATCTGTTCTAATAACAAGCACTAAACTTCTCATTTCATGAAACGTAAAACCACGTCTACCTCGCCTGTGGAAGCGAAACAGCTGTGGAGGTAATTCTCTTCCATCCAAGGATGCAAATCACCAATCCAAACAGTTTTATTCTCGCCGCCACCAGATCCCTGACTCTGCAGCGGAGACTGCATATGAGGAGGATGGTGATGGTATTGGTGATACGCCATGTAGTGTTGTGCAGGCAGCGGCGGTGGCACAAAATGTTGAGCTGGTATCATATGTTGCTGCATTACCATGGCCGCCGCCGGATACTGCATAGCCATCCACTGTTGCTGCTGCTGTTGCTGCGGCAGCGGCGGCGGCTGCGGCAGCGGCGGCTGTTGTTGTTGGCGTTGGTTATTAATATTACTCTGCTCCTTCTGCGGTGGCTGCTGCGAATCGGAGCCGCTTTGCATCTTACTCTCGAATGGTAACCGCTACAGACTAGACAAAGATTAACGAGAAAAAAGAAAGAAGAGTAATAAATCTGAGTTTGCAGAGAGACAGATAGAAAGAGAGAGAAAGAAAGGGTAGGGTTGGTTTGGGTTGGGCTAGGGTCTAAGGAGAAGATTTATGTTAAAATGAAAAATAAATAAAAAAATCGGATTGGTTTTGATGAACGCGGTTGTTGTTAGGACCGTTGGATGGGACGATGGTGTCCGTTGGATTAGTAGGAAAATAGAAAACAAAAGTTAAAGGGGATATGCATGTGATACCACTTTGGTTTTTTCTCCGTTCCTGATCCGCCGCCACCTCCTTGCTTATTATACACTCACACCCTTCACTGTTTTGATATTTTGATATATTATTTTCATGAAATGGCAAAAACCACAAATTACGACACCACCTGCTTCTTCTGACGTCGTGTCACAACAACACGGTCACTCACTCGGTTTTGTTTTACACAAGGGAAGTAAAAGTATGAGAACTTATCCGAACAAATCCTTAGAGCCGGGAAAAGGGGAACTTTTTAAGGTTACTATTTGAACGTTCAATTCCAAACTCCTAAATTTAATATAAGTCTATAATTATTATTATATTTAAATAATTAAATCATTTTAAAAGTGTCAATATTTATTTGTAAGTCATCAAGCATAACTGAACATAATTATCTAAGTAGAGTTTGAATTCATCTAAAAACAGAAATCTTAATTAGTCTTTAATTAAGACTTTATTTCTTTATTTAGATGAATTTCATTTTAGTTGACTTCAAATAAATGAAATTGGGTCATATCAAATAAATTATTTAATAAACACAAAACTCTAAAAATTATTTATCTTAAATAAATAATGTAAATAATAAATTAAATCAAAATTAAATAATATTCTAGAGCTTTTAACCCTCTACCCAAATGATGATAGTGAAGATGTGACAAAATGTGCGACTTGATAAAGTGGAGGGAATAGAGTTAAAAGATTTTGTGTTCAATTATTGCTCCAATCGAAGATTTAACTGTTCAAAAGAGTTTTTAAAAAAAAGTTGCGGCAAAATTGAGATTTGGAGCACTTGCCACGTAGATCGGCCGAGGAGTTGATGATACATTAATTTTGCACGTGGAGAATGCAGACTTGTGCGTAAGTAAGAAACAGAGACGCAACCGACTCGGTCAAATTTTGGGTTTAAGTTGGGCTTCAAGAGTATAAGATTTCTTAAACAGGAACCATAACGGTCCAACCCTTCAAAGCCCAAAAAGATATTTGGATCGCATAACATCCGACCCGACCGACCACATTAATTAGTGTGAAAAGGGTGGGGAAGAGAATGTTTGATACGCAAGTTTTGGACAAATGCCACTCTCTAAAAGCAATCAATGACAGGAAATGTCACGATCCAACAGTTGGTCAACGAATAAAACGCAAAAAGAAGAAGAATACAAAGGGTCGTTTCATTGCATTAGTTTGGTTGGGAACAATTTTCAATCCTTTTATATTGTTTCAAAGAAGAGTAAGAACATGTAGAGAACAGCTTGGTCTGCAAGCAAAATTAAGGATTGAAATTGAATTAGAAAAAGAAAGAGAATATACCATGGTTATGTTCTCACAGACATCCGAGATGCCGAGTCAATTGGTTTGAGATAATAGCATATCCGTATTTCTCATTTGTGTTCATCACATGCACGCATTTGCTTTCCTTTCTCTTTCTAGCCTTCGCTCTTCATTTCTCTCACGTAAGCTACCTCGCTCCTATCTCTCCCAGATGTGTTTGTGTTTTTTGTCGGAATTGGGAGGAGTGCTTTGTTTCGGTTGTGTTTGTGCATTTTAAGGTTGTTTCTGGGATTGGTGTCTTATGTTCATCGTGTTTCGAGACTTTACTTTAAAAAAAAAAAGTTTAAACCCTAGTGTCCGTTCTGCTAGTTAACCACTTCTTTGACGTTGAGTGTCTGGTAAATAATTTCTATTTTTTTTAACGAGAATAACGAGAAATGAAGGTGAGTAATAATCAGCTTACGTTTGTCTTGATTGATTTTTGTATTCGTTCAGAATCCTGCAACTTGTCATTGGTGCTTGCGGATTCTTGGAACTATTGAATCACTTGCCTTGAGAGACTGAAATTGTGCAAGATTGAGATATGGGTTCTGATTTGTTAGATAGCCTCAAAATGGAGAGAGTGAGGACTATCTTGGCGTACACAAGTCCTTATCCTCACGAGCATTCGCGCCATGCCATCATTGCTGTGGTTATTGGTTGCCTGTTCTTTATCTCTTCGGATAACATGCATACCCTTATAGAGAAGCTGGACAAGAACGTTAAATGGTGGTCTATGTATGCTTGCCTGCTTGGTTTCTTTTATTTCTTTTCTTCACCATTTCTAGGGAAGACTTTCAAACCCAGCTACTCAAATTTCAGTCGCTGGTAAGTTTGTGTTTTACTCCCCTGATCAAAATTTTAATACTTGTCTGAGTTGTTTGTGTTGAGCTTGATTGAGGTGTTAATTACTTCCACATTTGTGGTTCTGCAGGTACATTGTTTGGATTTTACTTGCAGCTGTGTATCATCTTCCTAGTTTTCAGTCCATGGGAGTGGATTTGAGGATGAATTTGTCCCTATTCTTGACAATTTATGTCTCATCAATTTTGTTTCTTCTCGTCTTCCACATAATCTTTTATGGCCTGTGGTACATCGGTCTTGTTTCTCGTGTTGCTGGAAAAAGACCAGAGATCTTGACCATTCTCCAGAATTGTGCTGTAAGTTTTCCATAAACATGTGGTCCTTTCTGCATATCCTGTTACAAGGTTTTGCCTCTGCTACATATTCTTATTCTTGATTTGAGTCTCGTGTTTGAATTAGGTCCTCAGTGTAGCCTGCTGTGTTTTCTATAGCCGCTGTGGTAACCGTGCCATCACAAGACATAAGCTGCCCGGAAGTAGAAGTACTGGCTGGTTTTCTTTTAGGAAGAAAGGGGAGGGAAATACATGGCTGGCAAAATTTCTTCGTATGAATGAGTTAAAGGACCAAGTTTGCTTATCTTGGTTTGCTCCAGTTGGGTCAGCGAGTGACTATCCCCTTTTGTCCAAATGGGTTATTTATGGGGAGGTAAAGCTGCAAGCTCTCAAATTTTGATCACTTTAAGCAATGCTCTAAACATGTTGAGGTGGTTGTCTTTCTTCATTCCAAACTTCTCATGTTTTCTTACCTTATTTGCAGTTAGGCTGCACAGGAAGTGAATGTGCAGCATCTGATGAAATTTCTCCAATATATTCATTATGGGCAACATTTATTGGCCTATACATTGCCAACTATGTAGTGGAAAGGTCAACTGGGTAAGTGTCAATTCATATCTTTTGTGTGTTTCTTTTACGCTCGGCATTAACTGTTCCAAAAAGAATTTTTTTTTATAACAACCGGTTCCATGAGATTCACCTTGTTGTATTTATGGTACTCTATTTTTTTTTTTTTGAGATTGTAATACTTATATAAATTGTTTCATCAGTATTTCTTTCATTCTGCTGCCAACTCTTCTTCCTTGATCATATAGGAAGGTTGTTTTTATCTCTTATTTTGATTTCATCAATCTATCACCATCTTATCAATAATAGAGGGGTGGTAGGTAAAGGATGACTGTGTCAATCCGTTGTGCCTGTTTCACTGCTAGAATTATGATTGGAAAAGTGATTTGGTTATGTTGTTCAGTTTATGCTATACTTGTTTGTGTCACTCTTACTGCCTTTAGTTTCTCTCCTAATTCATTCTGTCCTGGGAGTATACAGGTGGGCTCTTACTCACCCTTTGTCAGTCCAGGAGTATGAGAAGTTGAAGAAGAAGCAGATGAAGCCTGACTTTCTGGACATGGTTCCATGGTATTCAGGGTATCTGTTGCTTAGCTCCCTTGTTTTACTTGTTTTTGTCAGTGCGTCATCTCTGGGAGTCCTTTTCACTTAGCTATTCTTACTTTACAATGCTTATTTGTTGCAGAACTTCTGCTGATCTGTTCAAGACAGTATTTGACCTCTTGGTATCAGTTACAGTGTTTGTTGGTCGTTTTGACATGCGCATGATGCAGGTAATGATACTGCTATATGATATTAGTTCATGTGTCATGTTGTCTTTTATACTTCTTGAGATATGTTCTGCCTCTCCATACAAGTAAATTTCAGTAGGTCATCTTGCTTATATGCTGAGTAAAGAGAATGACTCTGTACATTCTGTCGTAGTTGTTGAGTTTTTGTTAGTGACCTAGTTTTGGTTGTCACTACTAGAAGGGAAAGCTGTTGGTTGACAGCAAATTATTCCTTCAAACATCAAAATGACCATTATCAAATAAGATTACTGTTGATCATGGCTTTTTTAACTGCTCTGCTTTATAATGTTAACACTAAAATGAATGGTGAATTTCAACTTTGGTCGGTCTGATACATCTTATCTTATGGTTTCTTACTTTTTGGATACTGTTCAGTACGATGACACCATCTATCTTCTCCATTATGTTTCATCAGGCAGCAATGAACAAGGTGCAAGATGGAGCTCAAGGAGATACATTATATGACCATTTTAGTGAAAAGGACGATATATGGTTTGACTTTATGGCTGATACTGGTGATGGAGGGAATCCATCTTATACTGTTGCGCGGCTACTTGCACAACCTTCTCTTCGCATCACAAGAGGTGATTCTGAGCTTTCTCTACCGCGTGGGAATTTCCTTCTTATAGGAGGAGACCTTGCGTAAGTTTGTTATGTTTCTAGTATACATCATATAAATGATTTTGTGAGATTGTTTGTATCAGATTTGTATATTGTTGCTTGTCTAACAGTTTTTGCCCCAAAATTATTCAGTCACATAAGGTCCTGTATACCTGTAGCAGTAGGCAAAGCTTTTGGCATTACTTTCCAAGGATTTAGTTGTCACAAGTCATCTTTGGTTTTAGAACATAAAAGGATAACTTCAGATATGTAATTTTGTCATATGCTTTTAAAATTTTGTTTCTGCATTTAGCAATACTTTGTTTAAGTCTCAGTTTTACTGATAAACTAAGAAGCACAGACACGGACATGGACACGACCCAGACACGGACACGTGGACACACCAACTTCTAAAATTTGGTGGACACGGACATGGCATATATATATATATATTATAAAATTTATAATTAAGAAAAAAATTCAGAATTCATAATATGATATATATTGATTGATGTGTTTCAAGACTTCCAACATCTTGATAGTTCATACATATTTAATACTTTATAAGTCCCTCTCAAAAAACATAAAGCATATATTCTATGGAGCATATATTCCATTAAGCAATGTCCGAGCAGTCTCCAAACGTGTCCGAGCTGTGTTCACTGCGTGTCAGTGAGTGTCCGACACGCAAATAATGATCTAAATCTTACTTGTTGGCTTTTAAGTTCAGCAGAAGAGGGTTTTAAAAAGCTTATCATTTGTGAACATCTATGTATGTTTTAAAGTATTTTTATTCATCTTGTGCTCTTGAATAAAAGCCTTTTCTAGTTAATCATATCATGGTTCTGTTGTAGATATCCTAATCCGTCAGCATTCACATATGAGAAGCACCTCTTTCGTCCTTTTGAATATGCTCTACAGCCCCCACCATGGTATAAGCCAGAGCATATAGCAGCTGACAAGCCTGAGCTACCCTGTGGAGTGTCTGAACTGAAGCAATATGATGGGCCTCAGTGTTTTGTCATTCCTGGAAACCATGGTTTGTTTCTGTTTGGATTTCTTTTTTTAAAAATTCTTTCCTGGCCAATAAGAGTTCTGAGTCTTAAGATTTGTGTTGAATGTGCATTTACTGATGTGATTTCTTTAAACTTGTTGCTGATACGTGTTTCCTTACTTGGCCACGGTTTCTTCTGATGGAAAGGCCTTCAAGATAGTTTATCGCTTCACAGCTAGTCATTTTTTGGTTTTGCAGATTGGTTTGATGGGCTTCATACTTTCATGAGGTATATATGTCACAAGAGCTGGTTGGGTGGTTGGCTCATCCCTCAGAAGAAGAGCTATTTTGCTTTGCAACTCCCTAAACAATGGTGGGTCTTTGGTCTTGATTTAGCACTTCATAATGACATTGATGTGTACCAGTTCAAATTCTTTGCAGAATTAATAAAACAGAAGGTACTTCTTTTTCTCTTTTGACTATATTCGTGGATTCCAGGGCTTAATGTACAGAATGAGATGCGATCACTGTCGACTTGTTTGGCCTTTTCTATTTTCATGCATTTGTACTTCATATTAGCTGTTACAAGTTTCAAAATTTGAAATGCCAGGGTGAACAAATTATCCATTCTGCAACACATCATATTATACCAGTTATGATAAGAATCATCTTCTATTAGCTATTGGACCATCTTTTGGCTAACTTATGTGACATCTAATTCATATGTTTGTAGTAATGACAAGATACTCATTTACCTATCTTTGATTCGGGTTGGCGAGAATGATTCTGTCATCATCGTTACACATGAACCTAATTGGCTTCATGATTGGTACTTGAATGATGTCTCTGGAAAGAATGTCTCTCACCTTATATGTGATTATTTGAGAGGAAGGTGTAAGCTTCGAGTGGCTGGAGACTTGCACCATTACATGCGCCATTCATATGTTCCATCTGATGGACCAGTTCACGTGCAACATCTACTCGTAAATGGCTGTGGTGGCGCTTTTTTACATCCTACCCATGTATTTAGTAATTTCAAAAGATTCCATGGTACCACCTATGAGACCAAGGCTGCTTATCCTTCTCTAGAAGATTCAAGCAGGGTAACTTTTGCATGATGATTTTCAATCTTTATTCTTTATGGTGTGTTTCTTTGTAGTTACTTCCATTTCTTTACTCTTTAGCTTTTCATTCATCTGATGCAGATTGCACTAGGAAATATTTTGAAGTTTCGAAAGAAGAATTGGCAATTTGATTTTATTGGAGGCATTATTTACTTTGTATTAAGCTTCTCATTGTTCCCACAGGTGAGTCTCTTCAGTTCTTTTCATTTTCCATATTTCATGCTTGTTACATGAGCTTTAGGCATGAACAGCCTAAATTATTTGGATCTGCTATCTGAACTGAATTTGTCTGTCCTATTTGTATATGTCTTTTTATGAACTTGCTTGCACTTTCCTAAAACTTTGGGTGTGATGCTATTGTTGCTTTCTATTCATAGTCAAATAAAGTGTCGCTTGCACCTTCCCAAAACTTTGGATGTGATGTTGGAAGGTACAAAGACATGAATTTACTTATTTCTCCTTCCATTTCCAGTGTAAGCTCGACCACATCTTCCAAGCTGATTCTTTTTCTGGCCACTTGAGAAGTTTCTTTGGCACGGTGTGGAATTCTTTTCTATATGTGCTGGGACAGTCTTATGTCTCCTTGTTAGGTGCTCTGCTATTGCTAGGTGTCGCAATCACTTTTGTCCCATCCAAAATATCTCGAAGGAAACGGGCAATAATTGGAATTCTTCATGTTTTCTCACATCTGTCAGCAGCTCTGATTCTTATGCTGCTCTTGGAAGTGGGTGTTGAAACATGCATCAGGCATAAGCTGCTAGCAACTTCAGGTAAGTTTTCTTTTTTTTTTTTTTTTTTTTTGCATTCGAATTTTCAGCAAGTGGATTTTTAGTTCAGTTGTTTCTGTCTAAAATTGTCATGATTGTGATGAGAGAGATTGCTATGTGGGTTCTCTACAAGGTGATTGTTATTAGTATTGATTATGTGATATAAAAATTGTTTATGTGGTGTATATGCTATCTTATACTTCAATGAGTCAGTAGTATATAAGACCATATCTTTCACCTGAAATATAGTTCCCACTTGAAAAGTGATGCTTCCCTTGTGGTCCAAAATTTAGTTGTTTGATCACTGATTATGTGATAGTGTTTAATGATCTATTCCAGGTTATCATACATTATACCAGTGGTACCGAACTGTGGAAAGTGAGCACTTTCCAGATCCAACTGGCCTTCGATCTCGCATAGAGAAGTGGACATTTGGCCTTTATCCAGCATGCATCAAGTATCTCATGTCTGCATTTGATGTTCCTGAGGTAGGAACTTAATTATGGTGTTATCACCCGAGTAATGTTATATACTCACCAGAGACATTGTCAGGTCATGGCTGTCACACGGAATAATATTTGCAAGAAGGGATTGGCATCACTGTCACGAGGGGGCGCTATAATTTATTACGCTTCTGTGTTTCTCTACTACTGGGTTTTCTCGACTCCAGTCGTTTCACTGATTTTTGGAAGTTATCTCTACATCGGCATTAATTGGCTTCATTTACACTTTGATGAGGCCTTCTCCTCCCTTCGGATTGCTAATTACAAAGCATTTACGCGATTTCACATCAATAAGGATGGGGATCTTGAAGTGTTCACACTTGCAGTAGATAAAGTAAGTACTTGTTGCTGGCCATTATTTACAGTAATTTTTTTATAGTTATGGGTCCACTATTCTGAACTAAAATACTTGGGTGATTGTTTGCCCACATTAGATATGGTTTTATGCTTATAATTGCTCTAGACGCTGAGTTAACAGCTGCAGGTTTTGTGGTTGTTTATGCCTAGGACTGGAATTACGAAAATGGTGGCCAATTTAGGTTTAGTACAACAATAATAATCCAGTGAAAGTCCCGCTGACACGCAGGTCTTAGGTTGGTCCAATAATATGCAGCCTTAGTTTTAATTAGCAAAGAGGCTGTTTTAGATAGGCTAACATATTAGCATTTTACAAATTATTGCTTCTCATTTAACATTTTATTTTGTCCTTCTAAGTGCTATGATGTGCATGAGCAGGTGATGCGTGTATATGAACAAGCTGGTGATACATGTATATGAACAAGCTGGCCTTGATTTATTTTCTCCACAAAAGTTTTGACGAAGTTATTTTCAGTTTGTACTTTATATGTTCATGAACATCTCAACTACGTGCTTTATGATGTTTTACCAATCATATGAGATTAGTTGTTAGTGGTAGTCGATATACATACCTAGAATTATTCCCTGTAACTTCTGTCCGCATGTTTCTAATTCAATTCAGCAAACAGGTACCAAAGACCTGGAAACTGGATTCACTTTGGGAGGCGGAGCCAAAGCTACCGCAGCAGATGAGCCACCAGAGAAGGTTTCCTAGCAAATGGAGAGCAGCTTCTCCTCAACAGGACCCTCTGAATTCTGTTAAGGTAGTTGACCACTTTGTTATTAGACAAACACAGAAATCAGAAGTGGGACCAAGCAATGGTTGAGAGTCATTAGCTGATCTTGCTGCTTAAATTGGTCTTAGATATGTCGTATGGCTATGTGGGAAGTATATAGAGTATGTAGGGACAGGAAAGAGTAAATCAAAAGGGAAGAGAAAGTCGATTCAGGAAATGAAATTCATTTTTTAGAATGGTTTCCTGATGGCTTTCAGGTCGGTCTCTGAAGGGAGAACAGGGAAAATGCAGAAGGAAAATAGATAATTTCCCTTCTGATTGGTTCTAAATGAACCATTTTGTATAATATTATTCGGATTCTAATCAATTCATTGATCTGTTACCAGATTGTTTATAGCAAAAATAAGAGTAAATAAAATTATTTGATGTTAACACCAAAAAATATATATATATATTATGTAGGAGACACTTCGAATACTCTGTTCCTATTCACATGAAAAAAGGCTTGGAATTTAATTAAAGTTCTTGAAATAATCCTTATGGGAACAACCAACAAATCAAGTAACTGATTCAAAAGCTGTTATTTACAAACTTCATAACCCCTACAGCCCAAAATGACACTACATCTGATAATCCGATTGAAGAAAGCTTTCGTAGGATGTTCCTTTAAGTACTTGTTCGATTTCATCCCAGTTATCGATATGTTCTGATAAAGGAGATGTGTGGATCTTAACCTGACGACTCGTAAGCTCTCTGTATGGCAACCTAAGGAAGTCCTGCACTTCTTTTAGCTTCTGAAACGCCACAAAGTTTTCAGCCATTAGAAACTATGAAGAAGATCAACGGGTTTGATGATGGTAAAGTTGAACAACAGACAAAACATAGTAGCCTAAGCCTTACGGTGTTGTTTCCCACGACATCCTCGTAATAAACTACAATGTGTCGTGTGGTCTTGAAGTAATTTATGGCCCTGATCGCTCTGTCATCTACATGCTTCAGTTCGGCTAGTAGGGTTGTGGTATTTATTGTCGGCTTGTACGTCGCAAGAACCTTTGCCTGCAAATAATGTATCAGCTTAAGAGACAGGTACTTTTTAACAAGGTGCATGGGAGTGTGATAAGAAGAGATGGAGCACCTCCTCTGAGGAGTGAACATGGGACTTGTGTGTTCCGTTCAGTAACCTCTTACTTTTGTCGTATGAATTTGCCATCACAGACACCATTCGTCGAAGCAAGTTCCTTCTGAACAGAAATATTGCATGAACTCCATTCTCGTTGAAATAATCTACTATGCCCTTGTGATGTTCCAATACTCCCTACAAAAAAATGGTAATAGCAAATCATCATGGACAAGATTCAACTCAGAAGTGAGACCAAGAAAAGCTGCCTTTGGTTGATTCCGCTGCAGGTCAATTGGATCGGAAGTTCACGTTAATCTGATCGAGGAACTGTTAATTCCAGAGGAACTGCAAGATAATGGTCTACGATTTGTGTAGAATTATCGAGTGAATCACCTGGTTGAGCATCCATTTGAATCCAACTGCAGCATTACACTCATTCTTTGAAGCACTACTGAACCAGTCGAGATTGTAAACTTTGTCCAGTACTTTCACAATTGCAGAAATATTGGCTCTTCTCTCTTTGGATCCGAAAATTTCGCCATTTGAGCTGACATTAATGTGACTGTTTAACAACGTCTCGAACCATCCACTTCCTGATCTTTGCATTGACAGGATTGCAAAGTATCGGACAGGATTGCAGGCACACTCTTCCCTACAAGTGTGTCATAGTCATTAATTATAATCAACTAACATAAATCTGAAACCGAGACAGCATGCTGAAACTTAATTTCTTATCAGGTTACCTGTCAAATGTTTCAGGTTTCGGATAATGCACGTAGGGAAGTTCCCATTGTTCAATACCTGAAGTGTTACACGGCTCCTGGAATATTCTGATGTTCAGGAATTTGGCAGTTCCTTGGGTGCTTATTTGCTTTATACATATGGAGCAAATATAAACTCCACAGATCATAGCAAAAGTTACGAACACCAATCTAGGCAACAATGGAGATTTTTTAGGAGCCCTCAATGATTCCTGGAATATGAAAGTTAATCCTGTTAGACAAGAATACGAAACTATAATTGGAAAACAACATGAACATACTAGTTAAAGACGATGGAGTTTCAGAATCATACTGTGGGTTCCATCTATATTTCTCCATGAAAAAGGAAAAAAAAAAGTACATAGAAGAGATAAAGTGATGGGGTCTTGTGCTTTATTCTGTTGGATCATTTTGAGAAAAACAAGGCGACTGAAATGGTCAGAACCTAAGCTCACTAGAAAGTATCAGATCGCAGCATTATCGCTACACTTGTACCAAGTCAAGAAACTTGACAAAAACTACTAAATAACCTGTAAACCTGTCATGTAATCATTAAGTTCAGGAAGTAATAAGAGAAGGAACAAAGTAATAGGAAAAGAACCACAACTTTTGCTTCAGAGAAAGGCAAGTTCCATAGCCAAGATCTCCAAACCTTGTTGAAAATGCATATAGCATCAGCCATTCTTCATGAAACCAAAGAATACAAGTAAAGCTTGAAGTACCAAAGTTCTTTCACCTTCTTCCTTCTCTTGTTACCTCCTCCCAATCCCAAGTGGATGTTATTTCTGAGGAAGGACACGTAAAGAAGCATGATACTTAGGTTCAAAATTCTAAGTCTTTTTCTCGTAAAAATCGACCACCGTATACATCTCTTTTGTCCTGTTTTTGTTTTGCTTATGATGTTTTACATATCTTGCATCTTATTGGCATATCTTAAAACTTCTACTTCCTCACTACCTCTCTACTAATCCTACCAACATTTTGGAAGTCTGGTTTTAAATTTTGTTGTAAAAAGTATAAATCAATCTTAGAAAAAGTTTTCATTCTTTAAAATTGTTAAAAAATTTCTTTTGAATTTTCAAAAAAAACTCCTCTTTTAAACTTTAAATTAAAAAGGATGAAATATATGTGGTATGAACGTTAGATGTGGATTAATTAAATATTATTTATATGATGATTCAACTCACTTCTTAAACTTGATCTGAATTAATTAAATCTGATTCAAACTAATAATTTATTATAATTATATTAAATTATTAATTTATATTGAATGTAATTATTCAGATCGGATTTAGAAATTGAGTTAGATTTTATAGTAGTGACATTTAATCAGTTCACCTCTGATGTTTATATTATGTATGTTTCGTTGTTATTTTTCAAGTGAAATTTAAAAGAATGAATTTTTTGAAAAATTAAAAGTTAAACAAAATTGAAAAATTTAAAGATTAAAGAATGTTTTAAATTTACTTATATATA
>JANVCQ010000002.1:2264573-2289061 GCA_025531925.1 Erythroxylum plowmanianum
ATAAACTAGTTTTGAAAATTGAAAATAAAGGGTTAACTCCTATTCAAAGCAAATTTAATATCTAAAAAGTTATCTTTATGATTGAAACTGTTGATCTTTTTTTCTGCAACCACACATCATCGTTGAAATTAGAGGAAAGGATTGCATAGTTATAATGTCAGTTAATGTCGCATAGGTATGTACAGATAAATTAATCACACGAACCTACTTTGTTAGAGTCCAATGTCGATGAAGAAAGTTTTGCATAATGTCAAACATTGAAGTAAAATTTAACTATTAATTAATATTTTATTTTAAGTACAAAGTTTTTATTTTTTTGAAAAATGAATTAAGAAATTTATAGAAGAAACTAGATCAATACTACAATGAGTTAAAGGCTAGACGCCTAGTCTTGTAAAGGGAACTAAGCCTAATTGTCTAAGCTAAAGAAAGAAGCCAAAAAATAGAACATAAGGCTTACTATGAAAATATAAAAATTACAAGCCCCACATTCTCTTTATATCCATAGATAGAGATTCTTACACATGTTTAGCATACAAGCAAACTCTGATAAAGTTGATGACTCTATCCACAAGGATGTTATGAACGATCAATCACAATAACAAAGAACAAGTGCAGAAATAACAAACACTCATAGATTTACGTGGTTCACCAATATTTTTACCTACGTCCATAGGTTTTTATTTCACTGTGAATGTTTTTCGACATCGATATACTAGGAGAATAGGACATATTTATATACCTAGGAGAATATAAAAGACATAGCTGCCCTCTAAATATATTATCAGGCTTCATATCTTAACAATTCTCCTACTTGGAGACTGAACCAGTCAACCCAACCATCTTTATTCTCCATGCCAATGTACCTAACAAACTTACTTAGCCGCAACATCTCCGACGCTATAGTAAAAGACCAACTGAGGACTTGCACAACCCCAGTTCCCCATCATTAACACCTTTAGTCAACATGTCTATTGGATTCTTAACACCATCAATCTTCTTCAAACATATGTCACCTTCTTCCACCAGACTGCGAGTTAAATGGTACTTACGTCGAATGTAGTTAGTTCTAAAATGATACATTGGGTTCTTCACTAGCTGTATGGCATTTTGACTATCAATAAAGAGAACCTTGTCATGCTACTTCTTGCCTAACTCTTCCAAGTAATCAATCAACCATATCATCTCCTTACTAGCTTTAGTTATTGAAAGATATTCAGCCTCTATAGATGACATAGAGGCACACTTCTGAAGTTTAGATATCTAGCTCATCTATAGTATAGACATACCCAGATGTAATCTTGCTTGAATCTACATCTCCACTAAGATCAGCATCAACAAAACCCTTTAGTACTACCTTGCCATTCCTATAACAACGAAGGTGCTAACTGTTCCTTTCAAGTATCTCAGAAGCCACTTCACAGCTTCCCAATGCTCTTTCTCTGGATTTGACATGTATCTGCTCACAGCTCCCACTGCATGTGCTATATCAGGCCTAGTGCAGATCATCACATACATCAAACTCCCAACTGTAGAATCATAAGGCACTTTTGCCATGTGCTCACGTTCCTCAGTTGTCTTGGGTGATTGCTCCTTTGACAATTTGAGATGGTTAGCCAAAGACGTGCTCCTGGGCTTAGCATCATCAACTCTAAACCTCAACAACACCTTCTTAATGTATTTCTCTTAAAACAGATTTAGAATTCTAACAGACCGGTCTCGAGAAATCCTCATCCTTAGAATATGCTTTGCTACACCCAAATATTTCATCTCAAACTATGATGGCAGTCTCCCTTTAAGATTATTTATCTCCTCCATACTTGAATTTGCAATCAACATATCATCCACATACAAGAGTAAAATAACAAAGGAGTCAGTAAACTTCTTGACGTAACAACACTGATCCTTTTCACTCATGTAAAAACTATTTCTGAATATGAAAGAGTCAAATTTATTTTACCATTGTCTTAGAGCCTGCTTCAATCCATACAAGCTCCTCTTGAACTTACACACCATGTGTTCCTTACCAAAAACCTCATATCCCTTAAATTGTTGTATGTAGATTTCTTCCTCCAGATCTCCATGTAAAAATGATGTTTTTATATCCATATGCTCAAGGTGCAAGTCCTCTACTGCAACAATACTTAGAAAAATTCTGATTGTAGCTGGTTTCACAACATGATAGAATATTTTAGTATAGTCAATACCTTTCCTTTGTGAATATCCCTTAACCATCAATCGAGTCTTGAACCTAACTATACCATCAATTTTATTCTTGATCCTATAGACCCACTTGTTCAATATAGCTTTCTTTCCTGTAGGCAACTAAGTTAACTCCGAAACACCATTCTTCTCAAGTGATTATATCTCATCATCCATGACTTGCTCCCACTTGATAGAATCCTTCACCTGCAAAGCCATATCAAAGGATTCTGGTTCCCTTCCATCATTCAATAACAAATAATGCAAGGATGGTGAATACCTTTCTGGTGACCTGGTAACTCTGGTATATTTCCTCAACATTGTCTCAGGTGTGATTAGCTGCTGATCTAGTTCTGCAATAATATTTTCTAAATTTTTCAGTGGTCTTACTGCAACATCACAATGTGAAATTTCCTGCAACTCAACCTCAACTCCCACTTCTTCTGCATCTTTAGATCGCATCCCAAACTTGTCCTTATATAGGACATTCTCATCAAATGTCACGTCACAGTGTCTCAAGATCTTTCTATTCTTGTCATCCCAAAATCTATATCCAAACTGATTCGAACCATACCTAATGAAATAGCATTCAAAGCCTTTGCATCAAGTTTGTCTCTCTTCTTTGGATCAATATGAACATAGGTAGCACACCCAAAACTCCGCAGATGAGTAAACTTGACCTCCTTACCCGACCAAACCTTTTCTGGCATCTTGAAACCCAAAGGAACTTATGGACCTTTATTTATCAAGTATGTTGTTGTGCTCACTACATCTGCCCAAAAAGTTTTTGGCAGCCCAACATGTAGTCTCATGTTTCTTGCTCGCTCATTCAACGTTCTATTCATCCTTTTAATAATCCCATTCTGTCTTGCCTTACCAGGAACTGTCCTCGTGCACCTGATTCTCTCATCAGGATAGAACTTTTTGAATTCTATAAAATCATACTCTCCACCATTATCAGACCTTATGCATTTGATCTTCAACCCAGTTTGATTTTCAACGTCAGCCTTCCACTTCTTAAAGGTAACAAACATATTTGACTTATGTTTTAGAAAGTAAACCCATACTTTCCTACTGAAGTCATCAATGAAGGTAACGTAGTATCGCAAACCACCAAGAGAGTCTGTTTGTACTAGTTCTAACCGTTCTGCCTTTGGTTCTTTGCTAACTTTTATAAAACTGACCCATTTCTACTTTCCAGAATACAACTCTCACAATAACCCATATCAATAAATTTCAAACCTTGTAGATACCCATTTGAAGCTAGCATCTTCATCCCCTTCTGACTCATGTGTCCTAGTCTGTTGTGTCACAAACTCGAGCTCGACGTACTATCAACTACAGTAATCATGTTCGAACACCCTGCAGTAGTGTATAAAGTTCCATATTTTGTGCCCAGTGCTATCACCATAGCTCCCTTCATAATTTTTTAGGAACCTTCCTTGAACACTACCCTGTAACCCATGCTATCCAACTGACCAATGGAAATCATATTTTTCTTCAAGTTAGGAATATATATGATATCCTGTAGCTTCCATTTACTTCCACCTGAGGTCTGGATACACACATCCCCCTTTTCAGCAATCTCCAAGGCTTTATTTTCAGCAAGATACACCTTCCCAAAATTTTCAGACTTAAAATTATGGAATAACTCTTTGCTCGGAGAAGAGTGGAATGATGCACCGGAATCAAGTATCCAGGAATCAACCAGACTATCCACACTAAGAATTAAGACGTCACTAATGTCTTTTGTAGAACATAAAAAATCATCATCTTCATGCAGTTTATTGTTTTTCTGGTCTTTTAAGGCAGTCCTTCTTGAAATGTCCTTTTTCACCATAACCCCAACAAAAGATCTCGTTTCTGCCTTGAGATTTTTCCCGCTCTTTGGATTTTGATCGAACATGTTTACTATGGTCTCCCTTCAACTTTCTCCTATCCCTTCCTACGACACTGAGTGTGTTACCAGATGAATCCCTGATTTTTCTTTTGCAAATACTCTCGCTCAAGACAACATCTTGGACTTCATCAAACTTTAGCTTCTCAGACTCACGTGAACTGCTAATTGCTGAAAAAACAGTATCCCATGTCTCAGGTAGAGAGGATATCAAAATTAGGGCTCTAATCTCATCATCAAAATTAATATCAACAGAGTTTAATTGACTGATAATTATATTAAATTCATTAATATGATCTGAGACAGACCCACTTTCAGATATCTCCAAATTAAATAAACGACGCATCAGATATACTTTATTAATGGTTGACGATTTTTCATACATGTTTGCCAGAGCCTTCAGTACACCTACAGTCGTTGTCTCCTTAACGATGTTGAAGGCAAAGTTTCTCACCAATGACAAACGAATCAACCCTAGTGCCTGTCGATCTTTCAGATCTCAAACCTTTTGTTTCATAGTTTCTAGTTTCTTCCCTGACAAGGGTTCGTGGAGGTTTCTCTGATACAGATAATCTTCCATTTGCATCTTCCAGAAATCAAATTCGATTCCATCGAATTTCTCAATTTGAACCTTCGCACTTTCCATCTTTTCAGATTATTCTGATACGAACCAAGCTCTGATACCAGTTGTCATGAACGATCAATCATAATAATCAAAAAATAAGTGCGGAAATAACAAACACACAGATTTAAAGTCTACGTCCACGAGCGGTTAGAGTTTTATTTCACTGTAAATGTTTTTTGACATTGGTACACTAAGAGAATAGAACATATTTACGCCTAGGAGAATACAAAAGACATAACTTCCCTCTAAATATATTATCAGGCTCTATGTCTCAATAAAGTAGGTATTTCTCCACCCGCTTATTAGTTCCCTCAATTTGTTGTATATGACAATTGTATATGCTGCTTTGAAGAAAACAATACTGGGTTTACTCCTTTCTGAATTAGCTATAACCCAATTTAAAGCCTGCTTCCAATTATAACCAGAAAGATTATAAGGTAACATATGCAAGATTTTACTCCAAATTGCCTTAGTATAAGGACATTGGAAAAATAAGTGTTACCTATCTTCAACAACAATATCACAAATTAAACAAGTGGTGTCAAAATTGCCATACCATTGACTCTTAGTTTAAAGTCTGTTTTTGATTGCAAGTCACGTAATGAAAGAAGCCTTGGGACTAACAGTGTTTCTCCATAAAAGATTGAACCAAAGCGCATTAGCCCTTTCTTCTCTAAATTGTTGATAACAAGAATTATAAGAGAAAACCCCACTCTAGTTTAAAAATCAAGAAATGACATCTGCACTCTTTAGATCATTAAGCGGTAGAAGGTAGTCTAATAGAGTATGGAATCCCCTAAAATCTACATGCCATTCACCATTCAAAATTAGAGAAGAGATTTTAAAGTTCAAAGGCAATCAGTTTTTTATGTGTTGTAATTCAAGTCTATGGACTAATGGGCTAATGTCTAGACATTTGTCATACCAAATCCAAGTCCTCTCCCCATTCCCAATACTATGTTGTATGTAAGGATAAATGAGTTCTTGCAAAGTTATCATTTGCTTAAGGATAGGAGAACCAGCTCTCTAACTGTCAAAAATTTGTCAGCCGCAAGTAGTGTTCATGAATTCATTTAATCCATAGTGTATTTTGTTCTATGTACAATCTCTATAGCCTCTTACACATCAGTACCCTCTGCATCGTAGTAATAGAAATGATACCCAACCCTCCTTTCTTTTTCGAGGCAGTAACATCGCTCCAGTTAATTTGGGCTTTCTTGGAGTTCTAAATTGTGCTAGATTATAGGAAGGACTTCATAACTTTGTCCATCTCGTTGATAACTTTCCAAGGTAACACTATATCTATTGCCCAATGAATATGTAAACTACTAAGAACTGAAATGCTGAGAGTTAATCTAGCATCATAAGATAAGAATCTATTTTGCTATGCTAGAACTCTAGACTTTAGTCATTCGATAATTGGAACACAGTCCTAGTATTTAGACTTGGAAGTTGTAATAGGGACACCCAAGTAATTGAGGGTATGAGAGGTTGTGGCAAATTTGGTGAGTCTTCTTATCTCCTCCAAATTTCGAACAACTGCAGAGAGAAAGAGGCTACTTTTGCTAGGGTTAAACTTGAGGCCAGACCATTGCTCAAATAAGTTTAGAGTTTGCAACATAATATTGATAAAGTGGACATTAGCTTCGCATAAAAGTAGAGGTTGGTTGCTTGACAAAGATAATGATATTTGAATCCCCCATTAGAAGTTGTGAGCTTAGTTAAGAGCTTGGAAAATCCCTCCATGACCAGAGTGAATAGATGTGGAGATATTAGATCTCCTTGTCGAAAGCCTTTAGCTGGCTTGAGAGGTTTGGTAGAAATACCATTGACAAGAATACTTAGAGAGGAGGCGTGTATGCAAACCATAATCAGATGTACCAAATGAGTAGGGAGATGTATAGCCTCAAGGCAAGTTCTTATGAAGTCACAGCTAAAGGTATTAAAAGCCTTAAAGAAATGAAATTTTAGAAGGCATCTTTTGATTTTTTTAAATCTAAATTATAGTATTTCATCAACTCTTGAACTAGCATAATATGATCACTAATGTTTCTATCAGGCATAAAGGCACCTCGAGCAGAATTGATAATATCCGATAAGTCCAGTTTAAGCTTTTCAGCTAAAATCTTCGAAATCATCTTATAGATGGTGTTGCATCAAGAAATTGGCCAAAAATCACTCAGGGAAGTGGCTTGAAGCTTCTTAGGGACTAAGCATATATAAGTGTGATTTATTTCTTGAAGAAGTTTGGTTGACCTGAAGAACTTCGAAACGGTCTCAATAAGCAAATCCATAGTAATGTCCCATGTGTGCTGGAAGAACAAAGTAGTCAAGCCATTAGGGCCAGGGGATTTAGAAGGATGCAACTGGAATATAACCTTTTTAATATCATGAACTGTAACTGGGGATTGGATGACATTCATAGTTTCTAGCCTAAGATTACAATCAAATAGGCTACATAAACTAGAGCCTAGTGGAGTAGCAACCGTTGTATCCGTTAATGTCAAGAAATGTTCCTGAGCTAGTTCCAAAATGCTGGTTTGATCATTGTGTTTTCTCCCACGGACATCAAGAAGCATAGGAATTTGAATAATATTCCTTCGGGCTAATAATGAGGAGTGAAAGTATTTAGTATGGGAGTCTCTGCCCTGCATCTAAAGTAATTGTGCCTTTTAGACTATGATTGAATTATAAAACTTGAGTGCTTCCTGATAAGACTGTAGAGCGTGTATCTTTGTCTGTCAACACTTAGGATTGTGAGAATTCATATAGTAATTTGCTGAGCTGGGGTGACTTTTTTCCTTCAAGATAGGCAAACTAGATTGTCTACTTAATAAGAATTATTTGATAGCTGCCTTTACACTCCTGAGCTTATACATGAACTAATATGCTTTGTAACCAGTAACCTTAGTATGCCAATAGATATTAACAAGATCTAAGAAACCCACCATACCAGTTATTGCATTGAAAAATCTAAACGGTGCTTCCATGGATTTAAAGCTAGAGAGTTTCTGAATCAACTTGTGCAAGTGGTCAGGCATCAAGTTTTCCCCAAAGTGAACAAAGGAAGCAGGGAATTGGTTTAACCATAATGAGTTAACAAGAGTTTTGTCTAATTTGTTTCTCACAAGCAAGGTATCTCGCTAATTATTAGACCAAGTGAGTAACCGAAGTGTAGAGTGAAGATCAACCAGATCCATTTGCGTTAAAAAGTTGGAGAGCTCTTGAGTTAATCCTGTATGAAATCTTCTGTTACTTTCCACTTCTCATGAATTGAGAGAACAATTAAAATCCCCTATTACAAAGCCATGGGTTTTGCATGCCTTGCTGTAATAGTTATAAATCACTCCAAATTTTAGCTTTTTGGAAGTTAAAATTTGAGGCATATATTAGTGTAAAGTCAAACCCCTTATTCAACTAAATCACGTGGCAGTGAAAGTCCATCAATTCATCAGATTCCTCAATAGCAGTCACTTTAACCAAATGAGAATTAAAAGGCATATTATTATACCGTTGATATATGAGTTATGGTTCGAAAACAACTTCCAATTACTACCCAAAAAATGTGAGCCAAGAATTGTGAGAGGGTCCTTTATTTTAGTTTCAAGTAGACTAAGTAGAATTGAGTTTTTGTCCCTCACCACCTCCTTCACCATAGACTTTTTAAGAGGGTCATTCAACCCTCTTACATTCCAGACTAAAATAGACAACAATGAATTGTTTTTTACCCTTCTTATGGGTGGACTTCCTCCTCTTACTTTGCATTAGAGATTGCTTAATCAAGTCAGACTCTTTTAATCCGTGGCCAGTTTGCTCCCCTTCAATCTCCTGTTCATTACTCTCCTCACAAATAATAGAATCAGATGCTTGTCCATCTAATATGTAGTGAGCTAGATCAATAACAAAATAGTTGTTCCTAGGTAACAGATTATCCAAAGTTTAGTGAGTGGGATCGGTAGTTGTATTTTGCTAAACTCTAACTCGAGGTGAGCTTGACAAACTATTATTGCATAAAGATTCAAGAGGGTCCAGTCTTATATTAATTAAGGTGCTACCTTGGACAATTTTGACTTCTCATTAACCACAGGGGTACTGGACAAAGGTCTATCACTATCCTTTAGTAAAAGCACTTCACCATCCAGTCCAGTACATTACTGGCAAAATCATTCATTACTGCATTATCAAGGAAGCAACTACTAATGTAGCAGTTGCATTAACACAATACCTTTTATTTGCATCCGCTACCTCACGACTGTCATTAACAGACTTAACAAGCACTAATTCATGTACTACATCAATAACATCCCCACTAACACATTCAATCATTCCAACCTCACCATCTACATCAAATTTAATAGTATTAGTAGCAACATCTTTATTCCTTCCATTCTTTGCATACTAGCTATCCACAGTAGCCTCAATAAAATCCACCATAATTAAATCATCACCTAATCCAGCAACATCATCCCCGACATTTTCAACCACAGTGTCCCCATTGTTAGCAGCCATCTCAACATCATTTTTAAGGTGAATCTCAGCCTCAATTGAGGTTGTTTCAGTGACAGCTCCCCTATTCTCATTCTCTACACCCACCTTATCATCAACTAAATCCAAGTCTAGTAACTCATCATGCCATCTAGTTAGAAATAGCTTACTTGTAGGCTTCCAGACCTTGTTGATGTTCATTGGTTTCCATGGGTATGAGAGATATATGACTTCCTTCACTAGTTCACCCTGTTCTGTCAGCAGAAGAATGGGAAGTGAATCCGAAAGAGCTAATTTTTTGGAAACTTCAACACACATTTTGACATAGCATAATCTCTCCATCGTAGCGGTTTGGGTATCCATGCAAATGAGTTTACCCAATGAGCTGGCTATGTAGCTGAGACCTTCAATGGTCCAGAACTCCATCGAGACATTGTGAAATTACAACCAGATTGGAAAGATATCAATCTCCCCTTTGTTAAGGTTCGATCCTAGCCTCCATTTCTGGATGAAGAGAGGTTGCTCTTCGACATACCATGGGCCTTACTCCACAATCTCATCCAGATTTGTACTCTTAGCAAACTTGAATAGAATAGATCCATCTTCTCTCAGCATGGCCTTCTCTAGACCTTTCTTTCCCCATCTGGACCTTGCCCAAGCATTGACAACCGAAAATACCAGACGCTTGGACCAGAAGAATCCAATCAAAGATGTAGACCAGGCTCGTGCTCTCGCCAATAGAAGTTGGACCGGTGGTCCCCTTTCTTAAGGTTTGGACCCAGCCTTCATTTCTGGATGAAGAGAGGTTGCTCTTCGACATGTCATGGGCCTTACTCCACAATTTCATCTAGATTTGTACTCTTGACAAACTTAAACAGAATAGACCCATCTTCTCTCAACATGGCCTTCTCCAGACCTTTCGTTCCCCATTTAGACTTTGCTTAAGCATTGACAATCGAAAATACTAAACGATTGGACCGGAAGAATCTAATCAAAGATCTAGACTAGGCTTGTGCTCTCGCCAACAGAAGTTAAACCGATGGAGTTAGAACTCCATCCTTAAGCATATTTTAGTAATGCTTAAGCATTCCCATGTGATGGACTGTCTTGAGTTTGTTCCTCTATGCTTCGACAAGATTGGAGGAGGCCGGAGACTTGTCAACTTTCTCTCAATTGCTAAGGATTGGGTTTCGTGCAACTGTTGGATGAGATGCTAACACCTCCTTGGATAGCATAGGAAAGTCATGTTGAGTTAAGGAGAAAGGCTTGCCTTGCTCAATGCCTGAAATAGAGGCCAGAGGATCGACCGTTGAGGTCGAAGCCTCAACGGCAGAGGAGAAGGATCAAAGGAATCTGGGGTAGGGTTCGGAAAGGGGAAAAAGAAGGGAAGGTAAATGGGTAAATTTGGGTGGTAAAGTAGAGAGAGGGTAGAGGTTTTGGGGTTCATGTAAAGTAGAGAGAGGACATTTGATTTTAAAAGTTTTTTAGGACAAAATTAACTAAATTATATCCTAATTATTAAGAAAAATTTTAAAGCTTATTTGACCAATCACTTGTATTATAGACATATCTAAATGTCATGTCATACTATAGGAAATGAAACTCTTTCTACTTTTTATTTTTTGCTTTAAAAACCTTACTATATCTACTTATGACCCGTTTGATTTGACGGAATAGCTATGCTATTCCATACGTATTCCTATCCGATTTGTTAATCTTTTGCTTGGTTAAAATAAGGTAGGAATAACTAATGATACAGAATATAAATTCTATAAATTTGAGAATAGTTAATACTCTTCTCTACCTATCTTTTTCTATTCTATGAAAACCTATTCTTGCGTAGACATTTTTATCCTTCGACTTCTTCACTTCGACGTTCCCTCTCAAAGCTTCTTCTTCTCTTCTCTAGATTCATGGTTGCCGATTCACTGAAATCTAATCAAATCTCTTTTACCCTTTTGAGACAGCTGCTCCTCCTTCCTCTCCAGCCTGTTTTTCGTACCACCCACTTGAGAAATCTATAATCTTTCTTCTCCAACGTGATTCTTCCATGAAAGGTAATATCTTTTTTCCACTTTTAACTTCTGTTTCTTAATACTCAAAAGTTACGTTGAGGGTGCTTTTTGTTTTGGATTTGGGTTCTTCGTTTTGAAGGATGCCATCATGCTTTTAGGCATGTCCTTACTGGGACAATAAAAATGATACATGTAATTTTTCTCTAATTTGATCCATATCTCTTGTCTACTACTGGTGGAATTCTTTGATCACTTGATAATAAGTTATAGGTACCTTCCGTTGCCAAAAGTTCGTGCCTTTTTTTTCTTTTCCTTCCATTTCAAATCGTGTTTTTGGTTTCTTTTGCTCTACTTCTTTTTGGAAAATTTGGTTTTGCATTAACTAGTTTGTTATTAAGAGCTAAATGCAGCTGTAACTATCAACTGCATTAACATTATTTTTAAGGTACCTCTTTTAAATTCATTTACTTTTATCTATTTTTGTATTTTCTATTTAGTGACAGAAAGTCTAAAGCTTTCCTAGAGGAGCTAACGTGTTTCAAGACCTGGGATTGATTCATAGACCATCGTGTATATTACAAACTCTCCCTGGTTTTGTCTTGGTAGAAATTTCAATAGTAAAATTACTTGCATCTTTCAAAACTCTTAATTTCTGCTACCAATATTCTTGACAATAATTCACAAAATAGGTAAATAAATTTACTTCCAGCTCACCATCTTTTTAATACTACTAGTTCTCATTGGCACCTGGATTGGAATTTTTAATTGAAATTGGGACATTCATTTCAATCATACTGTTTGTCTTTCATATGGAATTTCAATTCCATTTCTTATTCTATCTCAGAATTTTAGATGTTGATATCTTTTATTCATAAGGCTGATAAAGAGTTATAATTCGAAATTGATTCCATAAATAAAGACAAAATGATATGGTAGCCATAAGAAGTTGTTCGCTGCTAACTATTGATGGGAAGAGTTCATCTTCAAATATTTATCCCTTTCAGTGTTTCCTTATTGGAGCTTCCCTCATTCCTTTAGCAAGGGCCATGATGTGGATTTGTATTAAAAAAGTACTAATATGCAATGCCAATTTTTGTTTTATGATCGGAGGTTTGCATTCTTGATACTGGATTGGTATCAAATGGCTCTAAATTCAATGGGAAGATGATGGTTTGCTCAGAACTAGCTTTAGAGTGTGATTCTAGTACTCATTCTGACTCTACAATGTCCAAATGAACCCTTACCAAAGTTGGAAAACAATAATGAGAAACATAGTGAGATGACTAATAGCATGTGCAAATAGTTGGGAATAAAACTCAATTAATGCATACAAGATGAATTATCCTCCCACATTGATCTGGTAGCATTTTCAAGAGATTTGTATGTTTATGTTGTAATATGGAAACGAGTATTATGTTTATAAATTAGATATATCACACTGAGACAAAATACTCATATAGAGGTCCCAAGATGTGTACTTATGACGTCCCTTCTTAACTCACCATTATAAAGAGCGCAAAAAATTGGTTTTGGGGTGAAACTACGTAATGTCTGTAAGTGCTTTTATTTTACATGGTTCCTCTCAATGCTTTTGCAGCTACTTAAAAATGTGTTTTCCAACTTTGAAAGCCTCTAGTCATTTATAAAGTATGCCCATTCCACTAGCTACTTTAAAACTTGTTTGGCTAAAAGAAAATGTGTGCTTGCTTGGCTTAAAAACTATTTTAGCAACCTGATATTACATAGCTGATACTGGGGCATTTCCACCATTGAAATCTTTACTAAATGATAGTAGTTTAGACGAGCTTATCTTTCCAAAGATTTATCATTATGCACTTAAGAGATAAGTTAGAAATTGGATACTAGAAGGTAGTGAGGGCTTATTTAAGTAGTTCAGATTTTAAAGCTTTTGGATTAGAAAAAATAGCATAATTGGGCCTTAAGAATGTTTAACATCCATATTTACATATAACATTTATAATGGTCTAATGTTAAGAAGGATTTGTGATGTACAAAAATATAATGGGATATTGAGTTTGCTTCGTTTGATTGGATGTTGCCTTAGGAATGATAACATTTTAAGTTTTAAAATAAACTAATATGGTTTATGAAAACATAATGGAAAATTGAGTCTTTTTTCTCTTTAACTCTACTTTATGCCTTCAACTGTTTTGAATTATTTGATGGTTGTCTTACATTGTACATTATTTAAACAAATTTATGTAAATACATTATAAATTTTATTTTTTGCAGTCATGGCTCGTTTCAGTTTGAGTATATGTAGAAATACGAAAAGAACAAAAAAAATTGTGGTTGTATTTACTGAATGGTTGCAATTTGAGAGACTCACAGAGGATGAAAGAAATACTGCTTTAGGTAAAATTTCTAATCATCATGCACAAATGCTTATGTTTTTCACTCTGACTTCTTCTCAAAGACTTAGGTGCGTGATGAAGTTTCTTGCCACATACTGAAGATTATACTGATGTAGAAGTTATTTTGTCTAGTTATGTAAAATAGAGCTAAAACTTATATTTTTTTCAACTAACTAACTTTTTAGTAATTTAAAGCCTTATGTTTTATTTTGGTTTAATATCGTTCCATTGTTATTTTATATTGCAATTGCGACTATATAATGAAGGCTAATATGAGTCAGACCAGAAAAATTAACTACTGCAAAGTATTCGAAAGTAAAATTAATACTAAAAATGAAATTTATTAATAATAATAATAATAAAAAGAAGAAGAAGAAGAAAGTTTCGTATAATAATAATAAAGTTAATAAATAATAATAATAATAATAATAATAATAATAATAATAATAATAATAATAATAATAATAATAATAATAACAATAACAATAACAATAACAATAACAACAATAACAACAACAACAACAACAACAATAATAACAACAACAATAACAACAATAATCAAATTAAAAATAATTGATAAAATTAATAATAATAAGAATAACAATAAGTAGAAAATTTATAATAATAAGAATATAATAATAATAATAATAATAATAATAATAATAATAATAATAATAATAATAATATGATCTTTTTGTTACTTATTTCTTTCTTATTTCAAGTTTATATTTTCAAACCAAACATTAAAATAGAAATTCTTTATCTATTCCATTCCTTAAATTAAACAAAATAATACACATTCTATTACATTCCTCATCTTTTCTATTTCTTGAAATAACTATTCCGTTTTCTATCTATTCCATTCCTTAAACCTATTATCATAATCATGTGTTTTGAAAAAATAGTACTTTTTTTCAGTTGGCATTTCTTCAAAGTTCAAAGGTGCATCTCAGCAATTTATAGCTTAGTTGTCTAGTCGGTGCATATTTCAGCATCAAAAGTCGTATCAAAACGAATCCTGAACTTATAAGTGAAAAAAATGATTATATCTAATTTATTATTTAATTTAAATTATTTATTTAAAATATATAATCTATAAATTATATATGTAATTTACAATTTATTCGACACACATTGAAATAACAATGTTATGATGGCAGGTTCTATTGGCATAAAACAGAACACAACTTATAACTCGTGCATCTTTTAATAATAAGAGTTTCAACAAAGCTAACACTCCAAGAACTTCACAGGTCTCTTGCAGGAATTTAGCAGAAGTAATCTTCTCTCCAAGCTCCTACAAGTACTTGGAACGAACGATAAACTCCTGATCCAGGAATCACAACGTGCTTTGATTGTTACAATTTCCTGTACTTAATACTGTTCTGTTGGGCTTCTTTGGACCTATTACAGTTGCCTCTTCGAATCCCACACCTTAGAACTGCCAAACAAGCAAATGAGTAGGTTCACGCCTGACGAAATATTGAATTTACAATAAACAATTTTGCTGGGCTTAGTCTCATATTTAATGATGATTACTTCATCTGCTGTTAGGCATGAACAAGTAGGCTTGAATGACATAAGAATATGAAACGGAAACAAATCATCTGTTCGGTTAACTTGTTCTATTATATGTTTCATATAAGAACAGGTTAACCACAACAAAAAATCTCATCCCGTGTTAGTTATTCTTTCACTCATCGTTAACCAATATGTCGCGTGCAAAGGATCAAAATGCTGATGTAGCAGAACTACACAACAGATGTTCGGTTCCAGTCACTGTAGGAGGCCCTTGCAGGTAACTCTATCGTCTTACAGAGAAGACACGACAAGATGTTGGTGATCCCTTAATTTGTTTTATATACATCATGTTCATTTTTTTTATCTAATTATAGGAAGTATTTAGAGAAAGAATAGTGATATGTGTTAAGTGTATAAATAATATTTAAAGATGACTTTTATATAATAATCGGCTAGGTTTAGATGGATATATATATATATATATATACATACAATTCTTCAAAAATTATAAAAAATTGACAAATATAGCATCGAAAATGTAAAAAATTAATAATAAAATAGAGAATTATTGGATATTAATATATTTTAATAATGAGAATTGAGAGTCTTAATAAATAAAGTTTATATGTAATTCTCCAAATCCAATATCTCTAATTGCAACTGCATACCATGAACCTGTTGAGAGGAAGTTCTGGAGTTTAAATTAGGTAGTTTTGGTCATCATCTCATCCGGCTATCGTCAGCAGGCCAACTATGGCCGTTCAATAAGCAAGACGTGTCCTCCATACGTGCACATCTCTTTCCTATACCAACTTATATCTTTTGTTAAAAAAATAAAAAATAAAACAAGTAAAACCAAAATGGATCGACTCATCCTATAGCTTGAATTAACGATTAGTTGAGATTTTAATCACGAGTTTCTCATGCCAAGTAATATTTCGTTATTATAAGAAAAGCCGCCACAAGACAGGAGGTTATAGATTTCATAAACAAGTCAGCTTTAACGATGAACAACAATATAATTAGCATTAAAGCAGTACCAGACAAATAAGCCGCTGCATCTTCTGATGTAATCCTACACACATGCAGATTATATTATGTACATATAATAGTCTCCCTAACACGCAAAGGACGTCTAAATGAAGAAGACAAATTAACTTTGATAAATCTTTGTGTAGGGTTTGGTCTAGTTATTATAGAATAATTATGGATAATATAGTTAAGAAAAACACTTCACTTTTCTACATGCATGATCAAAAGCGGCTGCTTTCTTGATTTGCCAGTCTAACAAGACAACGGAAATTCAATATCTTTCAATAATTAAGCGTCAAGAAAGTGTTTTCTACGATTAAATATTTGTTTTTGGGGAAAAGTTATCAAGTCCGAAGATAAATTCAACGATTCTAACAAGCAAAAAGGAACTTTTGTTGAGAGAATGGTTATTGGCAAACTAGCAATTCATCTCTCTGGGATTGTGACGCCGCCCGAGGCACGTGGAATTGTTATCCCATCCCATTAGTGGGGGATAAAGTGATTTACGCATGGAGGATAAGTGCTTGGTACGTGCGATTTTACGTGCTTCTTACGCATTTCAAATTAATTAACACTTGGACAATTGTCAGGTAAATAGTGCAAGATTACGAGGAAATTAAACTTGTTTTCAGCACTACAATGCTCTAATTAACGACTAACCACACAGTGTGGTTACCAAATTATTTCGTTAGTTAAGCAATCTGTGTTAGTAATTGTAATACTACTCGGTCGACTAAAAAATAACTCATGCGTAATCGTGGCTTTGACCAACTAAGAGATTTGAACATCATGATCTCTTTGAATTCCCCGCACCCACAAAGTATTTGCATTTGGACCTGAAAATGTAATCGTCTTAGAAGAGATTTAAGTCTATAAATAGATTGTTCGCGATGTCAATACATGTATGCTTGTGACGACTGAAAACCTGAAGCCCTAATTCCATCTTTGCTAAGCTGACAAAAAGATATCTTATTAGCTCGAACTCAGGGCGTCCTCCTCCTAGTTTGGTGAATCAAAACGAGTGCATTTTAGATTTGTCATGGAGAGAATACCATCCTCGGTTCTTCAAATCCAGCCCCCAACTTTTGGCAACTTGATTACCATTCTCAGTATTGACGGCGGTGGAATCCGAGGGATTATCCCTTCTATTGTTCTTGCTTACCTGGAATCACAGCTTCAGGTACCTACACAAAATGTTTAGCAGTCAATGTTTTACCAGATCATCCATGCATGGTGTTCATCAAGTATGCAGCCTAGCTAGTTCGTTACCATCTCATAATGCTTGATAATTAGTCACGTTTCACGATAAGCTGAACTTTTTTGTGAAGACCATCTTTAAGTTTGCATGCTTGAAGTCAGAAAGAATCAAAATTCTAACCATAACTTGTGTGATGAAGGAGCTGGATGGTGAGGACGCGAGACTAGCAGACTACTTCGATGTGATTGCAGGAACAAGCACTGGAGGACTGATAACCTCAATGTTAACGGCTCCCAACCAACAAAACCGCCCTCTATTCACCGCCAAAGACATCAAGGCATTCTATCTCGAGCATAGCCCAAAGATTTTTCCTCAAAAGAGGTATTTCTTGCTTATATAACTCGAGTATGTATAGGATTGCGACAATTACGGACAATAAAAGTGTAATTACGAGAAATATAATTTTAATTATGATAAAACCACCATAAAAATTTATATCCCAAATTGGCAGGGGCATGTTCAAGGCAGTTAGAAATACATTCAAGGCAATATCTGGGCCCAAGTATGATGGAAGATACCTTCACAAACTGATAAAGGACAAATTAGGAGATGCTCGTGTACATGACACCTTGAGCAATATCGTAATTCCGACTTTTGACATCAAGTGCTTGCAGCCAACTATCTTTTCCTCTTATGAGGTGACTACTTCTTTCCTTGCTTCATCTATAATTATCCAAAATTGTTTTGATTTTTCTAGCTACTCCAGGAAATTTGGTGATCGATTGGAGGCAAATTTCTTAGACCAATGGAAAAGAGAGTTAGAGAAAAGGCTGACTATTCAAAAGAATTGATTGTTTGTTAGTTGTTACAAGTAATAATGGGAGTAAATGGCTACCTTTTCAAAATCTAGAGCTTAGCTTCTTGGACAATTGGTATAGCTAGTTTTATAGTTGACTTTATGGAAAGGATTTAGATAAAATTTTAAATTGTAAATTATGAGTGATAGAATATTAGAATAGTAAGAGTCAAATGTAATATAATTACAAAATATAATATTGGATGATATTACAATAATCACATTATTGTCACCATAGTTACGACTGGAAACTGCAATCTAAGATTTTGCTTAAAAGGAAAATACAACTGTAAAATTTTCAACAAGATTAAAATGAACAATTCTTCTTCAAGAAGTTCATAACTTTTAAGTGTTGAAAACAACTCTTTTCTTGTACCACGTTCGCTATAAATTGATGATTGATGAATATCCGCCTGGAAATTATGAAATGAAGTATCCAAGTTGATGCATACAGGCTAAGAAGTCAGCATGCCAAGATGTCAAATTGTCAGACATATGCATTGGCACGTCGGCAGCTCCATCTTACCTTCCTGCTCACTACTTTAAGAGTCAAGACTCCAGAGGAAACGTTAAAGAATTTCATCTCATTGATGGTGGTGTTGCAGCTAATAATCCTGTATGGTTATAACTATTTCTTTCATACTAGTTCATATACGTTTAATTTTTAAAACATTTACTAATCACTAGACATTCATTTCCTGCAAGGCTCTGGTAGCAATATCCGAAGTGACAAAACAAATTTGTGATCAAAATTCAGATTTCTTCCCCATCAAGCCCATGGACTATGGTCGCTTTCTTGTGATCTCAATAGGGACCGGTTCACATAAAAAAGAACTCAAGTACGACGCTAAAATGGCAGCTAAATGGGGCACTTTAGACTGGTTGCTTCATGGTGGTTCGGTTCCATTGGTGGACGTGTTCACTCAATCAAGTGCAGATATGGTGGACATCCATATCTCTGAAGTGTTCCAAGCTCTTCACTCTGAAGAAAACTACTTAAGAATCCAAGTACGATGTTATTTAATCTCACTGAAGACCTTTAACATATATATTACTTCAGGAGTGACAATCATTTTAATGATTGACTTTAAACAGGACGATACATTAACTGGAAGAGATTCTTCTGTTGACATTGCCACAGAGGAGCAATTGGAAAAACTTGTTGGCATCGGTGAACGTATTCTGAAGAAACCGGTTTCCAGGGTGAACCTGAAGACCGGCCTGTTTGAGCCACTCGAAAAATGTGGCACGAACGCAGAGGCTCTTAAGAAGTAAAACCTCAACTAATGAAACTTACTACAGTACTATTTATATAGTTGAATACCAATAAACTTTCAATCTAGGAATACATATCAAGCTTGCAACTTATTTTTCCTTTTTACAGGTTTGCCATGTTACTTTCTCGAGAAAGGAAACTCCGGGAAACAAATTCACCGCAGGCTATCAAGAAGTTGCCGTGATACTTCATCGCTTACCAGATCACAACCTCGACAATTAATTAATTAGATCAATAAATGTATAAATTAGTATTTATTCCGTTGTGTGTTAAGTATGTGTGTAAAATGGTGGAGCATTAAATTTGTTTATTGTTCATTTTACGTATATATAAATAAAGATCTTAAAATTATGTATAATGAATAGATATTGGAGGTACCTCTACTTCCAGGCCACCACTTGGACCTTATAATTATTATCAACTCTATAATCAATCCCCACATGAAAAAATAAATATTTACACATGTTAAAGATGTTTAGAAAGGAAAAGGAATCATCGGTGACTAGCTAAATGGATAAAGAAAGGATAAATCATCATCTTTTTTCTTTGCTCACCTTCAATTTTCTCGTTTTATTTAATGCTAGATTTGTCGTTTCTCAATTAATAATTAAAGGACACCATAGCCCTTATAGAGAGGTACTGCATCTTCTCCTGGGAATTGGGATCATCTGTTTATTATTATTATTATTATTGGTGGTCCTCCTCCTACAACTACCACCTAACTTTTGCCTAGATAATGCAATAACTAACAGTCTAGTATGCTCGTGTTTCATACTCTTCCAAACATTCTCTCCTTTAAAGAGAAAAACACGTAAAAAGATTCATCCTTTGACCATAGAATGAACTAGCCTTTTCGATAATTAATAATGTGGTTGAATTCAATTAAGCTGGATTATGTCGACCGGTCTACTTTACCCTTCCAAACATTCTCTTCTTTAAAGAGAAAATACGTGAAAAGATTCCACCCTTTGACCATAATATGAACTAGCCTTTTTGATAATTAATGTATGTAAATTCAATTAAGCTGGATTATGACCAGAAATTTTTTTAAAGAAAAAGACACTTTCAAAAGCTTGGTGTATTAGTCTCTCCTTCAATCCTTACTATTAGAACGTGTTGGCTGCCATTAAAGCCCCTTTGCCAAACTATAAACCCTATTATCGTCACTTTGCAACTCATAAAATAATTCTCTTAATTAATACCATTAAATCTTGTGGCTCGCTTTCGTCGGCAAACGAGAATTAGAATACAGTTCTTAATTTTTTTTTACAATAAAAGAAAAACTTTTCCAATTTGAAATCTTCACCTATTGTTTTTGACTAAAATCATTATTTCAACTTTAAGATTTTCATTACAATATGTCTTAAACCTTAACATTTTAGAGCATTCTAAATTCAACAATAATATTTTTTAGAACATTTAAAATAGACCCTTAACAGATAAAAAATTTAAAATTTTGTCAATTATAGGATCATGTCGATATTTTTTATATTTTAAGAATATGTTGAGAGTCCACAGTGATATAATTAGTCCCACTAACATATTTTAAAAAATAAAGTAATAACATATTTATTAATTGATAAATATACATAATTTATTTTCTTAAGAATTCACATGATATGATGTGACTTATGATTTACTAACAGATTTTTAAAAATATAAAAAAAAGTCACGCTTAAACAACAAAAGTTTAACTATGTTTAATTTTTTATATATTGAAGTTTCATTTTGGATGCTTTGAAAATGATATAATTAAACCTAAAGATTTTGAAATGTCAGTGTTCAAATTATATTTTAATAAAGTTTTTAAATTTTAAATTACACTTTTTTCTATTTTTTTTTCACACAGAGGCCGTCGCCTAAATCATCATACTTTATCCGTTGTGTGTTTAATTTCGTGCTTGGAATATTTCTAAACTACCAAATACAGCTTGCATACCAGAAGACGCCTTATTACAAATAAGAAAATAAATAGATAAACTGAAAACGTGACTCACGTCATGAAATTGAGTGAACGAACTACACGTACCTTATCTATCATTTGTTTACGCTACGAAGAAGAAGAACTAAAAATCTCCGAACAGGTGATGTCAGTCGAACCGTGCGTAAAGTATCTGGCCCCTTTTATCGGTAACTGTATGCTTTTTTTTTGTTTGAATATAAGGAAAAGGAAACTAGAAAAAATTAGGGCAGAGATCTGCGATATAAAATGCTGTAAGAATCACGAAACATAAGGGCAATGACAAGCGAAGGCGCCTCCTGAAGTGGGGTGGACTCCGGGACTAGCGTAAACAGCAAGAGCGACAAAATTATCCACAATCTGATTGCTTTTTCGATACACATGTTGGAGCCTTAAGTCTCGATCTCGACGTAACATCTCCCGGGTACCTGTCAGCAAGAAGGAAAAGTCAGCTTTGTATGCTTATCGGTAACTGTATGCTTATTAAACGTTTAGTTTGTGTTTTCGGAACAACGTCGCCTTTGTATTGTCACGTATAATTCAAAACTAAAATGGATGAACATGCATGTTCTGTGAGCGCGACAGATTGATTTATCTAGAAAATTATTTCTTTGGATACTATTAATCATTATCTGCAGACGGGTTGGAGCGTTGTAGGGATTATAATTTCAGTTATATATTTTGTATTTTAATTTTACCATATGTGAATAGATTTAGATAATTAGAAGAACATACGGAGAAATTACCCAAAGAAATTTTTCTAAAAATTAAATTATGTCTCGTATATTAGAGGGGGAGCGGGTAAAAGTTATTCTTCTATAACCGGGTAATAAATTCAAATAACGGAAACAATTTTTCTGTAAAAATTAAAAAAAAAGCTGCTTTCATTGATAACTTTCTCATAACCCTCACAAAGTTTTGTACACGAGCACGTTACGTTTGTGTCTTATATATTAATTTTATATGGAAAGTTTTATTTCCCTCAATTTCGTACCTCATTTAAACGTGAATCTCTTATTTTTGACCAATCTAATTAGAAAGATTAATATTTACAATAAGTGTTTTAGATTGGGACATTTTTACCAATAAACTTTTGTTAATTACTCCGTGAATAATAATGATCTTGCAATTATCAAGTATCAACAATTATTTAATTTATTATTATTTTATTTAAAGAGTTTCAACTTCAAACCAGGCTATAAGAATTGTCAAATTGGAAGGTATGCCTAAAAACGTGGATATCTTAATTAATAAAGTTATATTTATGATCATCTCTCTGTTTTCCAACTTGCGTTCCAAGTTTCTATCAAAATTATTAACTATTTCCCACCATCTTTTACGAATTTGGGCCGTTGATTATTGTGATAAATAAAAGATTTGAAACATTTTAAACATTTCAAATTTAACGATTGAAAGATCCCTTAAGTTTTTGTTAATACGATGATGAAAACGATATCGTCATCAATCTTGTAATATACAAAAGCTTACAACTTATTCACTCATTATTTTATTTCAAGAGTTTCTACTAATTGTCTAAATTGGTTTAGGATACTTCAATTAATAAAGGCTAATATTTCTTAGTCGTCATTTTCTTACTTGATTTCCAGTTTTTAAGAATTTTAATTTCTCTTGAATCATTGGTTACTAAGACACATGCAATGATTCTTATCTTGTTCAGTGTGATTTTGCAAAGAAATACTTTGATGTCTATCTTTTTGATGAAAGAGAGTTAACTAATAAGATCATCTGATTCCTTTGGTGGTCGTTCTAAAGGATAATGGCGCCACCTACAAACAGGCATAGACGATTAAAATGTGACAATCCAATACTTTCATTTGACTGATGGTAACGTAGGCAGTCCAAATTGGAATACAATGTATCAAGATACCGTCAAAGTTTATATCATCCCGGCAGAATTTCAAAACCAGAGGAACTACGAGGTCTATAAATACTCATATCCAGCTAACCCAAAAGATCATCGATTTATCTAACTCAAGTTTTGTTACCCCAAGAACATAATATCCCGAGGTTCTCCATATCACCCATCTTTCACTTTCTGCTTTCAAGTCATCATGGAAGGTGCAAATGCTGCCAAAACACCCCTTCAACCTCCAGCTTATGGAAACCTAATCACTGTTCTCAGTATTGATGGGGGTGCAATAAGAGGAATTATTCCTGGAACCATCCTCAGTTTCCTGGAATCTGAACTTCAGGTAGATAATACCGTATAGAATTCACGCATGTCAAGATTGTCTAAGTGACTACCAAAAATAATGTCAAACCCTCGAGCAATTTCGTGTAGATCATCACTTTGGATTTCATATTTATTTTCGTCATCATCATTTTAGTTTCTGCTAATTGTAATCTTACAGTAATGAATTCCCTTGTATGGTGTAGAAACTGGACGGCAAGGAGGCAAGGATAGCAGACTATTTTGATGTGATATCAGGGACAAGCACAGGAGGATTAGTGACTGCCATGCTCACTACTCCTGGTGAACATAACCGGCCCATGTTTTCTGCAAAAGAAATTAAGGATTTCTATCTAAATCAGAGCCCTAAGATATTTCCACAAAACAGGTATCATTGTTGGGAGCTCAAGCATATAACGTATGAGTAAGGGCGTGCCGACATGAAATATTATCTAAATAACTCATTTTTCATGTTTAGAGGTAGTATGTTCTATGATGTATTCTAATTCTCTGGTTAAATAGATTATGGTGTAAGAATTCTATGATGTATTTCTAAATAGGAACATGTTTTGTGCATGTTACTGAATTAGTTTTGCACGTATCAACTTCTATATTTAAATGTTTTGTTATAGGTCAAATTTTTCTGCCCTAAATATAAAGGTTTCCTCATTTCTTAACTTTCCTCTGGGCGGCCTAAATTAAGAACTCTTCCCATACGTGAACACATCTTGCAATCTCGAATCTACAAATATAGATTTTTTTCTCGTAGAAGCTAAAATACATGGATCCTTGTTATATGTTACATGTTTTTTCATTCTACGAGGTGATATGTTTTCTACGTTGCATGAACAGCTG
>JANVCQ010000002.1:2308917-2325181 GCA_025531925.1 Erythroxylum plowmanianum
ATGTCTCTAGCATGTTGAAGATTATTTCCTTCTTGATTTCACCATGATTTATGTCTTGCCCATTTAAGATTGATGCAATCTTGGTTTATTTCAATCCAAATCACCTGAAATAATTTCTTAAATAATTCTATATATTTTGTTATTATCAAAACATAAGTGGGATTTAATTTGTCAACCACCATTGGTCCAACAGTCCTACAATTTAAAGTACAAAATTGAGTTAATTAAAAATTATTACTTAGTATTACATAAAAAACTATAATATTAATTATTTTGTACATATATAATTACTTTGTGTCTCTTCAGACGTCCAGCCTTCATCTTCCTTGTAGTGTGTTAGCTTGTACAGTGTGATCCTATCACACTCTTGTCATTGGAGTTGAGTTTAGCTCTATTATATGAATTTAAAAAATTAGAAGATAATAGAATTTATTGTATTAATAAATAGAATAATAAGTTGAAAATGTTACACTTACAAATTCTTGTAGAACGACAACAAATAATTTAGAGTTGCTGTTATGAGAAGTCTTCATTTTTGCTCTGTTCATCTTAGCTTTCTCACACTTTTCCTAAATTAAGAGAAGTAATCATGAAATATATAAACAAAATTAATGGAAGGAAATATGAAAGAAATAAAGCAAACCTGAACTTTCGCAGAGGCCCAATAATCACACATGACACTCCAATTTTCTGGAGTCACCAATTTCAGAACATGTCTCTTTGTCTCTTCATCGGAAGGAAAAACTAGTAATATTTATGAAGTCTATATCGATGATCCTTTGCCCTTTGTTTCAACAGTGAACTAACATAGCTTGAAACCTCAGGCTTATCGATATCAATATTATTGAGTTTCATCTGTGAAGAACACGTATAAGTTAACTTACTATTTTTGTTAAGTAAAATCATAATATATATAATCAAATGAATTGAAACATTACTGAAACTTTGTCCAAAGCATTTTAGAGCAAGTTTTCTTCCTTCAACTGCATAGTTTGTTAAAGGCAAGGCAATTCATTCCTCACAACGACACCCAACTCACTAGACAATTTTTATAAGGCCCCAAAATATACCCTAGTTGAAATGTACATGTTCATAAAAATACACGTATGATAGGTGGCTCAAAATTGAGATAAGATTGATAATGTCATATGAGTTGAATTTTTGTTTGATGAATTATAGTTCATGAATTGGAACTAATTCATTCCATTAGAGAATTGAGGTAATTAAATGTACATTTGGTCTAGGAAAAATTATCAAGTGACAAGTTAAGTTAGTACATGGAAATTAGAATGACTAAGCCTAGGAATTAGTGACATTTGGCTTAGCTAATTCATTACTAAATGGCCTCATTAAATGGTGACATTTGGCAATCACATAAGATGACGTGAAGATGACTTCATTGAAGGACATGTAGCATACCTTCAAGTGTGACATGTGGCCATAGGAAATCATGACACCTTGAAAAGCAAGTACTGATTCACTTCAGCTCATTTGGAATTTCTACAGTATCTCTCTATGCTTGTATTCTCTCCATTGAAACCCCTCCCATTTTCTCTCAACTTCTGGAATTTTGCTAGAGTTTAGACTATCAACCTTTGGAAGCTTGGTTTAGTTAGGTTTTTGATGTATTTGAAGTATAGCAAGGTAAGGGAACTATAAACTTGGTAAACATGTGTTGTTGAGTGTTTGAAATGGATCAATTGTATATTGAATTAGGAATGAATTGAGGTTAGATATATGCTGGAAACTGGTTAGGAAGAGTAGCTCCACTGGACAGGTATCGGTATTTTAGCCATATCTTGCCCTGTAGGTATCCAAATTGGATGAATTTAAATTTAGATTAAACTAGAAACATATATCTATAACTTTCATGAAGAAGTAAAATTTGATTTCTATCAGTAAGTGTGTCAAATTTTGGTTTGAAGTTGAGTTTTTGGATTCTGTCACTATTGAAGATAGTCCATAGTATTTTAGGTATAACTCTCAAAATACTGAACCAAATTGTATAAAGTTGGTATCATTAGAAACTGAAGACATAAAAGACAATTGTTTAGAAGAATGTTTGGCCTAAATCCTTCTTTTTTATTGTCAAAATGATCGTGTAAAAGTGACCCAAAAGTCTGTTTTGGGAAGAATTGGAAAAAAAGTTAGGACAAAAGGTAGTGCACGATCATGCACAAGCACAATCATGCACAGTGAAGGCATTCTGCTGTTTGATAGCTTGAACACCTTTTACTCTTTTAATCATAACTTTTTCTCCCGACCTCCAAATGACTCGAAAATTGAACCAATAAATTTCTAACACATTTTCTTCCTCTCCATAAAAATTTATTGCCATCTGAATTCATTCAGGAAAGATTGATTGATCAAGTTAGGATGAAAATGATGAAGCGTGTTGGATTATGATAACCGAAATGTTTTCACCAAATATGGTTCGATATTTGGGCTATATTTTGATCTGTAGATATCCAAATGAGTTAAAGAAATTGAATTGTAATTCTGTCACTACGAGTTTCAAAATCAGGCTTGAAGTTGAGTTAAGAGTTCTGTTATAGTATAAAACAGTCCGAAGATAATTTGTCATTAATTATGAACAGTTGTTTACCATATGTTCAAGTCTAGAATTTTGGAGATGTCATATCAATGAAAGAGAATTTGGATATTGTATGATATGTTAGTTTGTTTGAAAATCTATGATTATGTCAAGTGAACAAAGTTGTATGTTTTGCAATATGTTTCTCACATGAAATGTTTGAAATGAACTTGTTTTGTTTTAATACCGTTAAGTCCTAGTTGTAAGTAAATAGGCATGTCTAGAAGGTTCTGCAACTGCTTATGTGATATTTTGGTGTCTTCTATTATTGACACTTCATTGTCTCTTGGTACAGACACTTCAGTGTCTTCTATTATTGACACTTTCGTGTCTCCTGTTATTGAGACATAAGTCTCTCCTGTTCTGTAATACTGATCATGGTCCTGTTATCTACTTCTGTAAAGTGGATTAGCAGTCTAACTTGTTTTGTATTTTGATACATGTTTAGTTTTGATATAAACAAAAGCTGTTCTAGTTCAAATCATATTTTGATCTGAAAGGTTTATACCCTGTTGTGATATTCATAAATAACATTTGTACATTCTAATATGATATTTTAAATGATTTACTTCAACATGAGAAATATTCTATATTGATAAATTATATTCAGTTCTGAGATACATTATGTTTGAATTCTGATACTAGTGAGTCTTGCTTTGGAACAAATATGTATTATGTTCTGTTCAATGATTCATTGTATTTGGATTGCTTTAGAATATGTGAATGTTTAGATGATTGTTAAAGACAGTTGTCAATATGTATCCTGTTTAGCTATTCCCCACTAAGTTATATGCTTAGCACGGCGGATTTGCCCCATGTAGATTCAGAGAAAAGGGTATAAAGACCGGGACAAAGAGAACCGCAGTGGCCAACAAAGAATGTGTTCTATTTTGGAAGTTGTTTTTGATTAAATCATTGCTGTGTTTAAATTTGAGATCAATTTCAATGTAATGAGAGATTTTGTATATTTGTGGATAAGGTTTGTAATATCCTATAAAAAAATTTGTAATAACCTTTATATAGATTGGCTTTTGAAATTATGACATGTATTTGGATAAATACAATATGTTTGATGTGTTTTGTTTAAAAAAAACTTTTAATGAAAGGTAATATATGATGAGAAAGTTTATATTTTGCATATATGATTTGTAATATTTATACACAGAAAGATATTTGGAATTTTCAAGGCATTTAATATATTTGTGTTATGTCATTACATATTGTATAGTATGTTTAAAATTTATGGTGCTTGAGTTTCTAAGAATATTTGGAATTGTTGGTATGATATGCTTTGTTGGTGGCATGTGTAGAATCTGCGTATCCTCCTAGGGGATATGTGGGTGTTACAATTTTACAGATTGGATCTTATCCAGAGGGTGACGTTGTCACAGATAACTTGTTATTCATTGCAACATTCGTCCGTTGCAACTTAGCTCCTTTTGTGATACCTCTACCTTATTTTTTAATGTCAGTATTGGAGCCTGAAAACAAAAAAATCATAATAAGAAAAACACACTAAACATGTAGTGAGTAATTTTAGCATTAATGTAAATATGTTTGGTTAACAATAACAGACCTAAAGATCCCTCAACACTAATAGATGATGTTGGTAAAGGTTGTTGGTGACTGTCTTCATTCGAGGATGCAATTGTTGGTTGTTGAACGATGGGGTTAGATTGAGTTGGTTGTTGTGGGGGAGGAACTTCCTCGGTCGTTGCCACCCTGTTTCGCTTGTTTTTACCAAGTGCCATTATATTGAACAAATAAAGTGAAATATGAAGATAACGATAATCTTAACTCAAACATCAATATTCCACATGAATATAAGGAGATTAGTAGTTAAATACTAAACATTCGACATAACATTCTACATAAACATAAGTGAAACATTAAAAATATGCAGCTAATCATCATAAATTAACATAAAACAATTACGAACATAACATTTCAAACAATATAAACAATTTACTTACATTCAGTCATCATGATCAAGAATTTGAAAATCATCATCATTGAGTACATTGTCATTGGATTTTTCATCACTAATATATTTGAGCAAAGTATCGTCATTGTCATTGAAGTCATCCTAAGTATAGTCTTCATCTGTTTGTAAAGTAAGATGGGCTTGGACTTCATCTACTTGAACTATGTTGGGATCGACATCTCTCCTATGGAATGATGATATATCTGCCTTCTACTGGAATGTCTTTGTTATTGAACTCCAATCCCATTTCTTGATAGACTTCATCTGCATCCTCATCCAGTTGACCAATATTCCTTTCACAAAAATCAAAGACATTCCTTTGTTGAAACTTTTGAACAACCTTCCAATTGCTACCCAATACAATATCGTTAATGTAGAAAACTTGTTTGACTTGACTTGCAAGGATAAAAGGATCATTATCATACCATGTCTTACTAACATTTATACTAGTAATATGCCCGTTCACTTTCATGTCAGTTAGATCAAACCATTTGTATTTAACTAGAACAACTTTCTTATCCTTGATGTAGTGGATCTCTATTATTTCATATATGACACCGTAGAAGTTAATGAAATCATCTCACCCCATTAACAATGCAACCTATGTAGTTCTTCCCATAAATATGAGGCCCACATGATATAATGTTGTTATCACTTCTTGTACATTGCGGTTATATAACCGTATCATTTGTACAAAAAATTGAAAAGAAATATGAGGATGAGACATATTTTCATATTTTTATAATATGCAATCAATATGAAACTTGCTTGATTTCTATACCATGATACAAACTTCTGCCTATGTCTTCCTTCAACATTAATAATCCCTTTGCTACGAATTGTCTCTTTGTGCTCTCTATTGAAAAAAGACAACGACAATAAGATCTTAGAGTGAATGAAGAAATTTGTTTTATGATTGTTTGAATGAAAAGGAAAATATGTAATCCATGTATGTATCAACTTTCTCGCAATTGCTCAAAATATACCAACGGACGATTTCGAATTTGTTTAGTTAACTCCGTATATTTATCCACATCAAATGGCCTAGCTTTTTGGGAGAAAATAAACAATCCACTGTCATCATGAAAACTGAAGTTACAGTATGGTCTATTAAATCATGTCTTCATATCAGTTAAGTAGACTAAACAAAAAGTCAAGTATTCATTTCCTATATAAGGCTCTGCAATAGACCCTTATAGTCGAGCTTTGTTACGTACATAACACTTAAGAGAGCATAAAAACCTGAACATAACCAATTATGAACTTAGGAATTATTACAAACAAATAACATAGAAAAAATTTGTTAAATTTAACATGAATTACCTTTCAATCGAAAACATCCATCGAAATTGAACCGGTCTACAAAGTTTTGATTCATATGGTAAGTGAATTGTCAAATGAACCTAACATCAAAAAACGATGGGGGAATAATAGTTCAAGCTTATATATAATCAATGCTATGTCTTTTTTCATTTTATCAAGTTCTTCAACTTTAAGTGTCTTGCAACATAATTGTTTAAAAAACTCTTCCAATTGACCCAAAGTAACTAACACATCCTTTAACAAACACCTGCAAATTCTAACAGAAAGTAATCGTTACAAAAGTTCAGGAATTGACATTCACACAATGACCTATTTTTGATGCATACCCATCAGGAAATTTGACTAATTGGAGGAATTGACAGAATGATTGTTTATCACTTTTTGACATGTTGTAACAAGCAGGGGGAATAATGTATGACCCATTATCTCTTCTTTTCAAATGCAAGTCCTTTATAATATTCATATCTTCTAAGTCAAGTCTAGCCTTAATTGTGTCTTTGGATTTCCCATCAATTCCGATGACAGTCCCTAAAATGGAGTCATAAATGTTTTTCTCAATATGCATGACATCAAGATTGTGCCTCACTAGTAATTTCTTCCAATATGGCAAGTTGAAAAATATGTTTTTTTGTCCAATTCAGTTCGACAACATTTCTCTTTCACTTTCTATTACTTGGGTGTTTGCCAGGTATCATGTCACCTATATGTGATAACTGGTAAATAATATCATCACCGAGCAACTGCATCGGAGCTTCACCCAATTCTACTATGCCATTAAATAGTTTACTTCTTCACCATCTATGCCCATTTTCTAAATAATGATGATGACTCGTATAACATATTTTACTTCGTATCCTCATTGAATATGCTTGATGGTTATATACAGGGCAAGTCATATAGTGCTCCACCCAGACAAATTCCCATAAGTTGGGAAATCATTTATATTCTATAAAACAACAACAAGCATTATAAATGTTTCACCTCCAACAACATCAAAAGCTTGTAATCCAAATTCCCATAGATTGTTTAAGTCATCAATTAATGGTTGCATATATACATCGATGACCTTACTAGGAGCAGTATGCTTTGGTATAAGCAAAGACAACAACATAAAAGGCTCCTTCATACACTTCCATGGAGGTAAATTGTATAGGACTAGAATCATTGGCCACATGCTATATGAAGTACTCATATTATCGAAAGGATTAAACCCATCTGAGGCCAATCCAAGTCGAACATTACGACAATCTTGTGCAAACCATGGAAACTTTCTATCAATTTCTTTCCATGTCATTGAGTCTGTTGGATGACGCATAATGTTATCATCAATGCGTTTCTCTTTAAGCCACCTCATATTTATGGCTACTTTTTTGACATAAAAAGTCTTTGTAATCGTGGTTTAATAGGGAAGTATCAAAGGATTTTATTTGGTATCTTTTTCCTTCTCTCATCATCCACCTACCACCTTGATGTACCACAAATAGGACACTCCTGAAGATATTTACTTTCCTTATAAAAAGGAACACAATCATACTTATAAGCATGAATTGAAAGATATCCCAATCCAAGGTCCCTTAACAATTTCTTTGCATCATAGTAAGATTTCGGCAACTTTTGTTCAATAGGTAATGCATTGTTCAGTGAGTCAATTAACATGTCAAAGGACTTGTTACTTCATTTATTATAAACATTCAAATGCAACAACTTCACAACAAATGATAGTTGTGAGAAATTTGATGATCCTAGATATAATTTTTCTTAAGCAACTTTCAATAACTTCCCAAAATTATCTCTGTAGTACTACCAATTATGTTAGGCATTCTTGCTTCATTCATAGTCTCCATATAATTCTGACAATCATTTAACATTTTGTCAATCCCATCATCACCATCATCATTCACATCATAATCATCTACATCATTATTGTTAATGTCATCATAACATGTACCGCCACTTCTACTATAACTTGCTTCCTTACGTTCACCACGATAAAGCCATGGAGTATAAATTTATCTATGCCTTATATTAGCAAGTGATTATATACCACATCTTAAATTTGGAAGTCAACATTTAAGCAATTGATGCATGGACAATGGATACTACATTCATAACCCATTTGATGTTTTACAAATTGCATGAAACTCTTAACTCCTTCTACGTATTCAGTTGACCATTTTTGATGAGACATCCATTTTCAATGAGACATCCAACTCTTATCTATCTAGCTAGACAATAAAAGAAGAGAACTCATTTTCTAAGAGGTTCAAATTCTTTTAGAAATGAGCTGAGATCATAAGCTTTCAGGGCTCATTTTGAGGTCATTCCTAGTTCTGCAATCATGATAAATGGCTAAAGGAAGCACTAAAAGCAATCACATACTGCAGGGAGAATAAGAATCAAGAAGATTGCAACACTTGAAAATTTTAAGTACGGAACAATCTCTTTGTATCGTGCAAGAGCTTCCTCCAAACCTTGACAAGAAATATGTAAACCATAACATAAAGAATCCAACAAAATACAACAGATAGCTTGTGTTGAACATGTGGTGGGTAGGGAGAATATACCTAAAGATGCCATACAAATTCTTCGATTTTGGCTCCAATCAAATAGAGGAAGACATAATTTGCAAAAAAAAAAACCTATAGATAATCACCAACTAATGCAAAAATTGAACATGAAGCACAAAAAAAGATGAACACAGTTAGGGGTTTCACATTGGTTAACAAATGACATAAACAACTGGACTCACCTTCGACTATAGGAAGCGGTGGGAGAACTCGAAGAGGTTGAAGAACAAGCAAAAGGTGAGAAGCCAGATGAAGAGTACAATATTTGAGATACAAAAGGAGGACAGAAGGTAGATGAACAGAAGAGGGTCAGTTGAGCTTCAATAGCAAAGTTTCGGTGAAAATGGGAGGGAAGGAAAAGCTCACAAAATGATGTCGTCCCAAAGATGACATCGTCCCACTTATTTTTTAACCTATTCACCTTTTTGCAACGAACAAAACTATGGTAGCCAATGGTAGACAATTCGCTACCAATTATAACAATGTCGCCAAAACCAGCAACCAAAACCCAAGCATTTTCTTTACATTCTTAATTTTCTTAATTGATTAATATATATGAGGTATTCCTATTACAAATAACAAAATGAAAAATTTGTCTTCTTCAATTATATATGCAATTGTTCTTGATTTGCTTCATTTTTGGGAATTACTAATCTTTAATTTTAATTTGGTAGATAAACAAAATAAAATTGGAAAATTTTTTAAAATTGATATCTTCTTTTTGTTATTAGTTGAATTAATAAGGAATGTAAGCCACATTTAATTTTTACCAAATTTATCACTAACATAACACCATATACCCTTTAGCCCTTAATATACCATTAACCTTATTATTTGTATAAAAAGATATATTTAATTTAAATACCCAAGGTTTTTGCGAAGAAGTACGTTTAGTCACAGAAGACGATTTTCGCGACTAACCACCACACTTAGTTGCAGATGGTAGGCAATTTGCTACCAAATTTTCACATCATTGCCAAAACTGAAGCAATCTCTTTACTTAAATTTCTTAATTGATTAATATATATGAGGTATTCCTAATACATCATAAAAAATGAAAATTTTATCTTCTCACTTATATATGCAATTGTTCTTCATTTGCTTAATTTTTGGGAATGGCTAATCTTTAATTTTAATTCGGTAGATAAACAAGATTAAATTGGAAACTTATATATGCAATTGTTCTTCATTTGCTTAATTTTTGGGAATGACTAATTTTTAATTTTAGTTTGGTATATAAACAAAATTAAATTGGAGAATTTTTTAAAATTAATATCTTAATTTTGTTATTAATTGAATTAATAAGAAATGCAAACTACATTTCATTATTACCAATGAATCAATGTTTAGTGAACATGACAACATCATTCTTGTTCCCTTCATCTACCATTAACCTTATTAGTCGAACCATGTATTAGTTGCTACATCTAACGTTTATCCACGAAATACAATAGATCGTAGCAAATTAATTAATAGTACTTTTAAACAACTACAGTAAACAAAAATGACATTGTTTATGTAAACAAGAAAAATGACGTCGTTTTGTATTAGGTTTTCAATCACAAGCACAATAAAAGGCTGATCCATTCTCGTTCAAGCCGTCAACATTTCTCAAAATCCTCCATCCTACAAACCGTTGTCTCCTCTCTTCTGTTTGGGTTTTGTATTATGATCATCATCGTCAAAGAACCATCATTAACTGAATCGGTATTGTTCTTTTGTTTTATTTTCATTAACAAAGTTGTGCTAAGTTTAACTTATACCTTTAGGTGTTTATTGTGAGTTCTTAATTATGCATTTGATGTATGGGTTATGTTTATGGTTGTGTTTCGAAGATGATTTACCATCTGTCTTTGTTATTTGTATATGGGTTGGCTTCTTCCTAACGACGTTTAATGCTTCCCTCATCAAAGCTTCGTAACTATTTGATGAATAGGTCTTCAAGACTATTTATATAGCCCAATATAGATAATACTATATACATAAAGAGCATAGTCATGTCTATTCTACTTCAAATTCTAAAATTTGCATATGATACAAACTTCACAATAAATTTTTGAAATTTTAGTAAGGGTAACTTTCATGTCATTAGGCACATTGAGGATGTATAAATGTTGAATTGGACTACTTTCGCTTATCATCAAAATTGGAGTTGAACATATCATTATTTTATTCTAAATCGACATTTGCAGAATATACATATTAATATTATTAATTAAGGAATGTCGATATGACGACTAGTTCTAGATAGTATTAATTCATTATGTTGGGAGGAATGTGACGAAATTGCCCTACTGAAGAAATAAACAATTCAAAAAAATCTCTCCTTCATACACTAATGATTGTTTGCCTTCCATAGCCGTTCTTCTGCTTCAAGGTGTTTAGTATCATCTGAACAACGTCACTTTCTTTATTATATAAATCTCATTTCCTTTTATGAAGCTATTATATATATTCACATTTGATGGTATATACCACATGCTGTTTTAAGCTTCTTTGAATCTTGAAGATGACATGCATGCCCATAAAGGTGAGAACGATGTCACAACGGTCCGTAAAGGATTAAGAAATCGGTTGTTTTGGAAATTTCCACATACTTCGTCTGGTCATTCACGCATATATGTCACTCCAATTTCGGTTCGTTTAACGGTTTACTACATTAATAATATCTAAATTCTATACAGATTGTATTTTAGGTAAAATGTTTCGTATTGGCAGTTTATCTAGAGAACTTATCTTCCATACTAAATCTGGCGACTCATTCACTGTATCTTCTAAAAGTTTAGCTACAGCGAAAACGTTGTTGCAAGAGGATGTGAAACTACACTTGAGAGAAGAACCATCACTATTTCAATTGGTGCCTTCGAACGTGCAAGGACCCTTCTTGGGAATCTAGACATTAGGGACTCATTTATATTTACCAACTCTCATGTCACTTAGAATCTAAAAAAGTAATTATATCATGGTCATTTATCTATGCAATCAACGGGACTCAACTTTAAAGTTGATTTATTGTTGTATCTGTAAGAATTTGTCAAACAACCTCTCTACTAGTTAGGGGTTAAGCTGCATAGTATTGAGTGTGGACTATTATTGTTGTTGTTCTATGATTGTGAGAATTGTTAACCTTCTAATTCAAAGTTCATACTACTCCATATATCATATTATTATATTGATACAATTATTAAAATTCTTATAACTAATTTTTTCATTGTTAGCAAATATTAATGATTAATTAATACTACTATTTAATATTTAAAATTATGTTACAACAATACGTTGTAAACATTTAAAACAAATCTCCAAGAAAACATATTTTAACTATGATAGATTCTAAAAATATTAGTTTAACAATTTCAGAAAATGTTAACCCTTTAGTGACAATTTTAGCAAATGGTCGCTAAATGTGTTGCAAATTACTATGGAACCTTTAGTGATGATTTTCAGAAATCGTCACTGAATGTGGACCATTTAGTGACGATCAAAACAAAATTTATCACCAAATATTGATCCTTTAGTGATGTTTATCAAATATTGTCATCAAATGGTTACTTTTAGCGACAATGTAAAAATGTCAGGTAATAAGTTTTTCGAGTTTGGATTAACTTTTAATTAAATAAATTATTTTTATTTTATATTTTATATTTTTATTTTCAATTTTAAATTATTTTATGTAAAAATATTTAAATTTATTATTTTAATATAATTTTAATAAGTCAAATTTGAAGGATAAATCAAGTGTAATTAAGTTTAATATCTCAAGTGTAATCTAACAGAGTTAAAGTTAAGGGATCAACACATTTTATTTTAAAGTATAAACTAACTATATCTTTTGAAAAATTTTAGGAAATAATATATATCTTTGAATCTTTATTTTTTGTTATGATTTTTTTAATAAAGTTCAGTTATTGTAACCTTGGGTATATATCAACTTTTGTTATCGGATCATCTTGAAAATTTATACCAAAAGAAAAATATATTATTCTGTCCATTGGAGTTATAACCCTTTATTTATCCTTTTTAATAAAATTAACAAAAAAGAAAATATTTTTATAACCCTAGAAACAGTTTTCTAACACGTATTATGGTGGCGGGGAGGGTCTTGACATTATTTGATGAAGAGAACGCGCAGAGGAGATGTGGAAGATAATCGATCAATAATCAATTACTTGTACTGTTATAATAAGCAGTACTTAATTGTTTAAGCATTTAATAAAATTCAAGCTTTTTTCTTTTTTACTTTGTGGCCATTACTTAATAAGACATGATAATTAGATATTTGGATATTAAATGATAGGAACCACACGTCATTTCATTATGTTTTTTCTTTTTGTTATTTCTCTGAAAAAAAAAAGGCACGGCCCAAAAAGTAAGAATACAGCTTCCGCACTTGTTCATTTATTGAAGAGACTGACACATAAACATTCAAATCCAACACCTCCAAAGTTCATACCCAAAGACACAAACCTCGAACCTTTTATTGGCTATACGCCAAACCCGAGAGGTACAATTATTTAAGGATGTCTTGCACTTAATTACTTACGTGAGAAGTGGACAACATAGTCCACTTGCAAACTTTATTTAGAATCAGCTCGAGAGCATACTTAAGTCGATGCACCTTTTGCTTTAGCTTCATGGAGCTTCTTCTCTCCAGAGAGTAGTTCGGCAATCCTATAAATGGGTGAAAAAAAAAATCAGAATGATGTAATATATACAAAACCAAGCAAGCGTAGCGATATAAGAGAAAAAATACATAGTTAAATGTCTACGAACCTTTGGTGGTGATTTTTGAAAATAGTCACCAAACTTCTTTTTAGTGACAATTTTACATAATCGTCACCAAATATGACTTTTCGGTGACGATTTCATAAATTTGTCACCAAATGCTTACCAAATTATGGTGACGATTTCTAAAAAACGTCACCAAAAGTTCATTTAGCGATGAATGTTTAAAATCGTCACTCAATGTAGACCATTTTGTGATGAATTTTCAGGAATCATCACTAAATGTTCACCATTTGGTGTTCGTCGCCAAATGTTAATCGTTTTGTGAAGCTTTTATAATTAGTAGCTAAATACTTAGTTTTAATGATGATTTTAAAATCATCACAATATGGTCTCTTTTAGTGATGATTTTTGAAATTTCGCCAAAAAAGGACGTAGCTAAATATCTACTTTATTGTAGTGGATTATATTCGTTTTCATTTTTTACTATATTCATTTCATTTTTATTATCATTAACTAATGCGCCCCTAAAACTTAGTCCGTGAAAGCGAGTCAAAGAATATAACCACATTCGAATATTGTCATGTTTAAGCGTTGTTTATTTTCAACGTATTAGATCATATTTTTGCTTGCGGGAGCTTTTAGTTGGCTACAGAAGTATCATCACATATTCACATGCTACAGTCATACAGAGAACTATTTATTGTTGATTCTCTCCTTGAAATAAATGGAATTGTGTATGATATTATATTTTCGTAACATAAAAAGAAATTACATATCCTATTCATAATCAAATTAAGTGACCTTTCTTACAGACAAAAGAAACACCTTAACAAACACGTCAAGGAGTGATCACCGGGCGGCTGGAGTTTGACTTGTAGCCACGAATGCTCTCTTAAGCTTGATAATAATTCCACACTACCCCAGCTTGTCCAAAAAATGATCTTCATAAATAGAGTTTAGGTTTTTGAAGGCCACGAACATTCTTAGGAAAATTACAAAATATTTTCCAAAAAATAAAAATCCTCACAGACACCTTAGGAAACTAACCTATCCTGCAATTTGGAAATGCAATGAATTCGTCCCACCTAACATACCAACTATTTGAATAGTTGTATTTGGAGTAAAGTATATTCCCAACATCAGAAGATCACGTTGCAATTAGGAAACAAATAAAACTCCTTTTTAAAAAAATCTTATCCGAAATCTTTTGGAAAAATAGGAAGGTTTTAGCTGGCAGAATAATATATTTTCAAGGATATTACAAGAGTTATGAAACATGAGTTGTTTGAATCACAAAATCCGGCCATGGTCTTGATTACTTTGGCTTCCCGTACGTTAGTCACGACATTACTTTCTCTTTCGTCTCGGTCGAATTTGGAAGTGGAACATAAGATGCAGCTTTAATTACAACTCAGTCCGCTCCTTTTACCATCGAGCTGTTGTCAGTAGCCAGGATAAGATCTCATTTTTCTGTAGATCTACGGAAGCCACTTGCCAAGCGTCCCCACTTGCTTTTCAAGGCAACAAAATAACCACAGTTTGCCTTAATGCCACATGCGGAGGCGAAATATCAGCGCGACATCTCCTTTTCACAAAAATAGGACCCAGCTCTCCTGTGCGTTACTGTGTTAGGTAGGATCTTGCAGTAATACCAAAATTAAACATAGTTTGTTATGCTCTGTCATTTAATGAACTTGCGATACTGATATTTAATTATTTATTGTACCTACCACTCTTCCACATAAATTCCCCCATTCCTTATCTTTTCTCTCGTCATCTTGGTATTCCATTACGCAAAAGGTTCATTTAGTTACTCACTTGCAGAGGAGTTCGTCATATTTTTATCTATTGGTTTTTCTCATTACTAAATGGCAAAAACGGAGTTGGTCTTCGTCCCTTTACCTGGTGTCGGTCACATTGGATCTGCGGTGGAGTTGGCAAAAAATATTTCAGGTAATAAGCTTTTGGAGTTTGGATTAACTTTTAATTAAATAAATAATTTTTAATGTTTTATTTTTATTTTATTTTATTTTCAATTTTAAATTATTTTATGTAAAAATATTTAAGTATATTATTTAAATATAATTTTAATAATATAAATTTGAAGGATAAATCAAGTGTAATTGGTGACAAGCCACGTTGAATAAGTTAATAAGAAATTTGACGAGAATCTAACAGAGTTAAAGTTAAGGTATCAACACATTTTATTTTAAAATATAAACTAATTAGATCTTTTGAAAAATTTTAGGAAATAATATATATCTTTGAATCTTTATTTTTTGTTATGATTTTTTTATAAAGTTCAGTTATTGTAACCTTGGGTATATATCAACTTTTGTTATCGGATCATCTTGAAAATTTATACCAAAAGAAAAATATATTATTCTGTCCAATGGAATTATAACCCTTTATTTATCCATTTTTAATAAAATTAACAAAAAAGAGAATATTTGTATAACCCTAGCTAGAAACAGTTTTCTAACACGTATTATGGTGGCGGGGAGGGTCTTGGCATTATTTGATGAAGAGAAAGCGCAGAGGAGATGTGGAAGATAATCGATCAATAATCAATTACTTGTATTGTTATAATACGCAGTACTTAATTTTTTAAGCATTTAATAAAATTCAAGCTTTTTTTATTTTTTTTGACTTTGTGGCCATTACTTAATAAGACATAATAATTAGATATTTGGATATTAAATGATAGGAACCACACGTCATTTCTTTTTGTTTTTTCTTTTTGTTATTTCTCAGGAAAAAAAAAAAAAGGCACGGCCCAAAAAGTAAGAATACAGCTCCCGCACTTGTTCATTTATTGAAGAGATTCACACAGAAACATTCAAATCCAACACCTCCAAAGTTCAAACCCAAAGACATAAACCTCGAACCTTTTATTGGCTATACGCCAAACCCGCGAGGTACAATTATTTAAGGATGTCTAGCACTTAATTACTTAGGTGAGAACTGAACATGGTCCACTTTAAGTCGATGTACCTTTTGCTTTAGCTTCACGGAGCTTCTTCTCTCCAGAGAGTTGTTCGGCAATCCTATAAATGGGTGAAAAAAAAA
>JANVCQ010000002.1:2370773-2382175 GCA_025531925.1 Erythroxylum plowmanianum
TTTTATAATTGGAATTGTATTATGTTGAAAATGATTTCGTAAGAGAACGGGCCCAAATTATTTACTGACATTTGCGCACTCGATTGGTTTCTAAAAAAAAAATATTACCGAGTTTTACACTGCATTGACTGCTCTAGCATACCACCCTCGCCGGTCGCGGGCTCGGATATCACCGTCGATGTCGGGTTCAGGTCTCGTGGGAGTGGGATGCTACACATATGGACTGTATGCTTTACATTTTTGAAGTATAGTTTGATGTTATTTATTTTTAAAAAAAAGACGTTCAAAGGGGTTATCACTTAGACTTTTTGAGTTTTTATTTATGGGTTTTCTAAGGTTCAGTTGATTGATGTGTACATTAGGCTACGCTTGATGATGAGGTTTATGAATTTGATCAGTCTTATGAAGATGGAATCGAAATGAACAATGATATGATGACATATGTATTAACTGGTAGTAAATTGTAATCTTGGCTTTCTGCTATTACACTACGTGTTTATGATTCTTCCACTACACCTATTGCTGATTTTTATACTTCTTTATTCGTGAGATTGATCGTATTGAAAGCATTCTTCGTTTTGGTATTTTGTTCCAAAGGGAAAACATCAGATTATTTTTGGTGACTGTTTAGTTCAGGGGATATTTTAAGGTATCTCCGTAACTATTAGTCTTGTTTTTGACATCTTTTTGTCCCAAGGGGGAGCAATTTGGATAATTGGATAATTGTTTATTATTTTTTCTTTAGATGTTTCTTGAACTTAAAGAACTTGATGGATGTTTTTTGATACTTGATGAAATTTGGATGTTTGGATAATTATTTATCTTTTATTCAGATATTTCTTGAACTTGAAGAACTTGATGGACGTTCTTTGGAACTTGATGTTGGATTAAAGGGGAATTTTTTTTCTCATGTGGATTATATGTCCAATTATTTCATTTAAGGAAAGTTTTGATTATGTAAAAAATAATGTCAAAAAGGGGGAGATTGTTAAGATATTTTCTTTGGCATTTTTTTAATAATTAGACAAATGTATCTACTATTGTTAATTAGTTTAAAATCTAAATCAAAGTGGGATTGGATTTCTATATGATCTGAAAGTTAAAATTTAAACATCTACTATCCTGGACAAACGTCTGGAGTTAGAATGTTATCTAGTTAAGATCTCTTGCACATGATGTTAGCGAGGTTTATTGTCATGTGCTCTAAGGTCTGATGTGCGTGGCAAATGACTTATTAACCATTTTTTAGCTGATTCAAAGATTTTAGTTGTTTGACTATATCAAATAGCTAATAGAGATGTTTAGTAATCAGCTGATTGGGTTAGCTGATTGAACCCAATTAGTTGATTTTGAAAAAGCTACTAAGAGTAGCATTTTGGTATTCAGCTTATTAAAATTTGTGTCTTAATGACAATTATGCCCACTCTTTACTAAGTAAATTGCCATCAATTGTCACGTTGTATTACAAAATTTAAGTTATTTAGAGGGTGTACGTCAAAGGTCTTCTTTATGTTGCAATCGGGAGTAGTGAGCATGGCAGTCACTAATCCCTCCTGTGCTCGTCCCTGATATCACATCAAAATAGTCTGCTATCCTTGCCTCCTCGCCATCCAATTTCTATGCCATATAAGGGAATTCATTACTGTAAGATTACAATTAGCAGAAACTAAAATGAAGATGACGATAATAAATATAAAATCCAAAGTCGTGATCTACACGAAATTACTTAGACAATATGGACATGCGTGAATTCTAAACCGTATTATCTACCTGAAGTTTGGATTCCAGGAAACTGAGGAGGTTGAAGGAGTGCATTGGCAGCATTTGCACCTTCCGTTATGACTTGAAGACAAAAAGTGAAAGATGGGTGATATGGAGAACCTACGGACTATATATGTTCTTGGGATAACAAAACTTGAGTTAGATTATGTTAGGATTTATTTTAGATATATCCTATTTTTATTTTTGACATTTTTATTGGACATGGGACATACCATATATCTTGAAGATTTGCTTTAAATCAGTAATTGAACATTGAAGATTTTGTTTAGAATTGGGTTGTTGAATTTGCAATTTTCGGTATTGGATATGGTGCAATTTCGGCATTGGATATGGTATGGAATTGGACTTGGAGATATATACTATATAAGCAGAGTTTTTGTTTGACTGAATTTTTTGAGAGTCCAAGTTTGACTAGGATTCTATCAAAACCTAGTAGTGTATGTGCTTGATGGGATTGTGGGAGAACATATGTTTTTCTTGGTGTACCAGTGTATGCTGTTTTTGAGTGGACTGCGCATATGTTCTGGTTAATTCTTTTTTGGCTCACGAAAATAGAAGTCGTGCACTGCTGGGTATTTTTGGCTGCTGCTCTATTTGTCTCTTGATCTTCTATTGGTGAGTTGAGTGTGTATGCGACGTTGGAGATTTTTCTGGTCTTGTGAAGGTGTCTGATTAGTTGCTGCTGAAAAGATTATTATCGTCGAAGGCTACTTGATCTATTAAGTAGAGCAACTTAGCAATACTGTTGAATAATTTCATATCAGAAAAATTGTTTTCTTGCAGTTTATTTATTTTTGTTCTCAAATAAAAACAGTTTGGAAAATCCTCTGACGAGGTTAACACGAGTCGGTCGTGTTACTGAGCGTGAAAATCTTTTATGGGTTGTTAGGTTGTGGTTTAGTTACATAGATTGGGTTGCACGGGCTAGATCTATCTTTTGTAACTGTTTTGTGAACTACAGTGGAAGTAATTTATCTGGGTGAGGGCCCCGCAGACGTAGGCAAGTTTGCCGAACTGCGTTACCAAACATCGGTGTTTTTAGTGTTTTGCTTTTATGATTGTTGATTTACTTGTGCGGAAAAATTAATTTTGGATAGTCTGCGATTTTATTGACAACTCAGTTGTTTCAGATTAAATTGATGATTTTTTGGGTTATGCAGGATATGAGTATTTATAGACCACGTAGTTCCTTTGGTTTTGAAATTCTGCTGGTATGATTGCATGATATTAACTTTGACGGTATCTTGATACATTGTATTCCAATTTGGACTGCATACGTTACCATCAGTCGAATGAAAGTATTGGATTGTCACATTTTAATCGTCTGTGCATGCAGCATGTTATGCTGCAACAAAGACTATCTTGTCATTGATTTATGGATTGGAGAAAAGAAAATTGTACTATTCCTACTTGTTTCAATTTATATTTTAGTATTACACCTAAACTCTGTTACTTAAGTCGCCATATAGCCATTCTTAAGAGGAAAAAAAATTAAAAGTGGATATTATGAAATAATATCATAGTTGCAATGCATGCATCTCATACAAACAACATTTACGTGAGACAAGTTACATGCATATTAACCATGCATATAAAGCAACGGAAGCACAACTGAAATAAATACCTCCAGCTATTGCTCCACCAAATATCCTCTTATGTCTCTGAGTTTTGAATCTTCAAGCCTCTCCTTATGCACGATACGATGGTGTGTTCTTGTGCTTAGTGAGGATAGGGACCTAAAACAAGTTTTTTTAATCCGACTTTTAACACCTCTGCCCATCACAAAGGAGGTAAGTCGGTAAAGCATGGGCGTTAACGTGTGCGTGTGTAAGGGTTAATGCATTAAATGGACCACAATATCAATAGTAGGAAGGTTAGGTAAATTTTAAAAATCTTACATTCTCCTACTTGGTCCATTTAACCTAACACCAAACATAACAAGAAATCAAATATATAAATCATAGCGATAGGTCCTCTTATAGTGAGTATTATCTCCTATGTATCACATATATAAAATTTCTCATTACTAGCCCTTAAACTTATTAAATAAACCATATATTTATTCCAGGTCCCAATTAGATGGTATTTCTCATAATCAATCAAATATATGTGTGCACAAACCATATGAGAAATTATTAAATTAAATAAGAGTTTCATTGAAGCAACAAATGTACAACAAAATCACATTATGGAACCAAGTCTCATTTATACTACGTGATCCTTAAACTGCTTAGGTGACATGCCTTTAATTAAAGGATCTGCAATCATCAAATCAGTGCTAATGTGCTCTATAACAACTTTACTTTGTTCTCTTATGGTTAAATACTTAATGTCGATATGCTTACTTCAACTTCCACTCTTGTTATTTTTAGTCATAAATATCGCAGTGGAGTTGTCGCAATACAACCTTAATGGCTTAGAAATTAAATCAATAACTCTAAGCCCAGATATGAAACTCTTCAACCATACACCATGCGAGATGGCCTTAAAACATGATATGAACTCAGCCTCTATAGTGGAAGTAGCAATTAGGGTCTGCTTGGCTCTTCTCCAAGATACAGCTCCACCAGCTAGCATGAAAATATAATCAGATGTTGATTTCCTTGAATCAATGTAGCCAACAAAGTCTGAATCGAAGTATCCAACTACTTCCAAGTTCTCAATTCGCCTATACATAAGTATGCAATCCTTTGTGCCCTGAAGATATCTTATAACCTTTTTCGCAGCTTTCCAGTAGTTAATACCTGGATTACTTTAATATCTTCCTAATATTTCAACAGCATATGCGATGTCAGGTAGGGTGCAGACTTGAACATACATAAGGCTTACAACATCAGAAGCATATGGAATGCTCTTCATGTGTTCCCACTCAAAGTCATTCTTCAGGCATTGATTCAAACTGAATATATCATCTTTCACTATGGGTGCTACACTTGGTGCACAATCTTGTATCTGAAATCTCTCTAAAACTTTGTTGATATAAGTCTCTTGAGCCAAACCCAAAATGCTTCGAGATCTTTCTCTATGGATCTTGATGCCAATGACATAAGATGCCTCACCTATATCTTTCATATCAATATTCTTTGAGAGAAATTGTTTCACCTCATATAGCAAACCCTTATTATTAGTCGCAAGTAAAAATCCGTGTCTAACATAAGAAACAAGTCTTACTTCCACTAACCTTCTGGTATAAACATTGGTCCATTATAATCTCTTCAAAACCGAATGAAGTGATAACCTCATGAAATTTTAAATACCACTGCCGGGAGGCTTGCTTTAATCCATATAGGGATTTATTAAGCTTGCAGACTAAATGCTCACTATCACTAGAGGAGAATCCTTCAGGTTATTTTATATAAACCTCTTCCTCTATTTAACTATTGAGGAATGCCGTTTTCACATCCATTTGATGTAACTCAAGATCAAAATGAGCTATTAATGCCATGATTACACGAAGAGAATCTTTCTTAAATACAAGAGAAAAAGTCTCCGTGTAGTTGATTCCTTCCCTCTGAGTGAACCCTTTGACAACAAGTCTTGCTTTATATCTCTCAATGTTGCCTCATGAGTCTTTCTTTGTCTTAAATACCCATTTACACCTAATGGTTTCGCACCATTTGGCAACTCAACGAGATTCCAGACTTGATTAGATGCTATAGAACCCATCTCATCCTTCATAGCATTGTAGCACAAGTTCGATTTCTTAGAACTCATAGCTTGCAAAAACATTTAAGGATCATTTTCGACTCCAATGTTGTAATCTAACTCTTGTAGATACACTATATAATCACTAGGTATTGTTGACCTTCTAACCCTAGTAGATCTCCTCAATGATGTCTCATTATCCTCACGAGGAACCTGTTACTCAACCTGTTGTTCAACTGGTTGCTCAACAATTTCTGGTTGTTCCTCATTTACAACTTGATCTACTGGATTGATATTAACAGCTTGTGGAACTTCAGTAACTAGTTGTCCAACACCCATTTCAACTTGAGGGGTGTGAATGACAATCAATCTATCACTTGAACCAGAGAGTTGAGCTTCATAATGGCCCTTTTCAAAAACTATGTCTTGAAAATGACTACTCCCATTGATCAAGTCATTCTCAAAAAATTTTGCATTTCTTGAGATTCCACAATTCTAGTGCTATGAGATGGACAATATAATCTATACCTCTTAGACTTTTCATCATATCCAATGAAATACACACTAATGGTCTTTAGGTCTAGCTTCTTCTCCTGTGGGTTGTAAATTTTCACTTCAGACGGGCATCCCCAAACCGTATATGCCTCAGACTCAGTTTTCAACCCTTAAATAACTCAAAAGGTGTCTTTAAGACAGCCTTGATTGGAACCCGGTTTAATATATACATAGTCATCTTTAGAGCTTCAGTCCATAGGAATTGAGGAAGTTTTGTGTTATTCCTCATACTTCTCACCATGTCCATTAAGATTCGGATTCTTCTTTCTACCACATCATTCTGATCCGGAGAACTAGGCATGGTGTACTAGGCAACAATCCCATATCCCTGAAGAAACTTCACAAAAGGACCAGGCGCTTGTCCACTTTCAATGTATCTACCATAGTACTCCCCACTTCTATCTGACCTCACGATTTTAATCAATTTTTCACATTAATTCTCCATTTTAGCCTTAAACATTTTAAAAGCATCCAAAGCTTCATCCTTAGAATGAAGTAAGTAGAGATACATACATCACGAATAGTTGTCTATAAAGGTGATAAAGTATTTCAGAATATTTGCATCCATATATGGACAACAAATATCTGTATGTATGATTTTTAATAGGTTTGTATTCCTTTTGACACCCCTTTTAGACTTGTTAGTTTGCTTACGCTTAATGCAATCCACGTAAGTATCAAAGTCAACAAAATCCAAAGTATTAAGTACCCCTTCATTTACTAATCTCTTAATTCCCTCATTGGAGATATGTCCTAATCTACGGTGTCATGACATAGAAGATTCTTCATTCACAACATATCGTTTCAATCCAGTAGTGACATGCATCGAATTATAGGCATCATTATTTTGTAACTGAATGGAATAAAGACCATCAGATAATGTACCATAACCAATAACTTTAGATCCATTATATAAACTGAAACCAGAATTTAAAAAGTTAAAGAAAAACTAAAAGGTACAAGTCTTGATACAGAAATCGAATTTATAGAGAAATTTGGAACATAAAAGGTCTTTTCTAAACACAAAATAAAGTCACTACTCAAAACCAAACTGTAAGTGCCAAGGGCTTCCATATGTGAACTCGTCTTGCTTCCTGAATAGATGAATTGTTCACTTTCCACTGGCTTCCATAAGTTTTGCATACCGTGTAAGGTATTCGAAACATGGATTGTAGAACCAGAATCAATCCACCATGTCTTATGATTAACATTAACCATGTTAGATTCATAACAAACAAATGAAATTTAAGTAACTTTCTTTTCGAGTTAGTCCTTAAATTTAGTACAACCTTTCTTCATGTGTCCCCTCTTCTTGCATAAGAAACACTTTGACGACTTCTTTATATCGGATTGAAAAGCAATTTTGCCTTTTCCCTTATTTTTGACATCATCCTGTCTCTTCTTTCCTGAAACGGTCAAATTAACCCTTTCATCCTCTTCCATCAACAACCTCTCATCTTCTTGCACACACATGGTCAACAGTTCATTGATCGACCACTTGTCCTTATGTGTGTTATAAGAGATTTTGAAAGGATCGTATTGTTAGGGCAGAGTCCACAGAATGTAATGCACCAGGAAAGATTCCAGTATAATAACCTCCAATGCTTTCAGCTGAGCCGCTATGTCTCTCATACACATGAAATGATCACATAAGCCCTTTATCCCAGTGAGCCTCAAGGATGACAATTGAATAATCAAAGTGCTGGCAAGGGTCTTATCAAATGTAGCGAATTGCTCATCAATGGCCTTCAATAGACCTCTGACATTACTATGTTGTTTGACAGAACTATGAATACTAGCAGATATCTTGGTCTTTATGAATATCACAGAGAGGTGATAAGATCTCTCTCGTTTTTCATAAAGAGTAACAGCGTCTAGAGTGCTGGTCTCAGTCATACTCGGTGGTTTGTCCTTCCTAATAACATAGTCTATATCCATCCAGCTCAAATGAAGCAGAATTCTCTCCTTCCAGACCTTATAGTTGTTACTTCTCAATTTGGGAATATCACACTTAATGTCGTAAATATTCACAATCTGAGTAACTGCATATTAAGAAATAAAAATATATGCTCGTTATATATAATTCAAGACCAATAATAATTTATGGTTTACCAATATAAATCATGCATTTAACAGATAAATCTAGTAACATAAGACTTGCTTATGAGCTAAAGTTCTACTCAATTAGATTCATCCAAAACTTTATGACAAAACTATTGATTTATGACAAAACTATTGAATTATGTTCCTTTTCTTAATTCCTGTGGATAGATTAAGAAATATAATATGATATTTCGTCCTAATTAATCATACAAATATAACAAAATTCATGTGGGTAGATTTTATCATATCACGTATGATTAATTACAATTAATGTATTAATGTGATCTTAAAACTAAATATATAATTGTAATTAATTTGGGATGATGTGGCTACTCCCAATTAATTAAAATCATATTAATCACTCACATCATTTTAAGCTTAAATAAAGCCTAAACATTTGCATCAATTAATAAATAATGCAAATAAATTAAATAATAATGCACAAATTATTAAATCTAATTTTGCATGTATAATGATCATAAATTTATACACAAAATCTTTCAATAAATCACCAAGTAATTTGTGCAAATAATTAAACAATTGTAATAAGCATGTCAAAATTTGAATTCCAACATAAGATATACAAATTAAAAATTAATATTTTCATAAAATATTAATACCACAATGATTTTTATAATTAAAAATCACAACAAAATGGGTTAGGTCTTGATTAACCCCAATTAGTCACTAATATTAAAATAATTAATATTAATTAAATTTTCAAAAAAAAAGGTGCAGGTCGTCTTCAACCTCCAATCGAGTTGAGTGTGACCCGATTGCAACCCGAAAGAGCTCCGACACACCAAACTCACAGAAGGCACTAGAAGATGGATGAGGGTTGTCGATGGGACGATGACGACTAGGCGATGTGCACGAGACGTCGGAAAATCAACCATGCAACGCTACATGGATGGCAATGTCTGAAGCCATCGCCGTCGTCCCTCCTCTCTCCACGATCCAGTCACAGTTTGGTGCTCCATGGAGTGTCAAAAGATGACTCTCACATCCATCATACAAAAACGGTCAAAATATTCAACAATCTCAAACTCATGGATCACGGTAGAAACTCAACAATAACAAAGCATAACAGAGGTAATTTGTCAACGTTCATCACGCCTTTATAAGCAAGACAGAGGCATCACTGATGACTTTGATACCTAATGAAATAATATAAGAGTTGCATGGCATGTATCTCATACAAACAACATTTACGTGAGACAAGGTACATGCATATTAACTATGTATATAAAGCAACGGACGCACAACCGAAATAAATACCTCCAGTCATTGCTCCACCGAAGATCCTCTTGCGTCTCTGAATTTTGAATCTTCTAACCTCTCCTTATGTACGATACGATGGTGTGTTCTTGTGCTTAGTGAAGATAGGGACCCAAAACAAGTTTTTTTAAACCGTCTTTTAACACCTCTGCCCATCACAGAGGAGCTAAGTCAGTAAAGCATGGGCGTTAACATGTGCGTGTGTAAGGGTTAATGTATTAAATGGACCACACTATCAACAGTAGGAAGGTTTGATAAATTTTAAAAATCTTACATATTAAATATTAAATATCAGAGCAGTACAGATTAGTTTATATACGAAAAGTTGAAGCCATTTGCAAATTCAGAGTGGACTAATACTTACGAGAGAAAATCAGAACCTTAGTTTTACCTGTAAATAAAATAATAGTCGAAGATAACTATACAAAGAGTTCAAAATTGTGCGATCTTAAATTTCTTATTTCTTATGTCAAATTTCTTGTTTCTCTGTACCTAAAACAAGGTGGAGAACAAAGATTTCCCTTGATTCCTACCGAACATAATAAACCATATTCTAACTAATTAGAGAACTCAGGTACTTCGGGCAAACACAGATTTGATGAGATATGACTATTTGTCCAGCAATATCCGTTCTATATCTTTTTCAGAGGTCGCGTTCACATTTTCTTCTTTGCTTCTCTGAATCCATGTTACTTCGTTTTTTTTTATTTAACATATGGGGTCGGCAATTACAGCATTAATTATCATCTCGTTACAATCCTATACGAGAACAATGTTAATTTTTTGACGGGGAGAGGATAACATCACATATAACAATATACTAGAAAAAATATAGGGCCTCTTATACCAACATTAACTGGGTTGAAAGATTAATAGATCTCCATAACTAGTACTCTCAAGATGAATATATACTGTAATGCTAATTATGTTAAAGCAAGAGGCACATGCAACATAACATGTAATTACTTTGTGTTATAAGTGCAGATAACCAACGGTCTGACCAATAGGAAAAATGGATTTACTCAACTTGATCTTAGCGGTGCTTAATTTATTTCCATATGAAATTTTATGTTAAATTATGCAAAGAGTAGAAAACTTCCAGCTTCTTTACCTCGGACTATTGTGGTTATATGTATGTACACGGCAGGGTTGCTCAAATTGCCAAACATTTTAACTGAATTAGAGCCAATGAAAAGGACGCAAGTTATAGAGACACACTGTATAGTGTAATTTATAACTCAGTGTACTAAAAGCCGAAGGCCCTGGTGACGAGTACTGTGGCCCACCTTGTGCACTATAAAAAGCCCTCAAGACCCTTCAAAATTTGCACCACCAAAACAACTTCAATCGAATCAACAAAATGTCTCTCAAACACTTGACTTTAGTCTTCTTGTTCCTAACCGGGACAGTGATCCTCTCCACTTCCCTATCTTTTGCTGATCCTGATCAAATCCCTCCTATAGGCTACCCAATAAAACCGCCTGAAGGCTACCCAATAAGACCACCACCCATAAGATCACCACCAGAACACAGAGGAGAGAAAACTCTTCCTGAACACAAAGGAGAAAAACCACCTACTGAACCTGAAGGAGAGAAACCACCTCCAGAACTCGAGGGAGGTCATGATCACCCATATGAGCCTCCACAGCCTCATGATCGTCACCTTTTGGCAGAGGACTTAGAACGTTACCCCAAACCACCGCATAAGCCTCCACATTACGGCCCACCTCATAAGCCTCCACATTACGGCCCACCGTATAAGCCTCCACCTTACTACCCCCCATCGCATAAGCCTCCACACAAGCCTCCGACAGCTAACTGAGTCATCATCCCATATTTGACTGGCTTAGTTAAGATGCATACTTAAATAAAGGCAATGATGCATACTTAAATAAGAGCAATATCATGAGAGTGTTATGCTCTTCCGTACGTCGGAGCGTTATATATCTATGCTTGTGTTCATAGACCTTGTACTTGGTTTGGCTAGTTATAGCTTATGAAAGTAGATGGATGTTCGTTATCCAGAGATTCTTCTGTTT
>JANVCQ010000002.1:2383960-2433260 GCA_025531925.1 Erythroxylum plowmanianum
TTTATTTTATTTTATTTTCAAATTAATCAATTCTTGATCGTCTGAGTAATTTTTCATCGTTTAATTTAATTGTCTTATGTGTGGGAAATTTTCCCTTGGGTACGATATCAGGTTCTTACCGATTTATATTACTTGTCAACGGGGTGCGCTTGCCTCTAATTAGTCTAGATAGAATTTAATTTATATTGTTTTGTTTAGACCGCAACACTTAACTTCTGAGTTCTGAACGAGGATCACTTGTCATAGGTTTTCCTAATCAAAAAGCCTTGTTCTAGCAAACTAACAACTCTAATTTAATTGATAATGGCCTAGCCAAATCGACAATAATAGGCAAGAATGATTACGTAATTTTTAGGAAGATGATGAGATCCCTTCTCCACCTAAGCAGCAGGTGATCAAGCTTGCTGTTTAAACTATGCAACTTCGAGCTCCTTGATGAATCCTGCAGCACCACTTGGAAATTCTGATGTACTGAAGTTTTTGTTTTCAAATAGACTTCACTAAAATGTGTAAATCTGATTCCTCTCAAATGTAAAATAGTATAGGCTTTTGTTTTGATTGTAATGTTTGAATTTGGATGGAAGGTTTGGCTGCCTTGACAATAAAATTACAGAACCAATGTTTGTATAATGTGCCTCTTCAAATTGGCTTAACACTCAAACTTTGATAATTTTAAGAAAAACAAAAGCAAGCTAACTTGACAAAGATGAAGTTTTTTTTTTCGATATATATCTAAAGAAGATGATAATGAGCTTTTATATTCAGCTCTTACATGAGGTTTAAAGCATTTGAAAATCAAAGGCTAGGAATTGAAAAACTTGTGATCCAAGATACAGGAGCTCAACACGTCTCATTGTCCTTTTAATCAGCTAAAAAACAAAATACATGCAAAATAGGAACTGTCACACATTAAAAGCTACTAATTTTAAGACTAAATGAAAAACAGAATCTGATATGCAGGACCATTTGTATATGCTTGTGGTACGAATTGGTCAGGCTTTCACTCACGTCCTCCAAGTCAGCTCAAGCTTGTCCTTTGATAGCTTTAATTCATTCTCCAATTCAACTTAAGGAAAAAAAAAACTCTTCAGGTTTTTCGTGAACTTCAACAGGCTGCTTCAATTTTCTACAGGTTTCTTCAACTTCTTCTCCAAACTTCCTCCCTTAAACTTCAATCTTCAGAATTTTACTTCTTGGATGCATAGTCTTCTGAATTATCCCCAAAATCATCAGCTCGAGTTTTGTGAGATGTCTTGGAGGCTTCAACTTGGTCTTCACCCTTCTTCTCTTCTTCATTTTAATTGCCATTGCAAGGTCCTCCGCAAGCTTCAACACAGCTAGTTTTACAAAACAATTTAATTCAACAGCTCCTCTTTTGTTTTGTGGAACCTGCACACCTATCATGTTTCTTAAGGATTCAAACCTCCATTTTGGTAATTCTTTGGTGAACATATCTGCAAGTTGAAAGCTTGATCTGCAGAAGGCCATCTTAATTTCCTTTTCTTCAATCAATTCCCTAACATAATGATACTTCACCTTCATATGCTTAGTTCTCATGTGATAGATGGATTCTCAGCCATTGAAATTGCAGCACTAGAATCACAATAAATTGTCATACATTTTTCCTTCAATTCATCTATGTCCATCAAAATTTTCTTCAACCATTGAGTTTGCTTGGCAGCCATGTTTACTGCCACATATTCAGCCTCAGTTAATGATTGTGCAATACTTCTTTGCTTCTTTGAATTCCAAGCAAAAATTTCAGATCCTACGCTACAACAATAACCACTTCTGCTCTTACTTTCATTGCTTCCAGCATAACTAGCATCACTAAACACATATAACTCCACCTTTTCTCCTCTTCCAAACCAAATTCCACAATCAATTGTATGTTTAGCATACCTAATTATTCTTCTAGCATAAACAACATGTTGCCTCGATGGATTTTGATTAAAGCTAGCCATAATATTTACAGCACATGCAATATCAGGCCTTGAAGCACTCAAATACATTAATGATCCAATCATAGTCCTATAATAAGTTGCATCAAATTCCTCACCTGGTTTCGTAGGTTCCAGCTTCAATTGATCTTCCATAGGTGTTCCCATTCCACTGCTTCCTTTCAATCCAAACTTGTCAATCAATTCTTCATCATATTTTCTTTGGTGTATGAAAATTCCATTTCTCATTTGATCTATCTCCAAACCTAAAAAGAAGCTCATTTCTCCCAAGTCTGTCATCTGAAACTCTGATTTCATTAACTCCTTGAATTCTTTTATTAATTTGTCTTGTGTTCCAATTATCAGCAGATCATCAACATATAAGGAGCAAATTAGCTTATCCCCATCTCTGATTTTTACATACAAAGTTGCTTCACTCTTGCTTCTTGTGAACCCATTCTGCATTAGATAGTTGTTGATCCTTGAATACCAGGCTCTTGGAGCCTGTTTTAGTCCATATAAAGCCTTCACAAGTTTGTACACTTTCTGCTCTTGTCCATTCACCACATAGCCTTCGAGTTGCTTTAAGTAAACTTCTTCATCTAGCATTCCATTTAGAAATGCACTCTTCACATCCATTTGGTGCACTTTCCATCCATTATTTGCAGCTAGAGCCAACAACAATCTCACTGTGTCCATCCTTGCTACTGGTGCACATTTCTCAGTATAATCCACTCCAAACTCTTATTTGTATCCCCTCACAACAAGTCTAGCTTTATATTTGTTGAATGTTCCATCAGGATTCAATTTTTTCTTATAAATCCACTTGGAGTCGACCACCTTAGTTTTAGGACTTGGCAAATCTACCAGCAACCAAGTTCCATTTTCTTCAATAGCTTTTATCTCTTCATCCATTGAGCTTTGCCACACTCCTTGTTTGATAGCTTGTTTGTATGTCATTGGTTTAGATTCTATAGGTAAGGCACACTCTATGATTGTTAAAGCTTCATTTGTCTCCTCTCCATCAGCTGCATTATACGTGAAATCAATCAAAGGGTTAGTTTCATTGTAAATGGAGGCCAGATCCCTCTCCTTGTGTGCACTATCAGAGTTGGATGTCTCCTCCTGAGATTCTGAGCTCAATTCATCACTTCCTGGAGCTAATTCTCCTTCAGAATTTGGTGCAGACTCCTCCTGTGATCCATCATTTTCAGTGTTGTTTATATCTTGTAATTCCAGCTGAGTTATCTCCCTTCGAAGTCCTCTATTGACTGAATTGATTGAACTGTCTACACCAGCCATTTCTTGATCTGTGGTATCTCTCAAATTTCCTTCACCACTAGACTCACCTATTGGTAAGTCAATTCCAACACTTCTTGATTTTCTTGCAGTAGGTTCTTCCCACTTCCATCTTACATTTTCATCAAACTTCATCTCTTGATACCAACATCTTCTTTGTTTCAGGGCTATAAATTCTATATCCCTTAGATTCAGCACTATAACCCATCATTACTCCCTTTATTGCTTTCTCATCCAATTTTGTCCTTTTTGCTTCAGGAATGTGCATATGAGCTACACGTCCAAACACCCTTATATGATTCACCTTCGGTTTAACTCCAAAACCAACTTCAAATGGTATTTTCTCCTTCAAAGCTCGAGTTTTCATTATGTTTTGTAAATAAACAAAAGTGAAACATGCCTCTGGCCAAAATCTTCTAGGCATTTGCATTCCAAACATCATTGCCTTTGCCATTTCCACAATTGTTTTGTTTTTTCTTTCTGAAACCCCATTTTGTTGTGGTGAGTAAGCAACTGAATATTGATGAAAGATGCCTTCCTTTTTAAAGTAATTCTTCAGCTCATTCAATACATACTCTCCTCCTCTATCACTTCTCAAACATCTCATCTTATTTCCACATTGACTTTCAGCTTCAGCCCTCCATATTTTAAACATGTCAAACACTTGGTCTTTGCTCTTCATGAAGTAGATCCATGAATATCTTGAAACATCATCAATAAACTCAACATAATACCTACTTCCTCCAGCTGATAAAGTGTTCATAGATCCACAAACATCAGTGTGCACCAATTGTAACTTTTCTGTGGCCCTCCAATTACATGTTGGAAAAGGTAAAACATGACTCTTTCCCTTTGCACATGGTTCACACACATTCTTCAACTTACTGCTCAATTGAGGTAGTCCTTTTTCTGCATGTCAATAATGTAGTCAAGATTTGCATGATCATACCTTTTGTGCCACAATTGTGTCAACTCAGTCACTGGAATTGTTGCAAAGGCTCCATTAACTTTTGTCATTTGTAATTTAAAAACCCTGTTTACCATTGTTACCTTATGAACTAACGCTCCTTGTGCATTGAAGATTCTGCACATTCCATCTTCGAAATATACTTTGTAGTTCTTCTCTAGGAGTTGTCCAACACTGATCAGATTTTGATCTAATTCAGGAATATAATATACCTCTTCAAGTATGGCATTTCCAGTTTTTGTAATCAACTCCACATTTCCCTTCCAAGTGACTGGTATTACTTCTCCATTACCAATCTTCACCACAGTATTCAAATCTCCTTTTTCTTTATCATGTGGTTAGAACAACTACTATCTACGAACCAATCTCCTCCCTTTTCACCATTTGCCTCAGCTGCACAAATCTTGATAGTTGAAGCATGGTCTTTAGGTTGATGACAAGTCTCCACCACAAATACACTTTCCTCAGTGATTAGCTTTTCTGATGGTTTTGCTGTTTGTGAAGCTCCTGATTGAGTATTGGAGTTGTGCTATAGATTGAGCTGAGAATTTGGACAAATTTCAGAAGTGGATTGAGCTGAAGTATGATTAACAGAACAAGTGTTTTGTGACAATTGGTTTGGTGCTTGGGTTTGCATAGGTTGGTAATGTATCTGTTGTGGGTAGTTAGGCTGTGATATGTAGGATTGACTAATTTGAGGTTAAGTTAGTTGATGTTGAGTTATTGGAGGCTATGGTGGATAAAGTTGTGGGATTTGTAGTTTTCCAGAATTTGTAACATAGTTTGCTTGACACATTTGTGGTTCAGGAATATTTTGATAAGGCTTTGACTGAGTTGGCAATTGGTTAGAGGAGGTGTTTTGTCTTAGGAAGGGAAGTATTGGTGGAGGTTTTTCATAAATAGGGCTTTGTGGATTTTGTTGTTCTGACATCCACCTGTCATAACACACTCTCTTTGAATGTCCCCTCTTTCTACAATGAATGCAATCAACATTTTCATTCCAGAAGCACTCCTCAGTTGCATGATTAGTTTTACCACAAAATCTGCAAATTTGGAAACATGCCCCATCTTGTTGTTCTTGATCCACCTTGCATTCGATTGGCATTGTTTCCAAGGAATTGACTAGTGTTTTGGAAGTTTGGGTAAGGCATTTGTGGAGAATATTGTGTTTGAGGATACATTTGAGGCTGTTGGTATTGCATTTGGTTTTTGTAGGAATAGTGTTGTGGATATGTCAATGTCTGGAACTGATTTTGGTTGTTTTGTGGGAGGTTTGTGACAGTTGGTGGGTCTGTGATTGCATCATGCTTGGTTCAGAATGGCTTTGGCTCAGGTTTTTGGTTTGAGTTTGGAAAGGTGGATTTTTTGGAACTTTGAAGTGTTCTTCTTTCAGTGCATACTCCTCACCTTCTCTTCTCACCCCATGCCTCTCTTCACACATTTCCAAAACATTAAAGACTTGCTCCAATGTAACAGGATCAGGGTCATTGCTGAATTTCCACTCAACAGGAGCTATGCTAGCTTCAAATCTTGAAGGTAATCTGCTTAAAAATTTATCTACTAACCTCTCTGAACTCGTGTTTTCACCAAATTCCTTCAGTTGTTGTACGAACCCCATGAATCTTGTTTTTGCAGCAGCTACATTCTCTTCATCCCTTGTTGAAAAATTCTCAAAACTTCTCATAACAGCTTGTTTCTTCAGTCTCAATGATTGGACAGCCCCTACATTTTCTAACTTCAATGTATCCCACAACTCCTTTGAGCTCTTGCATCCAGCATGTCTTAGCAATATGGTTTCACTCACCACAGATCTCAGAAAAATGAGTGCGTTAAAGTCTTTATCTCTATCCTGACCCAACCTCATTATTTGATGTTCTGTTAAATCTGTTGTTCCTTCATATTCAGCTATTCCATCATTCACTATATCCCAGCATTCATAGATCTTGAGGCAGTCTTCAACTTTAAGCGCCCACGCCTTATAGTTCTCACCAGTCATAACTGGTATGTTTGCCTAAATGCTCTGCAAACTCATTACTGGAATACTTGTCCCTGCCATGTTTTAATCTAGTCCAGGTTAGATGAATCTTGGAGCTCTGATACCACTCTAGGAAGATGATGAGATCCCTTCTCCACCTAAGCATCAGGTGATCAAGCTTGTTGTTTAAACTATGCAACTTCGAGCTCCTTGATGAATCCTGCAGCACCACTTGGAAATTCTGATGTTCTGAGGTTTTTTTGTTTTCAAATAGACTTCACTAAAATGTGTAAATCTGATTCCTCTCAAATGTAAAATAGTATAGGCTTTTGTTTTGATTGTAATGTTTGAATTTGGATGGAAGGTTTGGCTGCCTTGACAATAAAATTACAGAACCAATGTTTGTATAATGTGCCTCTTCAAATTGGCTTAACACTCAAACTTTGATAATTTTAAGAAAAACAAAAGCAAGCTAACTTGACAAAGATGAAGTTTTTTTTTTCGATATATATCTAAAGAAGATGATAATGAGCTTTTATATTCAGCTCTTACATGAGGTTTAAAGCATTTGAAAATCAAAGGCTAGGAATTGAAAAACTTGTTATCCAAGAGACAGGAGCTCAACACGTCTCATTGTCCCTTTAATCAACTAGAAAACAAAATACATGCAAAACAAAAACTGTCACACATTAAATGCTACTAATTTTAAGACTAAATGAAAAACAGAATCTGATATGCAAGACCACTTGTATATGTTTGTGGTACGAATTGGTCAGGCTTTCGCTCACATCCTCCAAGTCAGCTTGAGCTTGTCCTTTGACAGCTTTAATTCATTCTCCAATTCAGCTTCAGGAAAAAAAAACTCTTCAGGTTTTTCATGAACTTCAACAAGCTGCTTCAATTTTCTGTAGGTTTCTTCAACTTATTCTCCAAACTTCCTCCCTTAATCTTCAATCTTCAGAATTTTACTTCTTGGATGCATAGTCTTATGAATTATCTCCAAAATCATCAGCTCGAGTTTTGTGAGATGTCTTGGAGGCTTCAGCTTGGTCTTCACCCTTCTTCTCTTCTTCATTTTAATTGTCATTGCAAGGTCCTCCGCAAGCTTCAACACAGCTGGTTTTACAAAACAATTTAATTCAACACAATTATTGTTCAAAGAATACAAGAATCACACCTTTTCTGAAGTAACCAAGCAAGTCTGATGTGCCAGATCCATCATGTTTATTATTTGCTAAAGAAATGGGGCTTTTCCTTACTTTTGCCAGTGACTCCCTTTCTCCTTATGAAGAAAAGATTAACTAGAGATGCAGACCTTTCTCGCGTCCGTTGAGCGTGCCTTTTCATTCGCTGTATATTCGATTAAGTATTAAGTTAATTGTTTGGCTGGACTTAGGGGACAAGGAGGGTCCTCTTTTTTATTTTAAAAAAATTATGAATTTCTTTAAAAACCAAACATAGTACTATCAGGTATAATGCGTGAAACCAAACATAGATCACGTCTTATACATGTTAGTACTATGTTTGGTTTCACGTCTTATAAATGTTAATATTCTAAATTTTAAAAGTTTTATTCTAGAAAGCTAAATCGTATAAGGTGTGATATCGTATTACGAGAATTAGTATTATGAAATTTTGAGTCTTTGATCCTATCAACTGAATTATATAACATGTGATCACGTCTTATAAAAGTTAGTATTTTGAAATTTTAAGACCAATTACTTCCTTAAGTTAATAAACTGACTTATTAAAAATAAGTAAATGAAAATTATATATATAACTAAAATAGAAATAATAAAACTATCATATTTTAAGTTATTTCTCAAAAAACGCAATTGTTTAATGTCGTTATGCATGATGAGACTTTTATTCTCAAACTTCCACATAATTACAAATTTGTACTCATTAAGTAGTGCTAATAGCCTTTCTTTTTGCCCTATAATTAACCTTTTTGAAATACTTAAATAGACGTATTTTAGGTGATTAAGGCTTTCAATTTTTATTTTTAAAGCTTGCAAAACAGAAGGTAACATTTTCTTATGAGTTATAATAATTCTAGCATTTAAAGTTTTCGAATCTATTGGCATCGTTGATAATGATTCTACAACTTCACAAGTTTTATCAACTTGCTCGTTCATTTCAGGTTTAGCATTTAACTCTAACTTATCATCAACACTTTCTTGTATAAAAATATCATGTACAATCCACAATATCCATATGATTAACGGACTGAAAATCATTAGAGTACTTTATTTCTTCAAAAATATTGAACTTCTCTATCTCTCCATTCAGAAAGAATATCCTCATCTGCATTGATTTTTGTCTTAGTTGTCTTCATAAACTACCTTCCCAAAAAAATTGAAGCCAAATGTTCAACACTATATCCATTTTCAAGATGTAAAAGTCTACTGGAAATACCTAATCATTATCTTAGACTAAAACATCCTCCAGAACACCAATAGAATGCATATAAGAACAATGAGCCTGCTAAATAATTAAATTAGTTTCTTGCAAAGAATTGATATTTAAAACTAGGTAAATTGACTATGACATTACATTAATAGAATGTCTAGCATGACTCGCTCAATTTTCTTGTCACCAATGACATATATAAATGTAAATATATATGGATTTTTGCATTTTTGAGTAGTTTTGTATTTATCACTATACATTCTTATCCAAAATTATTCTCTCCTTATCTTTCAACTTCCTTTTATTTGTACAAATTTCGCTCAAAAACTTTGCATATTTTGGAATTTGCTTGATGACTTTTAGAAGTGGTATATTGATTTCCATTTTTTGAAGGTTTATAAGATCTCTCTGTTATATTCCTCTTCTTTTGATTTAACCAACTTACTACAGAAATGAGCTACACATACATTAGTTGATATCAATGAACATAAATCATATTTTACCGTTATTGATTCCTGAGTTAGAGGCTCATTTTTTCTCCTTCATTATGCTTTCTACCTCCATTGGTAAGGAAGATCCATATTGAGTTTCCTTACCACTTTTCATTGTCATTACACTCATATTCTCCTTAAGATTCACCACTATTTGGGAAGATAATTTTTTTAATACTTGCGATTCCAATTTACTAACAGAGGTAACTAATTGAGTGATCTGATTGTCTAAGTTTTGAAGCCTTGCTTTTATTTCATATTGAAATTGTTAAGTATTAATAACAAGTGTCTTAGCAGTTTCATCTAAAGATATACCTGAATTTTAATATTGAGATTAAGCATATGTAAGGGCTTGAGGTTGTCTATTGAAATTGTGAGGTTGATATCTTTGTTTCCCTCCTTGATTTCCATAACTAAAGTTTGGATAATCCCTCCCTCATGGATTATAATGATTTGAATAAGGGTCACACTTTCGTTGAGATTGAACAGGAAATCTTCCTATTGTGTTAACTTCTTAAAGGGAGTCTTTTTGCAATGTAAGGCAAATATCTGTAGGATGTCTAGAGAATGAGCATATTTTGCATATTTGTGCCAATTGCAACTGACTTATAGTCATTTGACAAATTAGAGCAATTAAAGTGAAGTTTTATCAATTAAATGGTAGCAAGTAGGTTATTTATAAATTTGCATATTTAACTTATAAGAAACAAGAAAACTAAGTTGAATAGTTGTAGCTATCTCAATTATTTAATTTAAGGTTTATTTTTTACTAAATTTATTGCTATTATTTAATTGATATAAAATGCTATCATACTCAATCAATTAATAGTAAGTTTTAATTTGAATGTTAGGTTTGAACTAATTAAATTAGGAAATTTTGAGACTTATTATATCTATCCTAATATATTTTGGACTAATTGCTTAAATTGTGAAAATTATTCTTTCTTTTTCCAATGGTCAATATTACAATTAGATAAGATTTCTCCCTTGAATCAAAGTTAAGTACTCTTGAATTTATCACCTTTATATTCAGTTGATCTATTTTGATTCCTTGTTAAGTTTAGTAAATTAGTTAATTAATCGTAAACTCCCAATTTATTTTATTAATTAAAATTAAAAAACTAGTGTTTAGTTCTCTTGATATTCGACCTAATTCTATGACTGCTACAAGAAGTTGGAGAAGTAGAATAAACTTTGAGGGGATTCGACAACCCGATCATTCCAACACCAAAAATAGAAAAAAAAAAAAAGAAAGATTGAGAAAAAACTAGAGGAAAAAAAACAAAAAAGAGAATGTTGGAGAAGATGTTAGAGGTGTTTTTCTACTCAAAACCTAGTCTACTTCTATCTTGCAAAGATTCCTATCTAAAACAAATCCAAAACAAGTTTCCTAATTAAACTCCAACTCTTGAATATAATCTATAATTAGGCTTGATCTCTCTTTATCCATTGCAGTAATCTGTCCACTTTTTCAAAAATTTGTGATTTTGATCAATAATGACCCAATTTGATGAAATTTTTACTTGTCATCTCCTAAAACAAAACAAAATAAATATTAATTTTCCTATTTAAGCACTAAAATATAGCCAAAATAAAAGAGAAATTTTCAATTAGCATAACTGAATACATCTTATCAAATGCATATAATGAAAATGAAAAGATATTTATAGGAAATTTACCAGGTAGTATTGCTGTCTTGGCCTCATTATTTTCGTGTCAAAATTTTGTGGAAGACGACTATGTTTGATTCGGGATTTATTGCTGAAATGAAATGTAATGTAATATTATTCTATCGTTTAAGAAGAGGGTTTATAATGAAATGAAATTGAATAGGATGGGATAGGAGAGGAGGGTTTCATATTACATCTCATTCTATCCTCAATAATAAGAAACCTCTGATTTGAGAGGTTTAGAATGAAATATAAAATAAATAAACAACTTTTCACTATATTACATTATAAACCCTTCTTTGAAACAACATTTTACTATACTGCAATATGAATCTTTTTATCTCTCTCAAACAATAATTTTCTAATATTACATTTCATACCATTAAAAACCTTACGTCCAATCAAACATAGCCTTAGAGATTGGATTAATAGTTATTTAAGTTTCATTCACGATGGATTAGATTTTTGGGAGATTTGATTTTTGGTTTCTCGTGTTTGGATAAAAGTTGACTTTAGTTCGATTTTACTTTTATATCAAAATTTGAAGTTATTATTACTTAAATATATAAACTTTAATTATTTAATATTAATTGTTAATATAAATATGAGAATATAATTTATTTATTCTAATTTATTTTATACAAAATAATATTTTTTAAATTTAATAATTTTAAGTAATATTTTATATTTAAAAAATATATTTTTAATTTTAAAAAATTATATGAAGTAAAAACTTTTAAAATATTAAATATTTAGTTTTTTAAAATTGGATAATATATTAGTAAATTAATATTAGTTGAAAATAAATTTACACCTTTTTAATTATTTATCTTAAATGCGATATAATACATTTATTTCAATATTTATTGTTGAATAATAAATAAAACATTAAATAAATTTAATTACTTAATCAATTTATAAAAATATTATAATATGAACGAAATAAATAAAATTAATTATAAAATTTTGAAAGAAACTAAAATTAAAAATTTATTAACACAAATAAATAAATTATTTAAAAGCAAAATAATGTATAGGATCACAAGTTACAAATAAGAGATGCTTTGATTAAATTAAAAATTTTGATCTGACCAAAATACGTTAAACTTTAAAATAATTAATAAATGTTATATTTAAAGTAAAAAAAATATATTTTATACATATAAAGGAGTCATAATTTAATATTTCAGGAACTTAATATGTCTTTTTATATAAAAATCACTGATTTTCTTGAAATTACAAATTTTTGTAAAAATAATTACTTTTTTATTCGTTCCACCGAATGACTTCTTACCTCGTTGAGCTTTCGACGTTTTCTCGAAACCTTCCTGTAGACATACCTCTTCTTCGCTTATCGTGACAAGCTTTCTGTTCAGACTTCAGACACTGGCACCATAAATACTTATGGCTAATGTAAGAAACCAGCTTTTTCACAATATGGATCAAAGATACCAAACATTTTATCTTTATCCCTTTCGTCTCCATTATCTTTCCACTCGTTTCTCGTCATTTTTTTCGTAATAAAAACAAGAACACTATCACAAGTCAACCCTTTCAGGCTCGGGCTCCATCCACAAACGGTTTGGTTATCAGAGGGGCGAACGAGCCCATGAATCTTCTGTAATTTTTGACCCGGACCCACGTCATAAGGCCATGGATCATTTACATTGTACGCTTCAGATGTTTACATTTCATTAGTATCATATTCAGAAGAGAACTAGACAGCGGAATCAGCAATGGAGAGATGGCTGCTTTAAGGTCCAAACTTGGCTCTCTGTACAGATTTGAAACTGGTTTTGGCAGAGCTTTCCCAGATGAATTATAACGAGAAGAGTGACATACTCGTTAAACACAGAAGCTTTTTAAGATCCAAAAACTAGAAACCAAGTTTATGAGAAGAATAGAGAAGGTACCATCAGCAAAAGTCTATCCTTGAACATCCATCCATTAGCTTTAAGTTTTAACTGCTAGAAATCAGATCAGACTCCAGTAATCAACGAAGGAATTATTTTATGTGTGGAACATTCGTAGTTTTGCATTTAGTTGAAAAAATGAATATATTTTCACCCCAATTCAAAGTTGCTACCAGCTACCAGCATTCTCTACTAATTCTTGGGGAAAGCCAATCTTCAGGTGTTAAATTTACTATAAAAGAGGCCATCTTGGGAAGACCTCCGTATTCCATGTTGTAAAAATGCTCCTGACAAACCTACAATCATTCCTGCTCTCTAATTCTGTCCTCCATGAGGCAAAAGCTCCAAAATGGAAATAAACCGTCAAAAATCACCTTCTGCAGGATTAAGGACTCTCCAAACCAATGTAACAGGTAGATCCAGCTCATGCTTCCATCAGCGAAGTTTGCAGTTCAGTGTCTTCTAACATTAGCCCTGACTTAAGTATGATATGCCATCAAGTCATGCACTAGTAACACCAGAGACCCAGGGAACAATTAGAGGTGCATTCGGGTGGGAGTTCCTATATGACTCGGAATATCTGTCTTTAAAGTTCAATTTTGGATTTTCTGCCTGCATTTTAAAGAAACGAGCATCAGTATTAGATCAAATTTGATTGCCAATGTAAAGTAGATTTATTTCAAAAGGTGAGCTGACCCTTACATATTTCAGCCAGCATTCCATGTTTTTGTGCTCGTAGATATCTGGTGAATAGCATCCTGTCTCGGATGGACAATAGACCCATATGTTGCACTTCTTTTCACCTGGCTTTGCATTTTTGGCCTGATCTAAGCAAGCTTGACAACAATCTGCTGCACTTTCCTTGGGGTGAGTGAGGCCCCATTTAATAGCAGTACCATCATAATCGGTATGAAGTTCAGCATGACATTCGGATGGAAGCGCCCTGCCTGGTAAAATTTCTTCTTCTGCAAAGAAAGGCCATGTCTCAAGCAATAATAAATAAACCACACGTTATTTTTTCCCTTCCCATCAGTGGAAACCTAAAAAGCTGCACCTTCAATTCAAAGAAGAGTAGAATAATACCTAACAGCTTCTTGGAAGGAGACATAAACATATCTTATTGCAGGTTGTGGGTGCCGGAGGTATGTGCATACAAGATTAAATTAATTGGAAATAGATTTCATTACCAGGCTCTTCTTCATCACCCTCAGGCTTATCATCGTGTTCCAGGTGACTGATTTCAGCAGGTATCCAAAGACCAATATTTTCTGACAGCACAGCCCAATCAGATTCCAAGGCTCTTACTAAAATTCCTACAGAAAATCAATCACGAGCAACCAGCAAACGTTAAGTCAAAACCGATTTCATATCGATGACTTGTCCTTGACCATCCTAACGAACTGAATAAACTCAACTTGGATGGAGAAGATGCATACCAGCTTGCTCTTGCAAAATAGTTGAGTTCAGTCCATTTGTTCCCCTAGTCAACTGCTTAACTTCCAGTAGTTTTTCCTTTCGCCAGCTTTCAACAGCATCTATTGAAAGAGAATACACATAGCATCAGCCAATCCGTACAACTGAAACTACACTATCGTGGCAACTTGACTGAGATTCATTATTAAAAGAGGACGCTGTGGATGAGACATGACCGTTGGGGAAAAAATGAAACCTAGTTGGTTGTCTGACCCAAAATAATCCTCTGATCAATATAAGCTTTTCAAAAACCTGCACACAAAAAGTAACTAAACCCTTTCTGGAATCCTGGCTCTATTAGTAAACAAAATGTCAATTTTAAGGGAAGAATCCACAAAGTAAGAAAGGAGTTATGAAGGTCTATGTGCAAATGAACTTGTGAAGTTATCAATCAGGAAATGCCCATTTTGAATACAAGTGGTGAGAGAGTCAGAGATAAAATATACACACACGATATCTGTTTGTTGCATCTGCTGTTGAGCATGCTATATGGCTACTCTTAAGAGGCAGGCAACAAAGTATGGACTTAATTAAATTAGAAAATATACGTTCCAATTATAGGCACTTGACTAAAGTAGTGAAAGCAGTAGCAGTTCAGTATGTGTGCCCTGGTATAGATTCCAACTCTTAGGATCATTCTTTATCTCATTCTTGTTCTGTTGTAAGAAACCGAAATTCAAAACTAAACATAGGAATGCTAAAATGAATCCTCTATTGTCATATATGTAAGTTGAATAGAACTTTCAGCGACATAGGAAAAGTTACATGCGTCCACCAATGACCAGACCGCTTTTACTTGCATCTGTATCCTCGTGCAGGTAAAACCAAGCTACTGAACTCCACACAACAAAAGTATGCCTTGAACTAACAGACCTCTGAATCTCTAGATATTGAAATTTCAACTGAGTATAATATTATCTTCTAAGATTAAGGAAGCAGTTTTCTTTCACGAATGGTGGATAATGCTCCTAGTCAGGTAGTTAGTTTGACAATGAAGTGCGTAACATGACCTACAGGACAAGGGAAGAATTGCCAATGAGACCGATTCAAATCAACAAAGGGAAAGAGACTGGCATGATAGATGGAGGAAGCATCACAAACACGTGGATGAGAGTCAAGGAGAAAATGAAACAAATTGGTACTGATGAAGGCCAAGAAATAGCAGTGACAATTATCATAACATCATCGAGGTCATTACCTAGAAATCAAAATGGTAAGGGTGTAAAAGATAAGCTATGTGCAGACCAAATTAATCTTAATAGGTGAAGATGAGAATAGGAACAGAAAAGCAAGCAAAGATGCTTGCAGGGCTGAGTCACTTGGAGTAGATGCTATCTTAGAGTGGTTATGAAATTAAGGCCCTGCATCGTTAAAAATGTCATGAAAAAGTTCGGTGCTAATCGATGCTTGGCAAAAAACTGAGAAGTGAAAGCATAAACTTCACATAAAAACGCAAACCAGATTATGGTAACAAGTGAAGATTAGATTTTTTGAAAATCAATGTGATTAAAGACTAACACACCTCGCTGCTCTGAGATACCGGCACTGGAATTCAATCTTCTCAGTCTCAGCAGAATCTCTTCAGTTATTTTATGTTTAACGTCTTGTGGCAATTCAACCATCATTTCTTCTCTTTGAATCTGTTCCTTAAGCTGCTTCATCTTTTTTTTTTTAATTTAAAAAACAACAAAACCATCTTCGTTCAATTAACTCTTGCATGTTTATCTCAGAATCAACAGCACAAATCAAACTCCAGCAACAAGCGAAATCAAAGACCAAAACTCACCAATTTTACAAGCCTCAAAGGTTCAGCAGCTCTCCGAATCCGAACCGATTCCTCCATCTTCCTAACCTGATCTGGCGTGTACTTTACAACTGCATAGATAAAACAGTAAAATTTATCAAAAACAAAAAAAAAAACAATTGAAGTGGTTGTAAAAAGTGTGGGTTTGCTCACCGTCATTAAAGCGAGTATTATTGGAGTGAAGGTAAAGAGAAGCGTAAAGAGAGCGAAGAACGTAGAGAGCAACCACAATGTTAATGGAACAAACGATTAGTGTGATTCTCTTGTAGGAGCATCCCCATTTTACTCCTCTCGCCATATTCGCCACCTCACTTTGTCTCTCCTCCACCACCTCATTCCACCATGTCTTCGAGCTTATGGAAACTGGACCGACTAATTAGATGAACAGATCCCACCAGATACGAGTGCCCTAGCCTTTTCCCTCTTCTTCTCCCTCTTCTTCTTCGTCTGATCTCCGATTTGATTAATGTAAGAGAAGAGCAAGGTTCGTGTTTATTACTAATTTAAGCTTAATACGGTAATTTCAGTTAGAAGCAATCGAGTGCTGGCTTTGCCAGTCGGTGGATATTTGTTTGGTCGATTAAGACACAATTAATATAGTACTGACCGGACCGGAGTCAGAGTCCATTTCCTTCTTTTTAATTTTTAGGATTTGTGTGCTCAAATTATTATTTAAATTAATTTTATTACTTAATTTTAATTTAAAGTTTATAGATAATTTATTCTATTATTAATTATTGTATATATTAAGGATAATATTAATAATTATGAATTTTATTTTCTTCTTGGATTAAAATTTAGAACAAATTAAAGAATTATATTTAAAATTTTAGTTGACCCCAACAAATAAAAAAGTTTTTGAGATATTTTAAGGACATGTTAGGTACTTGAAAAAGAATAAAACACTATTAAAAGAAATAAGAAAAAGACTAAAACTTAAAACATTGACTTTAGTTTATCAGATTTCTTAATTAGAATTTAAATATTATTTAATTATTAATTAATAATATTATGAGTAAAATTAAATTTTAATAAATTCAAATTTAATCTATTAATTTAAAATTATTATGTTTAATATTACTAAAATTATCAAATTTTATTACAATATCGTTTCATTGCACAAAAAGTTAATAAAATAAAATAAAATTACTAATAATAAAAAGTAAAGAAACATTAAAATATAAAAGTTGAAAAAGTTGGAATACATTAAAGTTGGGCATTGTCGATGCATAGCATGTTTTGCCTCTCCAGTCTACATTTTCGTAACTGTGTTTGTGTTTCTCTATTTAAGGAATGTTGTATTGATAACCAATTTCGGGGAGCGCTGGCTGTTGAATGTGCGGACCATCAAATAATCTAACGCTTCCCATTCTCCTATGTTGTGTCCAACAATGATTAGATGCACATAAACCAGAACGGAGAGTAAGGAACAGCATCTTTACATTATCCTTCGAAAATCGGACCCGGAATTGTAGTTCTATCCGAACCTGAACGAGCTTGTCGACGTCGAGTTAGTGCTAGTCTGCAACACTGTTGAGTCGTTGTCGACGTGCTTGTTTGGAAGAAAAAGAAAAGAGAGGAAAGAAAAAAAATGTGGAGTTTTGGAGGAGGGTATTATTGGGGGAGAAAGGGAAAGGAAAGAGAAGGAATTGTGGTGGTATTTACTTGGATGTTGAGTCAAAGATAGGTGTTAAGAGCTACGTTGAGCTCTACTCTTCTCTTGGATGGGATTCTCTTGTTTGCCACTCTCAATTCCTAAATTTGTAAGCTTTTCTTTTGTTTCCTGTTAGCGAATTTTGGGTTTCATTGGTTCTGAATCATGTGCTGATTTTGTATCTGGGTCTGGTGTCTGGAAATAGTTTACGATAAGTTCCTGCTCTGGAATGTGATTGTGTATGGTTTGATGAGATTTATCAACTTTTCTGAAGTTTTTTGCTTTTTAAAAAGATTTCGCGAAACTGCACTGAACACAGGGAACTTAAAGAATGTTTCAATATTTTGCATGCATTATTTCTTTTTACTTCAAATTAGAGAAAATCAACCAGTAAATTTATCAAGGAAAGTAGCCTTCATGATTCATCTATGACAATGCTTTTTTAGTTTTTTGCTACTTTCAACCTCTCAATTGGTGATATTCTTGATTCTAGCATCTTTTCCTTTCAGTACTGGGTGCTAATTTTGTGTTAATAAATCTCTAATCTTCCAAGTTTAGTTGACCTTGAAGTGTAAAATATTTGTGATATGTGCAGATTCTTCCCAGAGAAGGCTGAAGCTTTTGCAACGGAGATTGTCATGGAACTTCTTGAGGTTACTTAGAGTACCTTTTGAATGACTTTTCCACACTTCTTGCCATTATATATATATACTTATTTATATTATCCAATTGATGAGTGATATAATTAGCGTAATATTTTTATGCAGTATGTACTTACCATTCCCAGGATGCATTTTTCCATTGCTAATGTTTTGGAATGCATCAAGACATGATACCTTTCCCAAGTTAAGCTGTAGTTCTACTGCTTCGGTTGAAGTTTTCCCAATTCTAATTGCTTTCTCTTTCATTGAATGTGTAGGAGCTGAAACTCAGGCCTTGCCCTGTAGTCTTTGCATCATTTTCTGGTGGTTCAAAAGCCTGCATGTACAAGGTTCTGCAGGTCTGATTATTGTGATGTTTGCTTATTCTCGTTGATGACAGTTTCTACCATCTTGAAGAGTAAATGCAGTTGATGTTCTCTTTTGGGCAGATCATTGAAGGAAGGTGCGTAGTAAAACTGAATATGGTAAGTTGGTCTTTCAACTGATAGCAACTTTCCCTGAATTATTTTTTTCCACACCTGCAATGCTACCATGCTTTGTTACCGTTGCTTTTGGATAAAGTATCCTACTCTTTATGGAGTGACTAGTTGTGTCATATAAATATCATTTACTCTTCAAATGCTTGGTTCAATGCGTTGTTTCAATTTTTTTTCTCCAGTGTTATGTCTTGCATTCTCTACAGTCTGCTTAGTATCTGATTACTTGTTTATCTGACTAATTCCTGTTAATGTAAAGGATGACAGCAAGCTGTTAAGGGATTGTATAGCAGGCCATATCTTTGATTTTAGCCCAGTAGATTTTACTGGTGATTTGAGTAGATGATTTGCTGTTCACCTGTCTGTTCCTCGAATGTCTAATCCACCAAGAATGTTATCGTGGATTGCAAATGGCGTTGGTCGTGGTCTTGATGCTGTGTTCTTCAATAAAATTGAATCACATCGTGTTGAATATTGGCAGACTCTAAACTCCTCTGTTGTGGGTGTATCATATCTTAAAGGTTGGGGTGTTAAGTCTTATTGTTGTTCTCCCCACTTTAACTTTGTAGAGCACAAGGGCTCCATATCTGATTATGTGTTCAGATAATTATGAACTTGCTTCTTATCAAGTAATCAGCAATTTCACTCAAAGATTGCGTGACCTTGGAGGAGATGTGAAAGTACTGACCATGAAGGGGTCTCCCAGTGTAGATATGCCTCAACAGTTGGGCATATTGCATTGCAGACTTCTTCGTGCAGCTGTTAGCCTTCCACTATGTTTTGACTTATGGTATCCTATTGTAATTTGATCTTGGTTACGTCATTATCGCCTTTTTCCGAACCGCTACCGTGCTGTCGTGGTTGAGCTCTTTGGTAAGGCAACTGTAGTCTATTCACAGAGAACTCAACCACTTGAAGGGGAGAGGACAGGTTTGGAGCACTGGCATATCGAGATATCTGAATTCGGTAACCTGGGAAAAGCAGTTTGCAGTACAAACCAGAGCTTCAAAAGAGTTATTCCTGCTCCTACTAATCTTCATATCCCAAGTTCAATGGAGTATTACCAGGGTAGAGATTGTAATTAAACTAAAAATTGATGTCTATTGTTAACCATATTTTAAAAAGGGATCGGTTATTGAACCAATAAATTGTAACTAATAAATGTTGCTGTGCCCTCGCTCTCGCTCTCTTCTATCTATTGCAGAATATTCGATCGTTTAGTCTAAATCAGAGGTCAACGCATCTGGTACTTACGCATGAAGAAGATAGTCGTTACCGGAGCGTCTGGTTACCTAGGTGGTACACTATGCCACGCTCTACTCAAACAAGGCTACTCCGTACGTGCGTTAGTCCGACGAACCAGCGACCTCTCCTCTCTCCCCGACTGCAGGACCGCTGACGGCGCCTTCGAGCTTGCCTACGGCGATGTGACTGACTGTCGCTCTCTCCTAAACGCCTTCTACGGATGTCACTTTATCTTTCACACCGCTGCCGTCGTCGAGCCCTGGTTGCCGGATCCTTCTAAATTCTTCGCTGTAAACACTAATCGAGCTTTAACTGCTTTCAATTTATAATCAATGTGGGATTTTTTTTTTTTAAGAATTTGGTGTTGTTTTGTTTAGGTTAACGTTGTGGGGTTGAGGAATGTGGTGGAAGCAGCCAAAGAGACGAAGACGATTGAGAAGATAGTTTATACGTCGTCGTTTTTCGCCCTTGGACCAACTGATGGATGTGTAGCTGACGAGAAAAAGGTTCATTTTTTTGTTAGTAATAGAAAACAGAGATAAATATACAAATTGATATTATTTAGAGGGAAACGTAACGTGATTGGATAATACTTATAGGTGCATGAAGAGAAATGTTTTTGTTCCGAGTATGAGAGATCGAAGGCAGCTGCTGATAAGATTGCACTAAGAGCTGCGGCGGAGGGAGTGCCTATAGTGGTAGTTTATCCCGGCGTTATATATGGTCCTGGGAAGCTCACTACAGGGAACATAGTAGCTCGATTGGTAAGATTTTTCTATTTTTATGTGATTACTAATACTAATTCATTGCGTGCAAAAGCAGTTCAATTTCATCACTTTAGTCCCAAGGTCTTATTGGATCTGATGTCTCAGCTAATTGAACGCTTTAATGGGCGTTTACCGGGATACATTGGTAGTGGAAAAGACAAGTTTTCCTTCAGCCATGTTGATGATGTAGTGCAAGGTCACATTGCAGCGATGGACAGGGGTCAACCAGGTGAAAGGTACCTACTTACAGGAGAGAATGCGTCTTTTGCGCATGTTTTTGATATATCTGCTATTGTCACTGATACCAAGAAACCAAGTTTAAACATTCCTCTATGGACGATTGAGGCATATGGATGGATACTGGTTCTTTACTCCCGGCTTACCGGAAAGCTTCCGCTCATTTCTCCTCCGGTATAACTCGGATTCATTTTGCTTTGAGTGTCACTTGTTTCTGTTTGAATCCTGACATGAACTTGTTTGTATAACCAAGCTGTTGGATACTTTCAGACTGTCCATGTTCTAAGACATCAGTGGTCGTACTCTTGCGAGAAGGCCAAAAGAGAACTGGGATATACTCCTCGGGGCTTGAAAGAAGGTTTAGACGAGGTGTTGCCATGGTTAAAGAACTTAGGAGTAATTAAATACTGAATCAGACTTTGCCTAACACTGTATGCAACTCTTATTTTGTGACAAGGTTCTCAATTGCCCGTGTGTATTTGTGTTTTTATCAAAGCTTTTCTGACAAATGAGTACATGTTGCTGATGGAATTAGAAGTGGCCAACTCGGGTCAAATAAGAGATGGCAAAAAGGTGTTTGCATCTTCTGTCCATTTTTACTCTATCTAACTTTGTTGGAGGCTAAACAATGTTGTCACTTTACTTACAAAAGTCCAACTCTGTTAGTCTTCCAATTTTGATGGCTTATTAGCCATGCCATCGGTAAGACATCCAATTTTTACGAGAGTAGATCTTTTGTTATATTTAAATACTTATTTTCTTTTGCTCAATGGCTTATTTAAATCCTTATTTCCGAACTCGGCAAAAAGGGCTTAGTTCTTGCTCAATTGAGTTTCAAGTTAAACCCAAATTACTTCTAAATTAGCTCATTGTCATCTTTAGGTATGATTAGATTCAAAATTAACAAGTTAGATTTTATTGGTTCGGGCTTAATTATTCGTATGCAATCAAAACTTCGATTGCACATATTTGGCAAGGATTTTCTCCTTAAAACTTATTATTACTTGAAAACTGTTCAAAATTAGTAGCAGGAGACAGTCCTCGTCCGAATAGCCTTTTTAAGCTCTAAATTTGAATTTTGACCGTCAGATTCGAATCCTAGTCACATATGATCAATTGATTATTTTCTTATCCAATCATATTCCACCTGCAAGCTTGCAGCTGGCACCCCCACAGTGACTCTATCACTACTTCAAAATGAGTGGGAATCCAACGGTCGACTGCCTAAAGACTAATACCTTTAATTCAATTTACTTGGGGCTCGTCACGTTGCACAGCAAAATCTAGTGTGAGTTCGCAAAAATGGTGGCGAAGCTATCACCATACGAGGAAAGGCGGCTAAAGAGAGTGGAGGAGAACAAGAAACGCATGGAAGCTCTCAATCTGTGTAAGCTCTCTCTGGCTCTTCGGAAAAACTCCTCACCCAAAACTTCTTCGGTAGGTTTTACTGGTTAAACCGCTTGTATGCGTCTCTTGGTTCTCGAGTTCAATACAATGCCAAGCCTCATGACCCCTTTGCTGCTGAATCATCAGATTAAACACGTCAAACCTCGAACCGTCGAGAAACAAGTGGTCGTGGTTAGGAGGTCGAGTCGCGTCGCGAACCAGCCTGCCCCTGTTTACAAAGAAGTATTACTTCTTCTTCTCTGTGTACCTCTTAAATGTACAACATTGTTGTGCTCATGTAAGATTTCTTGACAGGTTGTTATTGAGCGTGTAGAGATACCCAGAAGGTATATTGGTTGGGATATTATATTATGGATTGCGTTTGATTGTTTTATGTAGCTTTCTGTGGTCTTTCGTTTTGATTTAGGTATCTTTTTGTGTTTAGGATCTCTAAGCGAAGAGATCTGTCAAACCGAGTTTATGCTTCCGATGAAGCCAGGGCAGAGGCTACAGAGAAAGCAGAGAAGCTACAATCTGGTTTAGAACCCGAGTATCCATCTTTTGTCAAGTCCATGCTTCAATCCCATGTTAGCGGCGGATTTTGGCTGGTGAGATAAGTTTTATCTTCTCTAAATTTGGGTGCAGGAAGGTTTTCCCTTTTTTTGTTGGTACCGAATCACTGAACTGCCAAGCGCTGACATTTCTTAAATAGTGTAGCTAATTCCTTAGCATGAAGGAAATATTGAAGTCTGTTCAAGAAATATCTTCTAATTTCAATGAGAATAATTTGAAACAGGGCCTTCCTGTGCACTTCTGCAAGGGAAACCTTCCCAAACATGACGATGTCATGACTCTGATAGACGAAGATGATGATGAGTACCCGACCATTTACTTAGCCAGAAAAACAGGACTTAGCGGTGGATGGAAAGGTTTTGCCGTTGCCCATGAATTGGCAGATGGAGATGCTTTGGTCTTCCAATTAGTCAGGCCAACATCATTCAAGGTGGGTATTTAAGACATTCAGTTGACCTTTCTGCTTCTCGTGATTCATCTTGTTCGTAACATAGTTTGTTCCGGTTCTCGCTTTTACCTTTCTCCAGGTCTACATCATAAGGGCCGATGGTTCTGAACATGGCAACCATCATTTACTCTGACAAAATTGATCAATTGGGCCAGTGTCATCCACCTAGGTAAGTAGTGTTTCGAGACAATACATGACTAAAAAGGGTTCAATGCTTCTTCTCTACCTGATTCTGTTCATCAACATGTAGCATCTGTTGGCCAAGAAGAACTTCAGGTTGATGCTTGCTTTTAAATTATAGCACAAGTACTTGCAATAATCCACACTATAACATGAAATTCACATATATTGGATTCCTCGACTGAGAGATGTCCAAATTGTTTCACACCCCATTAATTGTGGCTCGCATGTGGTCCACATCCGATGTGAGACTGCCGGGTCAATCCGGCACCTCTTTGTCACAATTATTTATTCGGCCCTATATCATTTAGCTATACTACAAGTAAACTCAAAGGACTTTCACAGCTTTTGACCCGTTCCTCAATTATCTTAATTGTTTTTCGTCGCTGAATGTTTACAGTGCCAAAGATCTGCTTGCGTTTGGTATCAGGTTTTGTCAGCCTTCAGAAAAAAGGAAAGTGGGTGGCTTTTGCCGAAATGATTAGACTTACTTATGGGATGACCATTTCTTTGTATATTTACAATGATTCAACCTGGCCCAATTGTGTAATATCAGTAGTTGCAACTGCTTTATATTAATCAGCAAGCAAGCTATCTGTTTAACCCCACTTGAAAATTATGGAGTGAGAATTGAGATGTGTTTTGATGTGGTAAAAGTCATAAAGACAGGCCGGGTCCTTCTCAATGCCTATCTTACATGAAAAGGTCAATGTTTGTCCAGCTTGCATCGCTTGGAATCCAATGACCAGAACATGTCTTTAAGCTCATTTTCAAGCCAGTCCCAGCCAAAAATCAGGGAACGTGCTTTGGAGCCCGCTTGTCAACAACAAATCCCCCAAGAAAGTAAAAAAGAATTCCTAACGTAATTTCAGGGTCATTATGTTATTTAGAGTTGTTTTTATAAGCGCGGTGTCTTATTAGGTTAGTATTGTCATCATTAGTCTTCACTTCACGCGGTTATCCATTTACCCGACAGTTGTGATTCCTCACGCGCCTTTTCCTATCAATCAACATCATTTAACGTAACCTATTATATCGAACAATCCTATGCCTAATTGTTTGATTTACTATTTAAAAATTGTTCCTAATAATGTAAAAAAGATTTAATAAAAGCAACAACTATTCTAAGGTCTTTTAATTTTGAAATAAAATAAAAATTTAAAATTTAAAGTTTCAAACAATATTAATAAGTTAAGAATTTAAATATAATTAAAAATTATTTTTATTCACAAGAAATTTAAACTCTAAATGTAAGAAATAAAAATTAATTTATTATAATTTATAAAAATTGATCAATTAATTATAATTAATTGATTTAAAATTTTAACGATTAAATCTTATAGCTTGACTTTTTAATTATTAATAATAAAAATAAAATATATCATTATTATAAATTTTCTTTTAACTAATTTTATTTTTAACTTACATGATTGGGTATAATTAACGCCGAGAATTTCGGGGTGTTTGCCAAGTAGATGTCAAAGCTTTAAAGTGGAAAGTGACTCATTAAACTATGGAAAATGGTGTCCAGATCATAGCAAAGACCATCTTTTTCGCAAATCAATGATAATAAATATTATATATATATATATATATATATATATATATATTCATTAAATAAATATTTTTGTTGGTTCAATCCGTCAATTTTAAAATTATTAAAATAATTTAAATTAAAAATTTAAAAGTAACTTATTTATAATTTTTTTAATTGATAACAATACTGTATATAAATTTTATAATTAATTGTACCTTTAAATCTTAAAAATTTTAGAATTAATTTTTATTCTAATTTTAAAAATATTTTGAAAAACAAATGATCAATTTAATAATGGAAAACAAAATTGTATTTTCTTTGTCTATTTATTGACCAAGTCCATCCGATTCTCAACCGGCGTTGTGTATGTTTGACATCGGAGACGACGGCGTTTTTGGTCCTCCCAAACGGGTTTTATATCCTAAAACGGTCAAATTAGAGCCGCCAAAACGTTACTGCGATGCATTTTTGCCACGTCAACGTATAAAAATAACTAACCAAAAGATTAAATAAAAGAAACAGAAAGAAGAGGCATTGGATGGAGTGGGAGAAAAGAGCTCGCTCCATTTTGCGCCTCTTCTTCTTCTTCTTCTTCGTAGTACTTATTAATTGATTGATTGATATTATATTAATTTATTTATAGTAATCGAAATTTGCTTTTAACCTCTCTCTCTCTCTCTCTACAATGGAATTTTCCCAGCTCGCCGGGATCCGAGTTTCTCGTTCGCAGCAACGACCAGTTGTTTCTCTTCGCGAGTAAAATCTCTCGTCGGCCTCCTACAAGTTCCCTCACCTCCACCGTAACCTCACTTTCCCTCCGTACTTTTATTCGTTCTGTTTCCTTTATTTTCTTTACGTTCTCCAAATTGTTTTTGTGGAGATCTGTCATTTCTTGGAAGTTTCAACGGTTTTGTTTGTGAGATGTTTTCCACTTTGATCTCGGAATCTGATTTTGTTTCCTTATTTGCCGTTACTCATTTTCCGGTTTTCCTTTGCGCTAAGTCATCTTTCTCTCTTAAATGTTAGATCGTCGGAATTTGTTTTAGTGTTGGTTCTCATTTTATACATATTGTATTTAATGTAGTTGCTTTACGTGGGGATCTCCTTGATTTTGTGCTTGTTACGGTCGAATAAGATTTCGAGCATTTTTTGGTAATTCATTCCCATTAATTTCGTTGAATGTGAAATATCTCATGTGTAATTTATTTAATTATGTTATAGATTGGTTATTTGTTTCTGATTATATGAAGAATTGAAGGTGGTTGTGTGAATCGTCTGAGGAAGGAGCAGTGAGTAGGTGGTGAAAATTTTGAAGACGTGATCAGTGATGTCTACGAGGGACCATCAAACTGTGCCGCTTGCAGTGCTGTTAAAGCGAGAGTTGGCAAATGAGAAAGTAGGGAAGCCAGAGATTTTACACGGTCAGGCCAACCAGAGCAAGAAAGGAGAGGACTTCACACTTGTTAAAACCGAATGCCAAAGGGTTGCTGGTGATGGGGTCACCACTTATTCTGTTTTTGGGGTAAATCTCGTTCTCTGATTGGCTTATCATGGAATTGCAAATTATCTTGTTAGCGATCAGATTAAACGAGTTAGTCGAAACATTCTTTAATGTTGTGGGTAACTTATGTTAGATATCTGATCGGTTCATATTTACAACCCATTTCCGGTCACCTAGTCAAGTTTCTTGGAAGTTGGAGATAAATTTCTTATTCTATTGAATAAGTCATCAATCTTTATGCTTTTTTCCTCAAGTCTGATGACTGGTAATGTTTTTCAGTTGTTTGATGGACATAATGGATCCGCAGCTGCAATATACACTAAAGAGAACCTCTTAAATAATGTGACAGCTGCCATTCCTCCTGACCTAAACCGAGATGAGTGGTTGGCAGCACTTCCAAGGGCGTTGGTTGCTGGGTTTGTGAAAACAGATAAAGACTTTCAATCAAAAGGTTAGAGCCTTTTTCAGGCAATTGCATATGACTTTTTTTAGATAAAGTCATCCTCATTTTAAGACGTTTGCCTGTAAACAAGGAGATAAAACTTTGCCATTAAATTTCACATTCCCATTTGTAAATTGATGATTGTAAATGCTCTTTCAACTCACTAAATATACTCTGTTTTTTCTCCTTTCCAGCTCAACTATCAGGAACAACTGTGACCTTTGTGATAATAGAAGGATGGGTGGTAACAGTTGCATCTGTTGGTGATTCCCGGTGCATTCTTGAATCTGCTGAAGGTGATATATATTACTTGTCAGCAGATCACAGACTTGACTGCAATGAAGAGGAGTAAGTCAAATATGATAAGTTTCTGAGTCATCACCAATGGTATGCACAATTCAGTTTTCAACTTTTCATCAAGGTTTTGTCTTTTGTGTTGTATTTAGGGAGGCGCGTGTTACTTCCAGTGGAGGGGAGGTTGCACGGCTACACACTGGTGGTGGGGCAGAGGTATTGTCACTTTTTTTTTCACAATCATTCTCATTCTCTAAAAGGTTTTGTGTGCTACTTGCAAAAAGATTCTTTCTTAGGCTCATGGCATGATATTCTACCAGAACACAAGTATAATTCAAGTATACAACCTTTTATTATGTGTAGTGAGACTTCTTTCAATAGTTTTGAATTGTTTCAAATAACAAAGAAAAAAGAATTCTACATAATTCTTAATTGATGTTTTCAAACTGTCATATAATAATACAATGAATTTATCTTGAACCGACTATATCAACCTGCCATATGAAGATAACGTTTCGTTCTACTTATACTGTTAAATAATCTTATTCTATCAAGCTAATGATGCATTTCTAAATATTGTTAATTATTTTTTAGGTTGGTCCTAAGAGGTTTTGGCCTGGTGGATTGTGTATTTCACGATCTATTGGAGATGTTGATGTTGGAGAAATTATTGTTCCTGTTCCTTATGTGAAGCAAATTAAGGTTGGTTTTTGGAGATGTTGCATATACAGTTTGTATTACATTCGTGTCTGCTGAGTGTTAAGGTTATCTAAGTCATGGTTGATGATGTGGACTTATTCCCCTTACTCTCATGAATGTATGCTTATATGCAGTTGTCAACTGCGGGTGGTAGGCTTGTCATTGCAAGCGATGGTGTTTGGGATTCCATATCTGCAGAGATGGCACTTGATTGTTGTCATGGGATTCCAGCAGAAGCTGCAGCCACACAAATTGTAAAAGTATGACAGTTATAGCACTCTGATCTATTTTTGTTAATACTTGAGACTTTTCAGTTGTTCTGAACCCGTAATTTTCATGTGGCCCCTCAAGTTTTTGTAGCTGAGAGGATGTAACAAGGACATATTATATGCTCATATTTATGTTCTTAAACATCCTCATTGTACCTATGTTACATTTTGCAGGAAGCCGTGCAGCTGAAGGGGCTTAGAGACGATACAACCTGCATTGTAGTTGATATGCTACCACAAGAGAAGCCACCTGCTTCTTTGCCACCACCAAAGAAGCATGTTAAAGGAGTGTTAAAGTCCATGTTTCGCAGGAAAGCTTCTGAATCATCTTCTCAAAGTGAGAAAGAGTATGCCAAACCAGATGTTGTGGAAGAATTATTTGAAGAAGGATCTGCTATACTTTCAGAAAGGTTTATGCTGTGATGATTTTCAATGTTGGCCTTTTTCTTCCTTCAGTTGCTAGATTGAACTTTGTGTGGCAAAATAGTGCTTCCTTTGCATCTTGCTAGTTTCTTTTTTCTCTGTGTCCTGGTGTATGCTATATGTTAGGATCAGATATCTGTCTACAACTAACTTTTATTGTATTAACACGAAGTATGTTTTGTTGGACGCAGGTTAGATACTAAATACCCACTATGCAACATGTTTAAGTTGTTCATGTGCGCAGTCTGTCAAGTAGAGATAAAACCTGAAGAAGGAATTTCAATACATGCGGGTTCATCTAATTCGAGAAAATTGCGTCCCTGGGATGGCCCTTTCCTTTGCTTAAGTTGCCAAGAGAAAAGAGAAGCCATGGAAGGCAAAAGATCATCAGGAGGTACATTATTCTTTTTTCTTTTTTTCTGCATTAAGGCTTACGAAGTTGCCTTTCTTGAATGATTGATCCTTTAGTTGATTCTTGTTCTATTTTAACAGATAAGCATAGCAGTGAAAGTGAATAGCATCAGGGACTGATAATCCTTGGAAAGCCCAGCTTAGATGGAAAGATGGAACTTCCTTACATACAGTTTTACTTCCTTGATTGTTCAAGAGGGAATTGCATATGACGATCCATTTGTGTCTATTCTCATAGCTTGCATTTGGATATCGTATTAGGTGTTCCCTTGCTCTAAGTGTGAAGATCCGAATTAAAGCTACTAGCATTGTAGAATCAGTTTCTGACTTGAAGGCTAATAGCCAGTTGTGCTTGTTTCCCGTAAAGATTTGGTGGACTTGGATAAGCTCCCAATGCTGATCAAAACACCAGGAGTTGGCAACGTTTTCACATTGTATCGTCCCTCCATGTTCACAGAGCTAACATCAAATGCCTCGGTGAATTCACTTGTAATGTCTATAGAGATTTTTTTTTCCTTTTTATATTACAGTTCGTGCTTAATTAGGGGAAACCCGAGTAATCATCCTTCTGAGTGAATTTGTTTATGTAAAAAACCGAACCTTTGTCGAATAGGTCATCAAACATTTCATTTCATAACATTATCCATATTCTTTGTTAATCATTCTGTCTCTTCAGTCTGGCTTGTTAAGATAATTCTTTTCTCTCCTACTGGTTATGTCCAAATTTCATTGTGTGACTGGATCATGAAGACTCCATCCAGAGAGTGGCGTTTGTTCTCGCCAAGCGTTAAGTTGTTATTCTTTTTGCTTACGATAGGTCTTGTCATACGGGCAGGTGGCTCCTCATTATCGGGACCATCCATTGCGAGACAATATGTGTACATTGCCTGGCTACATTGGGATAGAATTTTTTGTCTAATTTTATGATGTTTTATTCTGTTTCATAAATCTCAATTATTTATTTATGTGAGTTTCGCGTTTATTTATGCGAGATCCACGCAGGAGCTACACAAATAAATGACTGAGATTTATGGAACAGAATAAGACATCATAAAATTAGAAAGAGGATCCGGACTCGACTACACTGAAGTCAAACAACATGGGAACTTGCTATTTACTTAATAGAGACTTGTGTTATATGCTTCTCTTTGTTTTGTGTAACCCTTCTTTTGTCAATTAATCGCTACCATACCATACGCTATCTCCACCACTTTTATGGATAGAACATCTCAACTACGTTTCCTCTTATTCAATTCACCTGAAAGAATATAAAATCTTTGGCCAATTTATTCTTTTTCTGTAAGTAATATTATCTATCTCAGAGAATGTTTTCTTTTAAACCTTTTCAAACTCTGCATTTTAAGGAAAGTTTAATTGAGATATTATTGTTATTATGGTCAGTGTAACCGTGTCATAGTTCTTATTGCTGGAGACTGTAAGTGAAGAAGATACATGCAATTGTCTTGCAATTCTGGCGTTTGGGAGTGTTGTGGACCCTTGGGATTTAGGAGGTAGTGATTCTGCAGGTCCAAAAGGTTGTAATGATGATAAACATTAGACCCTCTAAGCTTTTTGAGATAATAATAAACTTATCACGTGTGACGTGGTGGGGTTTTGCCTTGTGTTACGGTTGTTTTCTAGTTGGCCTTCCTTTTCGGTATCCTAAGACTGGCAATGTGCCAATGTCTGTGCTGAGAATATAAAAGGAGTGGACAGAGGCAAAAGCAGAAAAAGGGAAAGTATTTGTACTAAAAAGATATTTGTTTTTTGACATAAGTAAAACTTAGAATTACAGGACTACGGAGTGGCGGTGTTGTGAAGATGATAGGCTCCATCCAAGATTAAAATAATGGCTCCATGATTGAGATGTTGACCTCTTGACACAAACGAACAAAACTCCCCGTAATGGGAAATGGACCGCTTTGTACACACGTGTGCATGTATGTGTGGGGCATTCATCGACTTTACCTAACGCCAGTGAATCTGAAACCCATTTGGTCCTCTTTCTTTATTATCTGAAAAAACATTACGAATTTTCCCTTTAGAAGTTTTTATTAATATTTATTGTTATTTATGATATCATGTAATATTTTAAAATTTTAAACTAATACATTTTAAATCTCATTTAAGCTAATTTTTGACAGTTTTAATATATGAGTTATAAATCTAATTTATAGGATAATTTAAACTTATAAAAAATTAATACAATTTTAAAAATAATCATTTAAATATATAATTTTTACCTTAATATTTTAAAAAAAATTAAATAAGTCCCTGTTATTATTTCTATAATAATTTTAAAGATACAGTAAGTACTATTTTTATAATATTAAAGTGTAATGAGTAATTTTTAATAACATGAAAATGTAAAATAACGGAAAAGTATTTATTAAGATTTTTATAAAATATTAAATTGCAAATCACGTATTTAATCTTATCTATATAAATCCCTAAACTCAATCTTATAAATTAATGATTAGTAACCCACGCCCATTTAGTATTATGAACGTTTCTAAACTTGATAACAGCTCTTAAACTATATATAATAAGTCCGATTAAGTCAAAATGACAAGCAAAAATGAACAACTTAGTTATATCCACTCTCCTCTTAGTGTTCCTGTTCGGCTTCTCCGGTAGGAAATTGCTTTCTTATCTTATATTTTTTTTTGGTTCCTCAAATCATTCTGTGTTTGTTTAAACTCTTGAAAACAGATATTATCATGACAACCAGCGGTCAAAACTGCGGTTCTAGGGTGTATCACATCCCGCACTGCACTGAACCTGAATGTGCTAAACTGTGCAAAGCGTATTGTGGTTCGAAAAGAGTGAGCCTTTGCGTAGCTGCAAGTTCGTGCTGGTGCAATGGTAAGAATGTTTTTTCTTTATTGCGAACTTCGGACTGGGTGTAACGATAATGATGATAAATTTTGACCGTGAAAATGCAGGTCCAGAGACAGCTGGTGCTCCAAAACAGGGGCAGCAATTAGGAAATGATGTGAAGATATAACAATTTGGAAGCTGGGGTCATTCTCATTCCATTGGGAATTTGCATTAGAACCCAACTATTTATGAAATTTTATTTCAATAAAATATTTATTTCATTAATTTCCGATGGCTATGGTCCCTTACATGTTTCATGATTGCGTCAATTTTCAAGGGATATCATAACATCAACCAATAAATTTATATTATAAGTGTGAGTAATTTTCATCAAAAAATGTAACTTTCTATTAATAAATAACAATTATAGGTTTTGGAATTTGACATTTTCCATTATAATCTTCATGTTTTAAAAAATGATTTTGCACTGAAAATTTACAATGATCCTTTCCTTGGATTCTAACAAGACATAGCAACATCCTTAAAATAACGGTTGATCTCCAAGTCTATTAGATATTATCATTATTAACATAGTAATTAGAGCAAGTATGGCTGGAATGGAATTGTATATTGAAAAGATTCCTCTTGAAAATTGAAATGTGGTGCATATTTTCTCGAGGAAGTGTTGGCTTTGGCAATTCAATCTAAAGTTTTCCAGGAAAGTTTGGATCTTTGCGATTCCCATTCCCAAAATCTGCACTGCAGTAGCTGTTAGATTTGATAAGGACCCACCAACCTTCAAACAATGCTAAACCTATCGTCTTACTCTCATCCTAAGAGTTGCTAAGATCACCACTCACCACACCCCTTTTTTTTTTGGTTGTACGTGAAGAATAATGCAAGAAAGATAAAATGAGTTATGGGGTTGCAGTTTTTTTGGTTCAAAAAGCGTTTTTATGCACAATAAACTAATACAGAGCACCTCTCTCTCCATTTTCCAATTCCTTCCAAAAGCTCTTTTGGCAACATGTGTTAGGTCTCAGGAAAAAAGTTACAAGAAGAAAAAAGATAAAGGAGTGAAGAGTTGCTCATACTGAATCAGAGATCTTATCGGTATGGAAATTCAGCAGTATCCAAGCAGCAGAGAAAAAGTTCCTGAAGAGAAGGACCTTAAAGCTAAGCAGCAGGTAAAGAAGGACCTTAAAGCTAAGCAGCAGGTAACTACTGCAACAACAACAACAACAACAGCTGCCTCTGCTTCTCCTCCATCAGCATCTTCCTCTCCTTCTCATGAATTCTCCTTCACAATATCTCTTCACTCTTCCTCAACACCAGTTCCTGATAAGTCCAGAAACCAACCAGCATTTGCCATTGATTTGTCCCCAGCCGATGACATTTTCTTTCACGGTCATTTGCTTCCTCTCCACCTCCTCTCTCAGCTTCCTGCTTCTCCTCGCTCATCGACCAATTCAATCGACAGCTTCACACTTCCCATCAGGGATTTGTTGGATGATCCAAAACCTATCAGAAGGAATAGCAACTGCGTCATGGACGGAGGCAATATCAACCATGTTGTTGATAGTAACCAAACCAGTGTCCAGAGCAACAACGTTGAAGTAAAGGGAAAAAGCAAGGCAAAGTCTTTCTCTTTATTTGGGTGGAGAAAAGGGTGTGAAGTTAGAGACGGTGAAGATAAAGAGAAGCACAAGAAAAAGCTGAAATTCGATGTGGCGCGCGTACTCAAAAGGTACGTGAGGATGATGAGGCCTCTGTTGTTCTTTAGAGGAAGGAGAGACAATCGTCAATCCCACCACAGACAACCTTATTCGTTTTCAGGTAATTTGAACGTGAGAAACAAGCACGAGTTGCGAGGAAGGAGAGGTGAGTTCTCTGCTCCTGCGTCCATGAGGACATCTCCGACAAATAGTGGTCTTCTTCTTGCAACTACAACGTTTCCTCCACCAAGTGACAGTACCATGGAGGAGTTGCAGGCTGCGATTCAAGCTGCAATCGCTCATTGCAAGAACTCCATTACTGCCTCGGAGGAGAAGATCAAATTCTAATATTTATATCAAATACATCCCAATTTTTCCTGTTGAACTTTTCCTATTATATCGTTGTTGTATACCTGTGTACAAAGTGGAGCTTATATACAAGCGAAATGAGTTCTAAGTCACGATGGTTACAGAGGATTAAAGAACTTTTCGGCTTTTGTTTTGTTTTTCTCATCGGATTTCTATTCTACTTCTTGACACCCTCCAGAGTCTGAATGTTCATGGGGGTGACTCCATTTTCCTGAAGAATCGGGATTTGTCCTGTGCTTTTGTGTTGGGAAATCACCATGGTTTTTCCTGAATTTGCTAAAATCAGACCAGACCAATCATAGCTCACGGACTGATTGATTGATATTTTCCTATTCAATCTCCGTTATGATGTCTGTCTCAAGATTATATCTTTTGAGTGGAGTTAAACCGCCATGTACAGGAAGTATACTATAGACAAATTAGACATTGTTTGATTAGGATATTGCAGAAAAGCAAATCAGCATTCTAAAACAAAAGGAAAAAGATGAAATGGTCCCCTGCCATTAGGATTATGGCTGGCTTTTAACAAATTATTGTTAGTGTAATTCCTGAGTATATGCATTGTTTTGCATGAATCATACCCGGAAAACTCTGTGAAGTAGAAATCTAACAAACTTGCATTGAAACTGTAAGACAATCTCAGACTAGGAGGAAGTTCTGCAAGTGGATGGAGTCAATGAATAAAGAAAGAAAAGCTGACAATAGAGTGATAAAGTCTACAGAGCTACAGTAAAAAGTCGAAGAATCAGAAATCAGAGTGGTGGGTGACAAATTGAAAAGAATGGTATCACAGAGAGGGGCTCAAAGGGTGTGTGTGTGGGTCAGTTGAGATGATAGCTTCTGAATTCAGCAACATTAAGTAGCAAGTACAACAATAATAACAATTAATAACAATGTGGAAGGTAGATGGTCCACGAAAGATGGTATAGTTACGAGGATGATGAAGATACGTTGGATTGATGTCTACCTTTGACAACTTCTCACAAATGAGGAGCATCTTTAATGATTTGCTGTATCTATCATCATCATCATAATCCCAGTGAATTCCACTTGCATGAAAGTGTTGTATCTGCCATGCCTTTTTTACTTTGCATGACCATAGAATCATGTAAACAGGCGAAAGTGAAAAGGGCAAAAGCAACAGCACACGTGCGAACAATAGCTAATTGGGTCGTTGGATTCTACTGTAGACTGGAGGAGTACAAGATGTTTGTAGAAATGCCAAAGAAAACCTCAAGAAAAGGGCAAATGGCTGCTGGGCTCGAGGAGGAACACTGATGATTGGGATCTACTCAACAATCATTAATTAATCCCCACGAACCTTAATGTCTACTTCCCGTAATTAAAGATTGTATCTTTACCTAAAGAGAGGAGCAAAAAGAAGTGCAATTGGATTGGACCACCAAGTTATAGACACTTTCAACATTATCTACGTGATGTTCAAGTCAATTCTCAAGCATTGTCTTCCTCCCCTCCTTTCAATATTTCAGCTTGGACCGTTGAACTCGAAGACAATTAGCTTTGAAAAATGAAAAAGTAAATAGTGCGAAGAGGGGAATTGAAAGCGTCTTGAAACCTTGGCAAATTTGGGCTTACCCATGTACTCGTAAACAAAACTAGTCAGAAAGCAAGCCCATATTTCATAACCAGTTTAGACCTGCATCGCGTTTAAGAAGGATGAACAGTATGCCATAGGACGGAAGCAACTGCTGGAATAAATAGTCTTTATCTTTTTTTTTTAATACTATAATAGGAAGTAAAGCTGTAAAGGATACGGAAATGACTTCTTTACTAGTTAGGAGTATGACTGTATTCTATGTCTTTTCAAATTTTACATATTAGTGAGATTTATACGAAATTGTAGGTTTTCATTATTATATGTAAAGCTTGTCTCAGGTTAAAATGACCAACCGAAAAAGATTATTGGGGAAGTGATGCTAAAGCAAGTAATCGTACAGATTATATGGAACTGTCAACTTGTTCTAGTATTGAACTGCTGTTGCATGTCGCGCATTTACTTATCCTCTTAGATACTTTCAATCTAGTTACCAAAAGAAAATGGAAGATGCATTCGATGTAAATCCATGTTTCTGACTGGACTATTACACATGAACATTCAATCTTTTGTTGTTTGATTCGAACCAGTCAAAGGTCAGTATTCAAATGTTCCCTTCTGCAGGCTGTGAATTATATATATATTTTTTCAACGGAGACTCAGAAATCAGAATCACCATCCATGATCCATTTGATTCCACTTTGGAGCTCTTTGATTCCACTTTGAAGCTCTTAAGTTTCGATTTAGTCAAAAACTTGCCAGCGAACTTAACCTGCCAGCCTCTTTCTCCAGAAACCTAACATACGATACATGTAACCCAAATTTGACTTGCGGGTACTCGATTCTTTTGTGCTACTTGCAGGCTATAAGGCAAGTAAAAGGGCAATTTAGCTGTGCCATGGCATGTTGATCAGAAGTTCATAATCTAAAGATCTTGACATCACTAAAAAGTGTACGTAAAACCATAAATTATCGAACTCTTTGGATCAACTTACACATCACTCCACCTTCCCTGATACATGTTAGCCTTCATTCAATAGTAGAATTTCGAGTCCCATTAGAATTAGACAGAGAAAGAGCGCAAAAAGTCTGAAAATTTCGGTATCTTGACTCTCGCAACCCCTCAGGCAATACTCAATTGATCCATTTGCACTTGGGAATTTACAGGAGACAAACTTGAAAGCAAACCAAACCTAAAGAAACACGGACTAACAACGAACGACTCCGAGAAGCGGCGTTTTCAGGCAGGAAATGGCACCTGTTGCGTTACGTTGAATGACAGGATCTTGTGGACGCGCAGTTTTGTCCGACCACGTGTAGTCTCATAAATGTGTCCATAAATGGAAACCTGGAGGCGAGGGCGACCTGTGGTCCCCACTTCACTGAAAACTGGACCTCCTGAGTCCTCAACGACCTCTTGCCTACGTGTCACGAACGATCTATCTTTCTTCACATTTCCAAATAAAACACCCTGAATTTCCCCCAAGAGCTTTCTCCTTTGAATCTGTTGGAGATCGTGAACCTGGTGAGTTTCAACCCAAAATCTATTCTTTTGTTTCTTTTACGTTTCCATTTCTGTTTCAGCTTTGGTTTATGCCATGTAAGTGATATAATTTAAAGACTTTTATGCCTTTTAAATGCTGGGATTTTAATGATATTAGTTTGGCACATTCGATTAATTAAGAAAGAATGTGCCTTTATTGCACCAACTGCTCTTCTTTCTCCTGTTTGTATAGCTATCCTATCTTGGCTGCAGTTATAAACGTGTGCTTGTGGGTTGGGGTGAGTTATTGAGCTGGTTTTGATCTGTGATTGATGACATCTTCTCTGTTTCTTAATTTGAGCTGTTGGGTGTTGAACGCATGATGAGCTTTTTTGGTCTCATTAATGTCTCTGTTGATTCTTTCGTGTTATAAAGATTGATGCTTGGAGTTGTTATCATTTCAATTATCAAATTTTGATTCAAATTTTTGGGTTCTGATAGAGAATTTGAAGACGCAAAGGCTCCTAACCGAGTGGGATTCACAGGTTTGAGGTTCTTGAATTGGGGAACCTCACAATCTTGTGGGGTTCATCTCCTCAGGGTCTTGTGTTATGACGGAAATTTGATATTTATGTCCACTTGAGCATAGAAATATAAGGGTCACAAGATGTATGCTGTGGGGAGGTTAGGCAGCTATATTTCTGGGGGCTTGTATACTGTCTCCGGCCCTTTTCATGTTTTTGGTGGAGCTGTAGATATCATTGTTGTTGAGCAGCCAGATGGAAGCTTCAAATCCTCTCCCTGGTATGTCCGGTTTGGAAAGTTTCAGGGAGTTTTGAAGGCGAAAGAAAAGATTGTAAACATTGGTGTTAATGGAGTCGAGGCGAATTTCCACATGCATCTTGATCAAAGAGGACAAGCCTACTTCCTCAAAGAGGTAGAACGGGAAGAAGACTCTGTGTTGTCTTCTTCATCTTCTAGCGATGAGATGGATGCACAATTTGAGGGAAACAGGATTGTGAAGTCAAAAAGTTGTGATTTTGATGCTACCACGTCAAAAGCTGCTGACAATATTGATGAAAGTAGTGCAACAATTGTGGCTAGAGCAAACAGCCACAAGTCAAGGATAGTAGGGCTTGTTTTTGGACAGAGGTCTTTGAGGGACGGTAATTATCAAGGGGTAAAAAATGGTTCTCCTGTGGCACGAATAAATTCATTGGAGCCTGCTGAGATTGCAGCCGACCTTCTCGAGGTGCAGTGGTCTACTAATCTTGCCACTTCTAAGCCCAGGAAAGATGACACGCTCCTTTTTTCTGGTTCTGAAAACTTGCTTGGAAAGGGGGATGAAAAAACACAACCTGATGATGTACAAATCAGTCAGGTGGGTCCATCTGTACAGGATACCCTTGAAACCAGTACGAACTGCTGCATGTTGGCTGATCAAACTGTTTCCTGCAATGTAACAATTAACAAATCACAGTCCAGCTTTGAGAGTCTGGAGTGCTCTGGTCAAATGGGTAGTGCACAATTTTGCAGTTCTAGTTCCGTAGAAAACATTGTTGAAACTAACACAGAGTCTCCACGCGTTTTGGAAGAAAAGTATGAAACATCTGACATGTCAAGAAATATTGATGATCCTACAACAGAGAATGCTGATAATGATGACAGTGCTGAGGGTTTCGTCTCAAATGGGATTGCAACTGAAGCACAAATATCAAATGCTATTGAAGCAAGCCTTAGTCAAACGCCTGAAGAAGATCAACCTTCTGACGAAGGAAACATTGCTCTAACAAATTTTGCCAAGTCTGAGGGGGAAAGTAAATCTCACCAGATTCAAACCTTTATGCATTTTGAAACATCAGGTAGCTCAACAATAGATCCGGATGGTTTGAGCACACAGATTCATCAAAATATGCATGTTGCATGTGAAGGGCCTACAGAACCACCCTGTTGTCCTGAAATTTTGAGTGAAACAGCCAGGCAACTCTTACCTCAGGTAAACCTTTGATAATGCCTGTAAATTACTTAAGCATATTAAGGTTCAAACAATGAGCATTTCCCAGGACTAGAACATCTTTTATTCCAATGTGAGAATTATTAGGAATGCAATATGAATAGTAACATTGGGTTTGGGGTTCTCTTGGGAAACTTCTATATGATACACTGGACATCATTGTCTCCTAAAAGATCAGGAAGGGGGGAAAAATGCTTTGATAAGTAAATTGCTAATAGCAGGACCATCTACTGAGTAAGCGAGTCTTTTTAAGTGAAAAGCTTGGTTTGTGTGTTTGTGATGAGCACTTTCTTTCTTTTTCTTGTTGTTGTATTCTGTCTTTTATTAGAAACCAATCAACACCCTAGTTAGCTTAGTTACAGAAATGGTCATATCATTTTGACTACCAGGCCAGGCTTATATAGTTTGGTCCATATCCCAAGTTTCAGTTAAAAATGTTGACTTTCTGCGTAGCCAATCAACTAAGATTAGCTTGATTCTAGATGGTTTGAACCAAGCTCTCTAGAAGGCCTTTCTTTGCTGCGTTGATTTCAATAACTGTAGCCATATTTACAGCTTCTCTTTTGTTTTGACCCCCAAAGAACAAATTGATGCGCTCTTTTACTTGATATCCGCCATTTACTTATTCATTTTGTTGACACTATGGTATTGAATCTTTTCCACCAGCATATAACTAATCTCCAGGCTGAGACTATTGAATTGGAGATGAAATATGTTAAGGCTTGTGATGATTGTTCACAAAGAAGTCCATGCTCTTCTTCTGCAGATGGCAATGACTTGTTGAATCCTAAAGTGCCAGTGACAACAAATCAAATTGTCACTGTTGATCTTGCTTCATGTGAAGAAGTTGAGTCAAAAAACATACATACTATAGAAAGCTTTAGCATCTCATTTGATGATGTTCACGAGGAGATTATTGGTGATTCGGACTCTGGTCTGGTGAAAGCTATGTGTACACTATCAATCGAAAGTTCAGAGGATGAACAATTCCTTTTTAGTGATCTTGATGAACACAAAGTCACAGAGATCAATTGGCAATCAAATTTATCAGATGGTGTAGATAAAGACAATTCTTCTCCATTTTGTCTGGCAGGCCATGGAGAAGTGAATGTATCTAGTAGTATAAATAATGAGGCCTGTCTGTTGGTGGACCAATTTGTTCAAGACAATCAATCAGATGACCTGGAATGCATCACAGGAAGTTCACATGCAGCATCAAATCCCCTTGGTATTCCTAAAGTTCACGATGTTGCTGTTGCAGAAGTTGGCTGGGCAGCAAAATCATTACCCAATATGTGGCCTGGGAATGAAAGTCTGGATGCAGATGATTTCCATTGTCCTTTAAGCCATTCACTGGACTCTAATTCCAAAACATTGGAGTGGAGAGCTCACGGCACAGATGAGGAAGGCAATACAAGTTCAGATTCAGAAAATGAAAACCAATCACCACTTGACCGTTCTAATAAAGCTGACACTCACATTTTAGGAGGTCTTGAAAAGGGAGTCGTCAGTCCTGTTGGTAAAAGAACCTGAAGACCATTATCATGCTCTTCTTTCTTCTTCTTTTACTTTATTTGAGACACTCAATAGGTTCTTCGGAACATTATAAGGTCATTTTTGTTTAGTTTGAATTGTTTCTCATGGTTTGTACCAAATACGTCTGCTGATGGAAACAGTTTTTCTTTGCAGTAAGCTTGACATTGAAGTGTAATAGGAATCTATTTTCTAGGAACAATTGCATGTTGAAATAAACGAAGCTGAACCAACAAATCATGATTCATGTTGACCACGTTGATAAATATTCCGCAGGGGATTCATCAAAAGCAATTGTTGCTTCCACCAGAAGCTGGACTCTTTGGCCTTTTTCTCTCCAAAGATCAAGATCCAGAAAGTTAACCCAACCAGATGTTAATGATACTGAAAGTTCTCCTGCTGAGAAGGAATCAGACACCAACATTCCTGCAGAGAAAGATACCAATCTGCAGAATCCCGAGGTCACAAAAAGGATGTTGAAAGCAAAAACTCCAACATCTGAACAACTGGCATCCTTGAATCTAAAAGAGGGGAGGAATTCAGTTACTTTCACATTCTCAACTTCCATGTTGGGAAAGCAGGAGGTTTTCTTTATGGCATTAAGTCTTAACACCGTCCCTTTTCTTTTAAAATTGATTCTCTTTTCTTTACTCATTTTTTGGGTACTTCGCTTTTGGTGAATATTTGAACATATATTGCTTAACAGGTTGATGCTAGAATTTATGTATGGAAATGGAACACTCGCATAGTGATCTCGGACGTTGACGGAACAATTACAAAGTAAGAGCCTGTATATATTTAACCAATATCCTATCTTTTTTTTTTTCCTAATTATAGATCGCTTGCATTAATTCAATGCACCAAAAAATAATTACTTCTTGCATCTTAAATGTTTGACATTATTTCTGCACACCAATGCTCCAACCTGAATAAACTTAGGTATACTGCAGCAAAATGTTGTGAAATTTTTTCATATCACATATGCTCTTACCAAAACAGAGATTGAATTCCACCTCCTTTAGTTTACAAGACATATGCTCTAATTTTTGTTCTCAGTTTTGTACCACGTTGTGGATTGTCTGAGTTGAAATGCTGATCAAAGAAAGTGGAAACCCAATACATTGGCAGAGCAAGAGTTTAGTTTTTAAAATGGACTGTATCATGTATCTTGCATGATCTTATAGGGCAACAAGTATAAGTCTCCAAATTTGGATTCAGAATGTGCTGGTTACTAGTAACAAGTTATGAAAATTCACATTTCCAACTGCATCCTCTCAGCACGACTATGATTTCTAAAGTTATATCTATGGTAGTTTTTCAGGCTTCCTCGTTGCTATCTCATTTCTCTGTCAGCTTGAATTTTTACCTTCCTCCCTTTAGTTGCTTCTCTAATTTGTATATATCCAACACATCAAATTCAATTTACTGGTTAATCCTTTTCTCTTAACATTGTAGAAATCGGCATTAGAATTCCCACTTCTTACTTCCTGTTGTTTCTGCTTCTTGTTCTTGTTCACTGGGCATTGGAGTCAAGTTAGATAGTATAAAACTTTCTAGCTAATGACATGATAAGTTTTTTTATTTGTTATTACAGATCTGATGTTCTAGGTCAGTTCATGCCTTTGGTTGGTGTAGATTGGTCACAGACGGGTGTTGCACATTTATTTTCGTCGATAAAGGTTTGAGAAATTCTGGCTTATGCATTGGAATGTGCCTTGTGTTCATCGTTTTAATTGGTGAATGGTCCATGTTACCGAAACTTAGGATTTAGTGGTCATTTTAGAATATTTTATTCTCCTAAATAGAGAGTTATATTGCAAAATGTATCTAACTCTTGGATGCACTTTAACTCAGGGAGTAGTTAGGACATCATTGTATCTCAACAGACCAAAATGGTTCTCTGTTGTGCAGGAAAATGGGTATCAATTGCTTTTCTTAAGTGCACGTGCCATTTCTCAAGCCTATCATACGAGACAGTTCCTTGTCAACCTTAAGCAGGTAAATTCGACTAAAGTTTCCAATATAAAGTTGGAAATTCGGATACAAAAATACCATGAATTATTTTCTCAATCAATGCAATGATTTTTAATTCACAGGATGGGAAGACTTTACCAGATGGTCCAATTGTTATCTCGCCTGATGGACTTTTCCCTTCTTTGTTTCGTGAAGGTAAAACACACACGTATCAAGACAATATCTAAAATTAATCTTGACAAAAATAATCTTTGAGAATGTGTGAAAATACAGACTTTCTACAAAGGATTTATTTTCTCAATGATTTGTTTACTTAAATCAAATTTACTTCTTCAACAGTGATCAGAAGAGCTCCTCATGAATTCAAGATTGCATGCTTAGAGGTGAGTTTCATGTGTTGATGCTTGTATTGGCCTATTCAAACTTACACTCTCTAACTTAATGTATATACTGTTTTGTAATCACTGTCAAGCCCAAGATTTATAATTTGACCACATTAGATTCCTTGTAAGTTTGTTATTAAAAGAATCACTGACTATGACGAGTCCACTGTCCACTGTGTTCTTTGGAAATTTCTTTTCTTCTATAGTCAGCAGTTCAAACTGAGGTGTGCATAGACTCTCAGTAGTATGCTAATAAAGTACGTTAAATGATGAATACTATCCAAATCTGAAGAAATTTATAATCTCCTTTTCTGTTAGGTGGTTTAGGCTGTAATGCTTCTCATTTCTTACAACTGCAGGATATCAAAGCGCTGTTCCCTCCAGATCGCAACCCATTTTATGCTGGTTTTGGCAATAGAGACACTGATGAAATTAGCTACCTCAAGGTTGGGATCCCAAGGGGAAAAATCTTCATCATTAATCCAAAGGTTCTCCTAAGACCTTCATGCATGAAATACTGTTCAATTAGTTTGTGATTTCCAATAATGCTCAAGTGTCGTTGTGGTTTTTGTTTGCAGGGTGAGGTAGCAGTTCACCGTCGTGTTGACAAAAAATCTTATACTTCCCTTCATGCTCTTGTGCATGACATGTTTCCACCTGCAACTTCATGTGAGCAGGTTTTGATCTGCTCTCTCACTTTAAGTTCTTTTTATCAAATTTTGCACAGCTAAAGCCATGAAATGAACCATTTCATTTTGTATTAGTGGGCTTGATTTTCCTTGTTCTTCATGTGATTCTTTTTTACTTGAGCAAAGTTTCATGGATGCAGGGTAGGTTTTGCCAACTTCGGCTTCCAGGGGATAACTGATATTCTTTCTCCGACCATCTTTCCCTTTGATTTGTTTATTTGCGCAACATTTTGCATATGAGCTCTAACCAAATGCATTGTTACACTTCCTAACCTTTTCTTAACAAGTTATGCTCAATTCCCTGATTTGATTAATCCTTGCATGGTCCCTGATCTTTTGGTTTTTCCTTTATTCCAATGGCAGCAGGAAGATTTTAATTCGTGGAATTTCTGGAAATTGCCACCTCCTAACATTTGAAAGTGTCCACTGTCCAGTGACACCACTACTAAACCCTCCATATCTGCGGAGAAGGGTGTCTGGTCCTTCATGTCCTGGAAAAGCACAGGTAATTAGATTTGTCTAATGATCCCTGAAAATTTTGAATCCTGAGTGTATACAATTCTATCTTTACAGAACTGGCCTTTAAATGTTCCAGGCAACTGAATAGCACAAAAGCTGTGAAAATTTATTTTAAATTTACAATTTAGAAGCTGTTAGGTTACGTCCTATTGGACTTGGACTGAATTACATTGGGGTGATGCAAAATCTTTGTACTATATACGTAACAATGTTGCTTGAAAAGTAAATTCTAGCTAGTTGAACTTCAACTATATCAGGTGCTATTTCTTTTGGTTAGGCAATAATTACTTGTTCTCGACGATCCCATTATACTGCAGGTTGCTCGTGCCCATGGACACCACAACTGTTAGCACCAACGCTGCTTCTTCAGTGCTCGAATGGTTGAAATTTTTGGCGGCTTAGGAAACGCCTGGAAAAGGTCTACACAAAGTTTTATTCATTATACACCTCCACGCCCTGCTTCGACCGATCAAATGTAATGATATAACTGTGCTTCCACGGTTGTTGAGCATTGCTAGAAATAGGAATCACTAACGAAAAAAACGTTAAATGTAATTATTACCCACCCCATTTTTTGATGCAGCAAAAGTTTCTCATTCCTGGTTGCATCATTCATGTAGAAAAATACACAGCGAGTATTCAAGTGATTTGCTATTTGTGTGTCTTTCCCTTTAGTAGCCATAGCTAGACAATTGAGCATCCAAGCTATGTATACTTTTGGGCAATCAAAGCTCATTCCGATAAGAAAGGCAAAAGAAGTGATCATGGTTGTGAAGAAAATTCAACCCACAAGATCATTAGGTAGAGATATAGAGATTTAAGTCGTTTGCAGAACCATTCCTGGTATATAATTATTATCCCGAGTAGCAGGAACATTTTTGATATCGTGAAACTCGTAACTACCAAATTTTGGATGTCTATTAGACAAACCAATAAATTATTTTCATATTCTTGTCATTAAGTAAAAAGGTTTCACCTTTTAGATTTATCATAAAGGTTGAATTTTATTTTACATGTAAAATTTTACATCAAAAGGTTGCATATTTTAGATTTTGCATAATTAGAAATTTATAATTTCATCTTTTAGATTTTTTTTATAAGTAGAAGTTCATAAAGATCAGAACTTTTTTACATGTAAAATTTGAACATTAAAATGTTACATCTTTTAGATTAAGTAGAGCATCACAAAAGTTAGATCTTTTTAGGTGTAAACTTATAACTATGAAATTTCAAAGTTAGATTTTTTTAGGTGTAAACTTATAACAAAAAAATTTCTTTGCATCTTTTCTATGTTCTTTTTTTCTTAGAAGAATGAAAAAGAATTTAAATTATAGTTAAAACTAAATCAATGCTACAACGAATTCAAGGCTTTGAGCCTACCATTATATTGCAATATGGTCTAAGAACAAAAACCCCCTTAGGAAGATAGTATGACTATCTGCATAATAGACAATAACAAGAAATAATTATAGGCACCACTAAACTTATATCTTCATTGGAAAGCTTATTCACCATTTTTGGTATTTGAGATTTTACTTTCTTTTCTTAGAAAATTTCCTTTGTGTAGATTTGGACTACACACAAAAATCATCAGGGATGTTCAGGACATGGTCTACAGCCAGTGGGGTATCACCATTCTCTGTTTGTTTGACATCCCCTATCTCATGATTCTCAGTTAGCCCAACAGTTGCAACTGAAGTTAGTATGTTGGCCCAATTCATCTAAAAATGCTCCAAATATTGAGAGGTGAAATCATTTACGCGCCACTGTCTTGATTCTCCACATTATCTACACTGGAATTGTCAAGAGTTGTCATTTTCTAAAAAATATGTGTGACAACTTGTTCAGTCCTCAAACTAACTAGTTGAATACCATTAAAATGCTACTTGTTCTTTCCCATTTTCTCCACTTCTGCTGTTTTGTAGAAATAGAAATTGCTGCATCTTAAATTTCTCCTATTACACATATTCCACATATTCATCATTCTGCACATTCTCTTCATTGTTTTTTCCAACTACATTCAAAATAACAACACTAGAATCCCATGTATCCAACAAACCTACCGCCTCTTTAATTTCTTCAATTTCACATACTTCAATTGCATCATTTGAATTTACCACATTCTTTTCCTTCTTGTCCTCTGCTACAATATCATGCCTAGCTACTGATTTTTCTAGTGTGCTTGGTTTAACTTTTCTTCCATTACCCTCCTCATTCTTATTCATCTTAGGAATCCAAACATTGGTTCCGTCTTTCATATACGGCTTCCAAGCATAAGATTTTATCCCCCCTCTAATTCTACACTATAGTTATATTTCATAAGAGGAATGTATTCAGACAATATTTTCTTGTGTTCCACTTCAATGCACACTCTTATATAACCTACTCTTTTGATATTCGATATTTTCATCCATAGTAAGAGGAACACCTAAGTAACTAGCTAGCTAGCTTAATCCTTTAGATGACCAGTATTCAAGGTGAATTTTGTACAAATTGACTCAAATAGGAATTGTCTTGATTTTGTTTCTATCAAGTTTGAATCTCATTCTCCACTTCCTTAAGAAAATTGGCTTACTTTGAATGTGTCTAATATCGCTATGAAAATTTGATCTATCTCTGATAATCACTTGATACATACAATATGTATATTAACTGCATATCTCATCCTATTTAATTTTTTGATTTTTTTCAAATTGTTCCAGCTGTACTAAGGATCATTTTTGCTATAAATTTGTATCTTTCATTTCACTGAATAGATAGAAAAGTTCTCAGTTATTTCCTTTATTATAGTATCAGAGCAAGTAATCTGATTCTTCTTTTCCTTCTTTCTTTTCTATTTTTTCCTTTCAATGGCCAATACTACAACAACGATCCACAATACAAATGATTCCCACACCTTCTTAGTTAGCATTAATGTTGCAACCCAAGGTCCATTGAAGCTTACCTTAAATAACTACGTTTCTTGGAAATTACAATTTCAATCTTTATATATTGGATATGACCTTTTAGGTTATATTAATGGTTCACAACCTTGTCCTAAGAAAACATTCACTGGAACTACAACACCCATTCCAGATTATATGGTCTGGGTTAGACAAGATCAACTCACACTCAATGCAATTCTTGGTTCTTTCTCTCCCACAATAATTCATTCATTGCTTGTGCAAAAACATCAAAAGAAGCTTGGATAGTATTGGCAAATACATATGCCAAACCATCTCGTGGAGGAATCAAGTAAGTGCAAAATTAATTGAAGCAGCTCAATAAGGGATCTCTTGTTCGCTAAGGGACTTAGGACCTTATCCTACTCAAAATATTGTTCGTTATAGATGGATTTTTCACACTAAACGAAAGTTTGATGGTTTTGTTGACAGGTTCAAGGCTCGCTTGGTTACAAAAGGTTTTCGTCAACATTTAGGAGTTGATTATTATGACACATTCAGCTTGCTAGTCAAACCCACTACAATTCGACTTGTTCTCAATCTTGTAGTAAGTCAAGGATGGACTTGTCGCCAACTTGATGTTAACAATGCGTTTTTGCAAGATCATCTTTATGAAACAGTGTATATGCATCAATCCCTTGGTTTTGTGGATCAAGATTTTCCATAGCATGTTTGCAAATTGTAAAAAGCAATCTAAGGGCTAAAACAGGCTCTGCATACTTGGTATCAAGAACTTCACAATTTTCTTCTTCAAAGCGGTTTCTAAAACTCTCATTTTGATGCATCTTTATTTATGTTCAGTCTGGTGGACACCTATTATATCTACTTGTATATGTTAACGATATCATTATTACGGGGAACGATGCACCATCAGTAAATCAATCTGTTCAATCACTAGTCAATCGCTTCTCACTTAAAGTTCTTGGAAATCTTTTTTATTTTCTCAAGGTAGAAATTATACCTAACAAGCAAGGCTTTCTGCTGTCACAATGACGATATTTACAAGATCTTCTTGCTCGTACTCACATGTCTGATGTAAAACCAGCTTAAACTCCAATTCCAACTGATTCCACACTTTCTTTACATTCAGGGCCTAATCTATCTAATCATACAAAATTTTGAGTTGTGGGTAGTCTCTTGTACCTTCTTCTCACTCGTCTAGATATTGCTTTTATCGTAAACAAGCTCTCTCAGTTTTTGCACAAGCCTACAACTGAGCATTGGACTCTTGTTAATCGTTTGCTTCGTTATCTTTGTAGAACTCTTAATCTTGGCCTTCAGCTATATCCTGATTCTCCACTTTCATTGCAAGCCTTCTCAGATGCAGATTGGGCAGGTGATGGGGATACTTTTTTCTCTACTAGTGCCTACATAGTTTACCTTGGTAGAAATCCGATTTCGTGGAGTTCAAAGAAATAACACTCTGTAGCTCATTCATCTACTGAGGCAGAATATCATTATGTTGCCAATACGACTACTAAAATCAATTGGGTGTGTTCTTTATTAGATGGCCTTGGTATTCAATCGCAAAATTGTTATGTGATTTACAGTGATAACATTGGCACAGATCAATTGTGCTCCAATCCTGTCTTTCACTCCATAATGAAACATGTGGCTATCAATTTTCACTTCATATGTGATCAAGTTCAAAATGGCACTCTCAGAGTTGCTCACGTCTCCTCCACAGATCAACTTGCAGACGCCTTAACCAAGCTACTTCTACAAACTCGCTTTCTTTTACTACGAGACAAGATTGGTCTCCCTCACCGAGACCCATCTTGAGGGAGAATAATATCGTTATGAATATTTGATCTATTTCTGATAATAACCACTTGATACATACAATCTGTATATTAACTGCATATCTCATCCTATTTAAGCTCATCCGTCCTATAAATTTGTATCTTTTGTTTCAACGAATAGATAGAAAAGTTCTCAATCATTTCCTCTATTAGTGTCAAGGTCCCATATCTATGATTTTGGTAGCCATTTCTTCTTAGAAGAATAAAAAAATGAATAGCTCATCTTTTCTATGTTATTATAGACAGTATAACTGGTAAAAATATGCATGGAACTACCTCTACAAGAATATATAGAATGTTAGAATGTCACGTCACACCTCTATATATAGTTTGGTTGAAGAAAAACCATCATCT
>JANVCQ010000002.1:2440728-2461294 GCA_025531925.1 Erythroxylum plowmanianum
CTGATTTTCTTCTCTTCCCCCTGGATGCATGTCTTGGTGTAGCGTGAATTTATTTTTCTCCTCCAGTTGCATGCGTCGTGTGTCCTCTTGTTGGTAGCTTCCACTCTAGCCTCTACGTAACTACGACTAACCTCCCTATATTTTTTTTGTTTTCTTTTTTTTTTTGATGTGTCACATAGTGGGTCTTTTGGAGCTCTCCTCTTGTAGCAGATATTGACGCCTCCACATATAACCTAATGTTGTCGTTTTTATGGTCATCCTCAAGCTAGCTCCTGGTTAAAATCCTCCCCAAATTAATTCCTTGGTGGCTTGCGTTTTGGGCTGGTGTTTATGATGTGTGCTTATTCTTTTTTCCCTTTTCGTTTTGCTCTTTTTTTACTTGTCGTTTTGGACTGCTGTTTCTACCCACGTTTTCCTTGGACTGTTGTGGTCTGTTATAATTAAAACCAGGTGCATTTCCTACAAATCAAACATGAACAATTATAAATGCAAATTCAAGTGAACTACGCAATTTACCAGGAAAAATATATATATAACCCCATGATCGTATGCGAAAACTAAGAGAAAATGTCACTCATTTCAATGATAAAAATGCCTTCAACAGTCCACTACAGGAGAGAATCTATACTTTATGTCTATCATAGATGACAAATCTAGGAAATGCTGGGTATATCCTATGAAGAGGAAAGATGAAGCATTAAAAATCTTCATAATGTGGCATACAATTATGGAAAATCAGACTGGAAAGAAGTTGATATGCCTAAGGACATATAATGGACTAGAATACTACAATAAATGGTTTGAAGACTATTGCAGTAAGAAAGGAATTCTAAGGCATAAGATAGTGCGAGCTACACTTCAGCATAATGGTGTAGCTGAGAGACTCAACATGACACTCCTAGAAATGACTAGGTGTATGCTACTATCTTTGGGCTGTTCACAAACTCTATAGGGAGAAGCAACCAAGACTGCAGCTTGTCTAGTTAATAGGCTTCTTACCTGCCAATGAATACAAAACTCCATATGAAGTGTGGAATGGAAAGAAACCTAACATGACTCACTTAAGGACTTTTGGATGTGCTACTTATGCACATCAGAAGGAAGGAAAGCTGGAACCTAGAGCAGTAAAGAGAGTATTCCTAGGTTATCCAGAAGGAGTCAAAGGTTATAAGATTCTAATACTTCAAAGGTGAGATTTTAAAACCATTATTAACAGAGGTGTAATCTTCGAGGAAAATGAGTTTCCTTTGCTGTGTAGGAACTCCTCAAAATCAGACCTCCAAAAGGAAGTTCAGGAGCAACTTGGATCACCAAGTAGTTCAGTCCCCTTCTATATGCTACCAGAAATAGAAGAAGAAGGTAGCACTGAATCTCATAATGTGGAACCTGTGTAAGGACCTATACATCATGAACAAAGGATAGAAGAAACTAAAGGAAAGAGTGAGGAGAGAGCCCTACACACAGCTACAGATGACCCTCAAGGAGATCTACTAGACTATCAACTCACTAGAAATAGGCAACCAAGATAGAGAATTCCTAATAGGAGATATACTGACTCAAACTTAGTTGAATTTGCATGTCTTGTGGTTGAATCTATAGAATATAGGCACCTAAAACCTTTGAAGAAGCCATAAACAAAAAGGATGTTGATCAATGGAAGATGGTTTGTAAGAAGGAATATTCTTCTCTAATGAAGAATTTGACTTGGACTTTGGTGCCTAGACTTGCTAAAGCCAAACTAATAAAGAACAAAATGGCTATTCAAGATGAAAAAGGGAATAACAGAAGTTGAACCCAAGATATACAAGGCAAGACATATAGCTAAGGGGTATAGACAGAAAGAGGAAGTTAACTACAAGGAAATATTCTCACCAATAGTCAAGTTCAAGACCATGAGGCTTATTATAGTGCTAGCTATTGTCTATGACTGGGAAATCCATCAATTGGATGTCAAAATTCCCTTCCTATATGGAAAGCTTGAGGAGACTATCTACATGAAACAACCAGTCAGATTTGTAGATAAAGACAAGCCTGATTATGTCTGCTTTCTTCAAAAGTCCCTATATAGGCTGAAACAAGCACCTAGACAGTGGAATAAGAAGTTTCATGAAGTAGCAATTGAGATGAAATTCACCAAAAGTGCCTATGACTACTGTCTATACTATAAGGATCTAGGAGAAACAGAGGCCATCTATATGTTAGTCTATATAGATGATCTAATCATCACTGGAAAAGAACTAGCTAGATTAGTTGAAGTGAAGAATGCTTTGTGCAAACATTTTGAGCTGAAGGACATGGGAGAAGCATAGAAGCTCTTAGGAATGCAAATTATAAGGAATAGGAGGGAAGGAAAACTATGGTTAAGTCAGAAGAATTACATCTGAAAGGTGCTTGCTTGGTTCAACATGGAACAAGGAAAGCCTAACTCTATTCTTATAAGCTCACATCTTCAGATGGTTGGCAGTAAGAGCCCCTAAATTGAGGAAAAGAAGAAAACTATGATGAACTACCCCTATGATGTTGGAGTTGGTAGTATTATGTATATAATGCTATGCACTAGACCTAACCTTACCTATGCAATTAGCATTCTAAGCAAGTTTATGTCTAACCTTATATTTGAGCATTAACAAGGACTAAAGAATGTCTTTAGATGCCTTGTTGGGACTTTAAACCAAGGTTTGTGTTTCTCTAAAGCTAAGCTAGCTAAATACAACAGTATGTGTATACATAGATTTGTAGAAGCAGATTACGCAGCAGATAAAGCCACAAGAAAATCAGTATCAGCATACTAGTTCACATTAGCAGGAAACATAATTAGTTGGAAAGTACAGCAACAATCAATAATGTCATTATTAACTACAGAAGCAGAGTTCTATGCAATCACAGAAGGGGTGAAAGAGTTATCATGGCTATCAGGCATCTTAAAGGAAATTCGAGGTAACCTAGCTACTTCAACAATCTACACAGATAGTCAGAGTGCACTTTACCTTAGTAAAAATCCAGTCTTGCACGAGAGGTCCAAGCACATAGATGTCCAACTCCATTTCGTCAAGGATAGAATATCGCAAGTGATCTTCAATCTGGAGAAAATCACAGGGGATTCAATTCCATCCGACCTCGATATGAAGTTTATGACTCCAAAGAAGTTCACTTTCTGTAGAGATTATCTACAAACAAGTGAAGCCCCCTGAAGTCGACAACAATCAAAGATCACTTCACTCGATCTCACATTTTTGGTGAAACTAGGTTTCAGGTTTTTAAATCGCTCTCATATTGATGAACTTCACAAAGATTAATAGAGAAGGAGGTAATAAATGTGGTGATATTCACCCATTCTCCACTAATATTTAACAAAGACACAATAACCAAAAGATTCAAGGTGGTGTGTGAAAAAGAGGTGTGAATGGACATCGAAGAAGAAAGAAGGACGCCTTTTGGATTTGGGAACAGATGCATAATGTTATGTCCAAATGAAAAATATGTGAGACTTATGTGAGAAGGACAACATCAGAAGCTAAGTAAAACGTAGTCGCATTCAGTGGCATAAGTAGAAGCACGTGAAAGAAATTTGGCACATACCTGATAAATGAAGACCACCGAATGAAACTACTATTGATTCCTATAAATAAGACATACTCAAGCCTCAATTCAGATAACATACAAAGAGTACATTGTTCTCAATACTTTGTAATTAAAATGTGAGAGTGAAAGAAATAGAGAGAATTTTAGAGAGCTACTAGAGTACTTATCTGAGTGTACTGAGGAGAGTTCATATACTCTTTGCAAGTATTTTAAAAACACTCAATCTCTTGTAAACTTTCTCTTTTTCTTGATACTAATAGAACCATAAGTGTGGGATCCTTGGATGTAGATAGCATTTAAGCTATCAAACCAAGTAAAACTCTGTGTTCTTTACTTTTTTTCAAATTTTACTTCCAACAAAATAATCTTCTTTGTCACTCTTTGTTTGAAAAGATAACAGTACAACACAAAGAACCTAACATTTTTTTCTGTAAACATACGTGCTTCAGTTTCTCATTGTCAAGGAACCCCTCTATCTATGATATATAGATCTATGCTTCTAGGTTTCTATGTAAGAATGCAGTTTTGATATCAAGTTGTTCTAAATGTAGTTTTGATATCAAGTTGTTCTAACTCCAGGTCTAATGCACTTACTATGGATAGAATAACCTGAATGGTTTTATGCTTCACAACTAGCGAGAACACTTCATGGTAGTCGATCCCTTCCTCTTGTGAAAAAACTTTGGCCATAAGCCTTGCTTTGAACCTAGTTTGTTTAATTCTAGGAATGCCTTCTTGCCTTTTAAACACCTATTTGCATAATCAACCAACCCAATACTTCTATACTCTCAATGGCCTCCTTATATGATCTAGGTTCACCAGAATTAATATTCTCTCCTATTGCCAAGGCATATGCAACATAATTAGTATCAATAATATGAGCATAATCAACATACCTTACATATTTTCTGATTTCCCCCTTGTTCTCTTTGTTGCTATACTATGTGAATCTTGCTCTTCATCCCTGGGTTGTTGAACATGATCTTTTTGAAAGTTTCTGAAGGGGTGTAACAGTTTTGCAAACTCTAGCACAATTAAAAACATAAAATTAAACACATAAACAAAAATAAAAAATCAACACTGAAATTTGTCAATTTGGCACATCTTGCTTATGTCTGCAGGCCCCTCATCCAACTTAATACTTTCACTAACAACAATAATGTTACACAAGGTTTTACTTAGTCGATACCACTCAACCTTTGACACAATCCCTTGGCCTCATAACTTGTGAAAGTATTTCACACCTAATAACACGACCAACTCGTGTTAACCTCAACAGAGGACTTCTCTCAACAACTTTCGATGAAAGAGACAACAATCAAATAACTCAAGTGACTAAAATAACAAGGAATGAAAACGAATACACTTGAGATAGAAAGGAACAACTTCCTGATGAATTCAGCTCCTTCAAAGACATATCTAAATGTAGTTTACTAAGTACACTGCCGTCGTCAGCTGCTAGAATTTTTAGGCATTACTTTTAACCATAAATTATCAAGGGTTGCCACTCAATCAACACTTAATCAAAAACAAAAAGCAGCACAAAGATAATACATTCACCAAAAAAATGAATCAACTACCAAGTTCACATACACCAGAAAAATGAATCAACTGCCAAGTCTCAAAAGCCACCCTCAATTGACATTAAAGAATTAAACAAAATACATAACTGATTTATGCAAAATCCAAAATAAAACCACGGTTACATAAAAAACTCATCAACCATACAAGACTATAAGGAGTCACAGTAGAAGACACATTTAGCTCAATGATCACGTGACACACTAAGAAGTCTTCACTAGATAGAGTTCTATCTACATATGATTAGCTACCAAATATTATCCAAGATAACTTTTAGATTTCAACCTCCAATTCATACAAGAATTGCCATTAATTCACACCAAAACAATAATTCTTAAGCCACAATCCAGCTACAATCAACCAACCAAACACAAGGAATATTCTATCCCATCTTGATTAGAATTTGAAACTAATCAATGTTATCTTGAAAGTCCAATTATCAAATAATTTCAAAATTAATAATAAGATACATAACATGTATCTTAACACTTTTATAGTCTTGTTAGAAGTTTTGATTTCAAACTCCACCTTCTGGCTCGCACCCTGATCTTTATTACCTACATCATTATCATACTCCTCTTTCTGACCCAACATAGCAGGTTCATCAAAGGTCACATTTCTACTAATAATAAATCTTGGAGTTCTTTCTTTTTTTGCACACCATAGTCTATACCCTTTAACTCCAGTCGCATACCCTAGAAATATGCATTTCGTTGCCCTTGGCTCCAGTTTACCGTCATTCATATGAGCATATACAAGACAACCAAATATACACAGGCCAAAATAATCAAAGGGTTTACCAGATCATACCTTTTGAGGAGTCTTAAAATCTATTTTATTTATTCACCAAATAATAAGCAATGTTAGTTGCTTGAGCCCAAAACTACTTTGACAAGCCAACATTTAGTCACATGCATCAAGCACGTTGTATGTAGGAGTGTTTGGTTCATGCATTCTACAAGTCTTTTATACTATGGTGTATGTCGTGCAGTGTGGTTCCTTATTATACCTTCTATCTTGCAGAATTCGTCAAACGATGTATTGCAAAACTCTATCCTATTATCTATTAACTTGTTTTCTAGTATATTTTTTAACCATAGTCTTCCACTCCTTGAACCGCCCAAACACCTCATCCTTGGATTTTAGAAAACACACCCAAATGTTCCTAAAGTAGTCATCAATGAATGTAATGAAGTACCTACATCTGCCATGAGGTTTAACTGAAGAAGGACCCCATAAATCTGAACGAACATACTCAAGGATTTCTTTCAAAGTATGTTTTCCAAAGTTGAACTTGATTCTACATTGCTTTCCTATGACACAAGCCTTACAGAAATTCAACTTTCCAGTTTCTGCTCCATTGAACTTCTTTTTTTCAATATTGTCAACTCTTTTTTACTCATGTGACCTACTTTATGATGTCATAACTCCATATTGTCATTATACTTCTCTAAGAACTGAGATATTGTCACTATTCTCATCATCAAACTACCCATTAAAATATAAATGTAGTTTGCCTTTCATTACTACTAAAGCACCCTTCAAAATCCTCAACTGTTCATCGCCACCAGAGAAACCATATCCATGTTTGTCTAAGGTAACCAAAGAAATCAAATTCATATGCAGATCAGGATCATACCATGCGTCAAGTGTTCTGATAATTCCTTTTATACATCTTAATCTGCATCAAGCCACTGCCCTTTACACTAAGCTTCTTATTATCACCCAAATTTACTATGCCATTCCACTCATTGAATGAATGAAACAATTCACACAAGAAAGTCATGTGGTAAGATGCACAGTGTCTATGACCCAGGTCTTTGCAGAATTAGAAGTATTGACAATCAAAACATCATTACCCTCTCCTTCATCGAAGTACTACTGTGACACTATCACTACTACTTGATTCCTTCTTCTCATTTCCCATCTTTCAGTGTGGATAGTTCTTCCTCATTTTGCTCTTCCTTTTATAGAGAAAACACTTAATTGCTTTAGCCCTTGATTTGGAACGTGACCTACCTCCTCCGCCACCATCTGTTTTAGTGCTCTTACCCTTACTAACAATAAGACTTGCTTATACACCATCTTCACTAGACAAAGACCTTTCTCTTTAATTCTTTAGATTGCATAGCATCCTTCACATTGCTAACAGAAATATTATCTTGCCCATACAATATAGTATCAACAAAATTCTCATAAGAATTTGGTAAAGGACACAAGAGAATAATAGCTTGATCATCATCATCAATATCAACCCCAACGCCTTATAAATATAAGACAGTTCAGCTAAAGTTATCAAGAAAATCTTTTACTTGCATACTTTTTGTCATTTGTAAAGTATACAAATGTTACTTCTGATACAAATGGTTTGTGAGAGATTTCTTTTGAAACTTACTTTCTAGTTTTACTCACCATCCCATTATAGTTGTTTCAATCGCCACCTTATGCAACACTTCTTCACTCAGACTCAACAATATCACGCTACGCATCTTCTCCAAAATTTCATTATTCTCTCCATTGATAGTTTCTTAGGCATTTTATCTTCTCCATCTAGTGTTGTCGCACATCCCTGTTGAACCGGAAGATCCCTTAATCTTCCAATTAAATCGTTCAACCCATTAAATTTATCAACATTGAACTTGTGAGTAGTCATGTTCGCAAACAATAGATATAACAGCCTCGTACATATCACAAGAAAATTCAAACTTTGAAAATATAATCCAAAAATTTGAACCTTTTAAAACCTTACTCTAATACCACTTGTTAGAAATAATGCAAGGCAACTAAAGGAGTTAAAGGTTCAGCTACAGGAGTTGCTAGCAAAAGGTTTTATTAGACCCAGTATATCACCATGGTGAGCTCCGGTCTTATTTCTGAAGAAGAAAGATGGAACTCTAAGACTATGCATTGATTATAGGCAACTGAATCGGGTAACAATGAAAAATAAGTATCCGTTACTTAGAATTGATGATTTGCTTGATTAGTTGCAAGGAGCTCAGTTGTTCACTAAGTTGGATTTGAGATCTGGATACTATCAGTTGAAGATAGCAAAAGTTGATGTATCAAAAAGTGCATTCAAAAGAGCAAGTATGTGCATTTCGAGTTCTTAGTAATGCCGTTTGGGTTAACTAATGCCCCAGCTGCATTTATGACTTTGATGAATAAGGTGTTTCATCCTTACCTGAATCAATTTGTGATTGTATTTATTGATGATATCTTAGTGTATTCAAAGAGCAGAGAAGAACATGCTGAGCATCTGAGAGTGATCTTACAAATTATGAGGGAGAAAAAGTTGTATGCCAAGTTTAGTAAGTGTGAATTTTGGTTAGATCAAGTAGTGTTTCTAGGTCATATAGTGACTTGACAACGCATACGAGTGGATCCAAAGAAGATAGAGGCAGTAATGAATTGGGAAGCTTCGAGGAATATATCAAAAATTTGAAGTTTCCTAGGATTGGCCATAATTACCAGAGGTTTGTCAAAGGGTTCTTGTTTATCTCAGCCCCTTTGACAAAAATTCTGAGGAAGAATGTATTTTTTAGATGGAATGATGAATGTCAGAAGAGTTTTGAGGAGTTGAAACATCGGTTGACTACGACACTGGTGTTAACTATTCCATCGGAAACTGGAGGATATATAGTATATAGTAATGCTTCGCATCAAGGATTGAGATGTATATTGATGCAGTATGGCAAGGTGATAGCCTATATATCGAGACAACTAGGGTCTCACGAGATTAATTATCCAATACATAATTTAGAGCTTGCTACAGTTGTTTTTACTCTAAAGATATGGAGACATTATTTGTATGGAGAGACATTCCATATATACAATGATCATAGGAGTTTAAGGTATCTATTGAGTCAGAAGGAATTAAACATGAGACAGAGGAGATAGGTAGAGTTATTGAAAGATTATGACTGTACGATTGAGTATCCCCCGGGAAAAGCTATTATGATAGCTGGTACTTTGAGTAGAAAGTATAATAGCAGTGTAGCTCAGATTCAGGTATCAAGGTTACCGAGCTTAATTCAGTTGAGATCTTTGAAAGTGGAGTTGAATTTGGAGCAGGATGAGTGTTAATGGACATTTTATATTGATTTTAGATACATAATTTACTAAACTCTTGTCCATTTAATGTTTAAATTGCACTAATTAAGAATTATTTGTTTTAATTTTAGGTACACATTAGATTTGGAATTTTTAAAAGCCTAAAGCAAGGAAAGCTCTAAAAGGAAGGAAGGAAATTAAAAAAGAAAAAAAGAAAAACGTTAACGTTTTGGACGTTAATGTTTTTGGCCAAGGAAAATGAGAATTTGTGCTGAAAGGAGAGGTTTAAAAATGTGAATCAAGAGTGGACCATGGGAGATGGAGTTATTTGAGAAAGGTGGACCAAACTTCAAAAAAAATGAAAACCTCAGCTACACTAAAAAGGAGGTATCTTCGTCAATTTTGGTGGCTTAGGTGTGGGCTGTGTGGAATGAATAAAAGTTAAAAAAAAAAGAATGAGGCTTTGGCGTGAATATAGGGGAGAGGCGCTGGCAAAATACTCGCCACTCACACACGTTAAGCAGCCTTCATATGCCTCCATTTTTTTCCATACATAAGAGATAAAAGAAGGAAGCATCCTCCACCGAAAAATCTTGCAATATTCACACTTTTGCAGCTGGATGGGAGACTAAAATCTTAGCAGCACGTGGAGATAAATAGAGGAGCAGGTGGCATGAACAAAATGCTAGAGGTGGCGCAGAGATAAGAGAGCAACAAGAGTGTAATTATTTGACAAAAAGGATAGCTGGAAAATGTTGAAAAAGCTGGCGCAAAAAGTGAAGAAAAGACGTGAAGTTAGGGAGCTGAAGGGGGAATAGAAAAGGAACGAAAATAGCCTCCAGGAAAAATGTTACAAGCCCTCTCTTAACACTCTCCACTGCAGCCCCCACAAAACCATTATTCTCCACCCACAAACGATGAAGTAGCTGGTGGAAATTAAATAAGGAAGCAGCTGCGTGGAGAGGCTGGAAAGAACGTTACACCACCATTGACAAAACTCACATAGGAGAGTTGGTGGAGACAACATTGAAGCTTGAGTTGGTGGGCGTGAAAGTTGAAGCAGCTGGTGGAGATAGGAAACGCTAGCAGTGGGTGAAGCAAAAATTGTTGAAGCTGTGGTAGATAAGACATGTTGAGCTGTGTGGAGAAAAATAACATGACTGCTTGTGAAGAAATCGTGGGCTACTTGTGAAGAAAATGTTGATGCAGCAGCTGTTGGAGGCCAAAGGAGATTAACGCAGCAGTACCTGGTGGAGTTGAAGAACGTGGTGGCAACGTGGAAGCAGCTGGAGAATTGGAGGTGCATTGTTGGTCTGATGTTGGAGCTTAAAAAACGTGAAGAGAAGGAGCTAACAGTGGAGAAGGGACGTGCATGAATAAAGATGGACTCAAACTTTATTTTTCATGTCAATGAACAGTAAGAACATAAGTGTAGTGCGTGAATAGAAAACAAAAGCTGGAGAAGAGTTGCAGTGTTGCAACCAATTTGCATGGGTGGACCACCAATTTATTTGTCACATCAGTGAAATAGGAAAGAGGGAGATAGCTGCATTAACAAAGAGAGGTTCAGTGAGTAAGACGTTTTTTTCATTGTACATACATTAAAATGATTGTACATACATTTATTGACATTTTCTAGGTATAATTAATTTTATAAATGTGATTTTATTGAGAATTATGGTTTATTTGTATTGAAAATTGATGTGGAGAATATACTTACGAATTTAGAAATTTTTGGTGAAATTTTGGATATTTTTGGACTAGGAAAAATGCCAAATGACAAAACAATTGATAAATAGTAGTAGAAATTTTTTTGAAAGAACATTTTTTTAATTGGACTTTCATTTGACTTCTTTGGCCAAATGTTCTCACCTTCTTCCTCTTTTTCATTTATTCTCATCCATAACACTCATTTCTCACCTTGTCAACGTGCTCTTCATCTTGTCACAAGAAAAACCTAATCCCCCTTCATAAATGAAGATGATCTTGGGGTGTTTGGGAGTTAGGGTTACATGATCTTCAACTTTGGAGCCAAAACAAGTAAGTGCATTCTTATTAATCTCCATGGTTTTGCTAAATGAAGCATATATGATGATAGCCTGCACCTGCCAAGGGCCAACCAAAAAAAAGGCCCCATTCTAGTTAACAAAAAAGGGCTCCATTCTATTTTTAGTTATTTTATTGTTAATAATATTTGTAAGATATTATTAGTTGATGTTACGATCATTTAATATTTAGTTGAGTATGTAGACTTATAAATTTAGTCATTTATGTTTCATACAAGCATGTAAACTTAAGTATAATGTCGATCTATTGGGGCCTTTTTTGTTTCACCCAGGGCCTATAAAACGATAGGATCGACCCTGATGATAGCTTAGTGTTTACTGATCATGAAAGAGGAGTTGAGATACAGTTAACATTGATGTTGTAATAAATAGATTTATGTTTGTTTTAATGTATTATTGGTATTTATGAGTTGTTTTAAAGGAGGATTGAGAGACTAAATAGTGATGAAGAGTGTGCAGCTAACATTTTCCACTGATTAAGATTCTGTATTTTAGCCATAACTTGATTTGTAGATTCCCAAATGGAATGATTTTTGATTTAGATTAAACTAGAGACATACAGATACAATTTTTAAGAGGAAATTGAATTTGAATTCTGTCTTTAAGGGTCTTGAAATTTAGCTTGAAGTTCAGTTTTGGCTTAGGCTGCAGCACTACTCGTGACATAAAATTATGTCCTGTTGTTATCGAATAGACTGTATTGATGTAGGCTAAATAAGACAAAGTTGTCTTTACAAAAGTTGTAGATTATTCTCTTATCTTTCAATTGGTATAAAGTCTGTAATTTTTGGATATTGGAATTAAGAGATATGAGTTATGCAACTTTGAATACTTGATCATGCACTAGCCAAAATTTCGAACGTACTCAGTCCAAAGTATTTTAAGTATAAATTTTAGAATACTGAACCAAATTGTATGATCTTAGTGTCATTATAAGCTTAAGACATAGGACAACAATTTTCTAGAAGGAAGTGTGGCCAAATTGCTCCAATTTTCCTATCAGAACGATCATGTAAAGTGGACCCAAAAGTTTGTTTTTAGAAAAATCTGGAATGATCAAATGAGTTATGAAATTAGATTCAAATTGATTTATTAAGGTGCAAACCATAAGTACAAATTATACTTATGTGAGGGTTGATATATTAATGATTATGTGACGAGAATAATGGAAAGATACCTAAGATTGTCATTGAATTTGCATTGTACATAATTCATATGTATATATATGTGCATAAATGAGTACGTGTATAATTGTGCAAATTTGTGATACGTGTAAATGTTTATTTCATGATATAAAGAAGCATTTGGAACGTCAAAATTTAGATTGTTGGGACTTCGAGACAATAGCTTTTAGAGCAATCTGTGAGTAACTTAGATGGTCTTACTTAATATTTGTTTGCTATAAATTCTGTACTGAATGTGGAATGAATTGTTTGTACTGATTCCGAACATGAAGGTCCGAAGATTCTGATTGATAAATGTGATATTGAAGTATTCCTTGAATGTGAAATTAGTGAAATATGTGTTTCTCAACATGTTTGATGAATGCCTGACTAAGGTCCGATGATAAATGGAAATAGGATTGTAAATGTGTTTGAATGGGATTGCGAATAGGATTGTTTGAAACAATGAATGATTGAATATGAATGTGATGTATTTCATACATGACTACATGATCAGATAATGATAGTTGTGACATAAGTAGCTACCAAATATGAGCTTAAAGCTCCGAAATGTGTATAGAGCCAAAGGCTCGATATGTACAATGAGCCCTGTATCTGCAACAGGTAAGAGACAATATTAATGAGCCCGATATTCACAATAGATAGGGACAATTTAGGCACTCAGTCACAACAATGTAATAATTGAAAATGAGTCACACGAACATTGCATATACACTTATTAAGTGTGATTGACTGATTGAATTGTAATATGGATAAATAATTAAATGAGATTGGGATATGTGAAATATATGATATGTGGTGCAATTTATTAACTGGAAAGTTATGAATTATGTGCTTATATGATTTGATATGTGGTATGAATTGTGTGAACTATCAAGGATGGTTACATCACTGAGTTGCAAAACTCGTCAAAATTGCAACGTTGATATTTCAAGTTCGAGAGAGGACACTAGTGAAAGGGAGATGCTACAAGAAGATTAATTCTTGTACTTTTGTGAGAAAATGGCTCAAAGGTTGGTCAGTTGAGACTAAAGGATTAGTTAGTAGTTTTCATACAATTCCTCTTTTAAATAGTGTGTTATATATAGGGTTTTGACATTGTATATATTCTGATGGTTTTGTAAATCATGATTTATATTTGGCTTTTAAGAAATGAAATGAGGAATACAGTTTGGTTTTAGAATTGATGATTTTTATGTATAATAATTGATGCGATGATTAAGTTGGATATATGTTTGCATTAACATGCCATTATTATAGATTATGTACTAGAATGCCCACAGGGTATTTCGATGTGTAATCTATGGTAGTAGGGTGTTACATCAGTGGGATGACATTTGATGTAGTAGTTTATACTCGACTTGGAGTAGTTTCTACTTGACTCTCGTGAATATCCACTTTTTGTGGTTCTCTACTCCCACTAATTGGACCATTCTCAATGAACCGAGTATTACCAGACTCAATTATTCTTATACTATGATTAGGAAAATAAAATCTATACTTCTTTGACTTTTCGGGATAATCGATGAAATAACCACTAATGGTTCTCACATCAAGTTTCCTTTCATGTGAATTATACAGCCTTACTTTTGCCAGACAACCCCAAATGTGAAGTTGTTGTAAACTAGGTTTCCTTGCTATCCATAATTCATAATGTGTCTTAGGAACTGTCTTACTAGGAATCCTATTAAGCAGATATGCAGTGGACTTTAATACATGTATCCACAATGATAAAAGTACAATACTATAACTTAACATACTCCTAACCTTATCCATAAGAGTACAATTCTGCCTTTCAGCTACACCATTTTATTGCGTGTACCAGGCATTGTGTATTGCGCACATATGCCTCGACTTATAAGAAACTTTGCAAATGGACCTGTCATTGTCTACTTTCATCAAAGTTTCCATAATATTCTCGACTTTATTATACCTCACTATCTTTACTTTTCTATCTAACTACTTTTCTGTCTCATTAATGAACACCTCTAGGATGTCCATTGATTGGAACTTCTCATGTACTAGATAAATATAACCATATCGTGAGAAGTCATCAATAAAGGTAATGAAATATTTTTCACTGCCCCAAGAAGGAATGTCGAAAGGATCACATATGTCAGTATGTATTAATGCAAGTAATTTGTTACTTCTTGTGACTGGATTCCTTGATATATATTTGGTTTACTTACCTTTAATGCAATCTACACATATATCCCAGTCAACAAAATCCAACTGAGGTAAGATTTTATTTTTTACTAACCTCTGTACCCTTTCCTTGGATATATGATCTAATCTTTTATGCCACAAAAAGCATAATATTCCTTATATACACTACGCTTATTTCATATAATATGGTTACTATGAAACAGAGATTCAGCAAAATCAACATCAAGATTGAAACAATATAAACAATCAATTAAAGTACCATAACCATAATAGTACTTGTGTTTATATAAAGAAAACACACGGTCTCCAATATTAAAGTTAAAACCATCATCATCCAATTTTGCAACAGAAACTAAATTCCTAACACAGTTAGGAACATAAAGACAATTTTTTAGATCCAGGTGACACCCAGTGTCACAGATCAATATGTACGTCCCAATGCCCTCTATTTGTGCCTTCATTCTGTTCCCTATATACAAGAACTTTTCAGTTCTAATTATGGTCTGGATTGAAAGGAATCCCTGTTTAACATGTGACACATGAGTAGTTGCACCAGAATCTAACCATTAGATATTTTTAGGCACTTCAATAAGATTTGATTCAAAACATACTGAAACATAGTATATACCTTTCTTTTCAAACCAAACCTTTTTTTAAGGCAATTCTTCTTGAACGGACCAAACTTTTTGCAGAAGTGGCACCTCTTATCCTTATGGATTTAACCCTCATTAACTTTGCTGAGAGCTTAGTCTTTATCTTTGCCTTTCTTTCTTGGTTTATTCTTACTGCTACTAGCATCTTGATGAAACGTGAGATGAACGTAGTGTCTCTTCATTTTCTTCAATCTCCCTTCCTCCTGAACCAACATGGCCTTAATTTCTTGAAGGTTCCATTTTCCCTTAATGGTGTTATAATTCACCTGGAACTGGCCAAACTAAAAAAGAAGTGAGTTGATAATAAACTGTACAAGGAAAGACTCACTTACATCCATACCCATGGATTTCAACTTTGCAACTAGATTTGACATATGTGTTACATGATCATGAATAGGCTGTGACCAAGCGCAACGAAATCAAAAACACAAACAAAAACAAAAACATCACTATCAAAAATCGTTAAGAAATTTCCCAACAACGGTGCCAAAATTTGGTAATGCTGTCGCCTGTAACTAAATATAAAAGAAATCACTTACGTTAATACAAATTAATGTAGTAGTGGTAAGTGGAAATCGTTCCCACGAGGAATTTTTAACGGTAAAGGTTAGTGAGATTAAAACTAAGACAAAGTAACGAAATGGGGGGTGTTTTTGATTCACAAAAATATAAGAAAAAGTATAAGAAAAATTGTAAATAAAAAGAAATAATTGAATCTGAAAAATTAAGAGACAAACCTTGGTTTCGGGTTACCGATGTTATCGCGTTAAAATGGATCATCGACATAAAATTGCAATCATTAACAAACATTCATTGGGAATATTTTCTCTTAAGAGTAATGACTAGAAACATGTATCCTAGCATTCTTATTAAACAACAACCTAGATACGATCGTAGGTGAAATTGAATAATAGCTTTACGAATCAAGAACCAATGAGCAAGCGAAATACATGTACGACATGCAATCAATCAAGCGAATATCTCCTTAGAATTCTCCGACTCTAACGTAGAGAAGACAATCCTAATTGCTACTTGTGATTAACGAAACTGAACGTCATATTTCGTTAATCTAGCAGTTAAACACATTAATCCCTAGTTGCGCACCTAGAAATCAACGAATTCAATTAGAAAGAGTAGATCAGAAGATATTCAATGTTTATTAACAATGTAAACTTTACTCAAAACATCTCACACAAACTAGCATGATAACACGGATCCCTTCAACCAAAACGAAGAGTTTAGCTACTTATATTAAATCAAAAATTAAAGAAATAACAAAACGTAAAGTCTCCATCCTTGGCCCTTTATTGAAAAATACTAAAATACTAAAGGAGAAAGTGCAGAAAACGTAAAAGAACTGAAAAGAAAACAACAGAAACGAAAATCTATCCTAAACCTAGACTCAGTTTTGTGAATAGTGATCTTTTCTCCTTTTATGCTTATTTTTCCGATTTCCCTCCTATCTTCCCTTGATTCTCGTCCGATACTATATCCCCTAATTTTAGGTGGTCAATCCCCTTGAAAGATGGCAATATAATCTTCAAAGATTGTGAGAATCTCGATTTTGACTTTTGAAAGTTGATCTGCAGATTTATGCCATCCTTAGGCGTGTCCATGCTTAGTCACAGAATTGCTGTCAAATTAGAAATTTTAGATTTTCTTCATTCTTTTGCATCTTTTTGATTCAATTTCGACTTGAAGGTATTGAAATTCATCTGCAAACAATTATAAGATAATTTCATTAATTTCGGATAATAATTTCAACACAGTAAAGGTAATTAAGTATCAAATAAATGCAAATTGATGCCTTAACATCAGCTCACTCATTAAAGTCCCTACTATGGACTTGTCAGCTATATCAGATTAGGAGTATTCTTTAAGCTTTAACATGAACTCCTTTGCATTGTCCGTTTTAGGCATTGACGGCTTTACAGTTTTTGCGATCATCATTCGCATCAAATTCAAGCTCAGCCTGTTAGACCGTTCCCAAGCCTCATAATAATAGTTGTCAGCTTCAGAACTAGTATCAGTTATGACTGCAGGCCTTGCGTCTGAAACTATAGACAAGCCCAAATTCATTATACCCAGTTGGAACTAGCTTTGTTTGAACCAATCAACATAGTTCAGACCATTAAACTTGATTTGCCCATTTCTTAAAGCAAACAAATTAGTAGATGTTGCAAACAGAATATATAGCTCATATATTAATGCTTTGAGTAAACCTAAATGGATTCAAACTAACTAATACACTTTGATTATGCATTTAAATTCTCCTTTGGGTGAAATTTAAATACATACTTGAGACCTATTATGATGCATATATGGTTCACTATAATGGAAAATCAATCATATTCTAATCAACATGTATGTTATCTTTGGATATACAATCATATTAACCAAATATGTTGATGAAGTCCCTTTAATGTCATTAATTATAAGCAATGGTCGACCTTTGGGTGACCTCCTAGTGTTATAATTAATTATCTCAATTGTTCAGTTCAACCTTTATGTCATTTTAGTATCATATCATAATGAACAATTGAAACAATCACAATTAAATGATTAATATTTTCAAGCTAGTCTACTTTGGTGACTTACAAGCTTTACATGCAATAAACATTTAATTGGACAATTATCATACATGAAATTTTTTAATTTAATTATTTTGGTCAATTTGGTGACTAACAAACTATTCTAAACTGCTATAATGTCATGTATTACACTCAACATATAATAGGAAAATTTAATTCCAAACATTGCATAATGTAAAATATTCAAAATACCAAATAAAACATATAATATGGCATTAATTGTCAAAATTATATTATGCATAAAAAATAATCAATTATGAATTAAACAATCAATTAAGACCCATCACAAAAAGTTGTTGTACATAGGGTCAAAGTCCATAATTTAATTATTTAATAATCGAAATTTCATAATATAACTTGAATTAAAATCCATAAAGTTAGGCCTAAAATCATTTAATAACCCAATTTAATCAACTAATGGCCCCAAGGTCCAAAGAAACACACCATTAATGTATGCTAAAACATTAATTAATTGACCAAAGGAATTAATTGGCCAAAGGAGCAAGACATCTGCATGCGCCAGCGTATGCTCCTTTAGGCATGTGACGCAAGGATGCTCATCTTCCTCAACGCTAATTTCGTTTTTCGTTTTGTTCTCTCCATATGAAAACCATCCCAAGCCTTATCAAGAACATCTCTTGCCAACATTATAATCACAGAGGATCAACATTTCTCTCCAAACCGAAAACTATCCCAAGTCTTATCTTTCCAAGCATGGCATTATAATCACAGAGGATGGTTCCGAAAACTATCCCAACCCTTACCTTTCTAAGCATGGCATTATAATCATAGAGGATGGTTTCTCTCCATTTTGTATTTTCAATTCTCTCTACTATGTATTACTCTTACTCTAACCCATACCCATTACCTATCATCATCGAAATAAAGCATGAAATTTATAGGATATAACATTATCACCACAAATACAACAAACCATGGTGGATGGTAGATAACAATAATGCAACACCTATGACTCTGATACCAATTGTAAGACATTTATGGATCAATTTATTTAGACATATCTGAATCTATGATAGTTTTTGTAAGGAAATCTACTCCTTCCCTTCTTCTATTCTTCTTTTATGTGTTTCTTCAATGGTTCAGATTTCACATTTACAAGTTTCTAAAACTTATTTATCTTGTCACCAACCATCATGTTGGTTCATTTTAAAAGAGAGAGGAAAAGGGTCTTTGACACATTTGAGATCTATTTATTTATGTTGGAATGTCAAGTGTGAGTAGGAATCCCACATTGGAAAGAGATGGAACTAATGAAGGACATATAAGTAGAAAGGACCCATAAATCTAATGTCTTAAGGTTTTGGATTAAAGTGTGGTGTCAAAACCCACGAGTATGTTTTATCACTAGGTTTAGGATGTAGATCTCCCATAAAAATCAGCTTCCCAGTTCCAATAAGTGGTATCAGAGCCGATGGTTTGGCAAGAGACGAGTATGGAGACTGTAGTTGGATTCTGTGGTTGCTTCCGCACAAAGAAGAGTAAGGAGACTCCTGGTAGGCCCAGACCAGTAGAGTAGAAGGGCTCTTGGTGACGCCATATACTCGAGCTGCTAAGCAAAATGACTTTCGTTCAAAGAGGAGTCCAAGCCCAATGTGGAAGTTCACACTTGAGGGAGAGATTGTTGGAATGTCAAGTATGAGTTGGAATCCCACATTGGAAAGAGATGAAACTAGTACTGAAGGACATATAAGTGGCAAGGACCCATAAGCCAAATGCCTTAAGGTTTTAGGTTGAAGTATATGGTGTCAAAGTCCATCAGTATGCTTTATTACTAGGCTTATGATGTATATCTCCCAAGAAAGTAGGCTCCTCAATTCCGAGAGCAGATCCTTTGTCAAAGTGTATCGTGTCTTATTCTGTCTAAGACACGATACAACGTCGTTTTGTGTAAAAATTGGACAACACTATTGTTCCTTGGACAGGTGCCTGTGGATGGCACCGTTTTTAAGCCAACAGACGAAGCCTCTAAGCCACCCTTCATTTATTAAAGAATGACAGTTCCAAAATTCAAAGCCAAATGTATTGTTATTAAGAACTAAACAAATAAGTAGAAAATGATTAAATATAAAAAACGTTGAACAATTATGTCAACTTTTATTATTATTATTATTATTTTATTTTTATTTTTATATTCGATATGATTATTAAATAAATTCATTATATTAATTTCTATTATGATCTAAATGTTATTATTATTGTAATAATAATAATTATTATTATTAAAATTATCTTATTATTATTATTATATATCATTAATAAATAAATTATTTTATAATAATAAGAATAAGAGTAAGTATTATTTATAAATTTCTTCTGTTTATTATTAAATTTTCTGTACAGTATTTGTTAAATATATTATTATTATTATTATTATTTTCGATATGATTATTAAATATATTCATTATATTAATTTCTATTATTATCTAAATCTTATGATTATTATAATTATTATTGTTATTATATTATTATATTCGATATGATTATTAAATAAATTCATTATATTAATTTGTATTATTATCAAAATCTTATGATAATATTATTATTATTGTTATTATTATTATTATTAGTATGATTATCTTAAAATTATTATTTTAATTTTAATTATTATTTTAAATATTTTTTTATTATTGTTGTTGTTGTTATTATTATCATCATCATCATCATCATCATCA
>JANVCQ010000002.1:2461394-2477899 GCA_025531925.1 Erythroxylum plowmanianum
CAATCAACAAAATAATTGTTTTGTTAAAAGAAAATATTTTGCTATTTTATTTTAATGATATTTTATTGTTGATATTATGCCTGATAAAACAAACAAAAATATTTAAAAATATATCAAGCACTAATTAAAAATAAAATTAAGAATAATCTATATTCAACATAATAATGTAATTTAATAGTTTAAAGTTTTGATTGAAGATATGAGTGTCTATTAACTATTATCATTAAAATAGAGAATTAGAATAATTTTAATATAGAATTAGAGTCAACCAAATTCTATATATACAAAATATCATATCTTTAATCAAAACTTTAAAATATTAAATATAATTAATCGTATTTAATTAAGCATATTTAATTGCTAAAAAGTAAATATTTAAAATATTTATTTTTAAATATTTAATTTAAAATTAAATATGAATATTTTTATAAGTTTATAAAAACTTTCACTTCTTTTAATATTTTTGATATAAAATTTGATATTAACCTCTTATAATGTGTGTGTATGTATATATAAAACTCTCGAGGGATATGTGTTTTTTTTACCTTTATGTTTATTTTCTTTGTCTTCTTTGGTTTATTCATGTAAAAGATTGTTATTACTTTGGTTTAAGCTGTCAATCCCTTGTAACTTTATTGCTTGACCAATTAAGCTCATTTATTTTCTCCAAAAAAAATATTGTTATTAGGTAATATTGCATAGCCACATGGGAGTATCTTTGCAATTTAAAGCAGCTTGGCAAGGGACAAACGGTAAACGAAAGAGAGGTAACAAAGAAAGATTGCCAAGTGATCCAATTGTAACTCACCTTCCTTTTGAATTCTAATCTATAATATATGTCGTCTCGTTTTCGAATTCTATAACAACTTAATGATGCAAGATAAGATGAAAATTAGTTAAGAATAACAAATAAAATTAGGGAATAATACATTTTTGTCTCAAATTTTACAATTACGATAATGGAAAAGAGCTTTTTTTTTAACCATATAATAAAATTTCGATAATATTAAAGTACCTTATCAAGTCGATGAATTGGCACGACTACCTACAACACCTACAAGCAATCGCGAACGAAAAGACAGACAGGCGCCTAACCTACAACTGAATATAATATGTCAGCTTATGTAGCAGAATGGTTTAAATTTAGGAAGTGTTCTGCCAGTAAGATGTTAGAAAAAAGACATGGAAAGAGTGATTTTCAATCAATAACTTAACTGTTCCTATTTTCTGATTTTCAATCAATAACTTAAGTATCCCTATTTTCACTAACGTAAATTACAATAACTGTTTTTAATTTTTAATTATTCTCAAAAGTTAAATTAAATAATCCTCTTACTATTCATTCTTGGACAATTTTGCCAAAATGTTCATATTAGCATGTCCGAATCTTCTGTGTCTGATTAATGAGTTCTTTCCTAGAGAAACAAAACAGTTAACTTTTTGAAAAGATGCATCTTCTAAAGAGCAAAATATATAATCTAATTTTTAGGATCAACAAACACAATATTATCATTATGATTGTCAATTATTTCATAATGAGATAGAAAGTGACTCTATATCTCTTATTACATAACTAACTTACACTCAACAAGTTATATTCCAAACCATTAATATACAAAACATTTTCAATAGAGGTAGAGTCAGAAGTACCAGTTTTACCAATCTCAGTTCATCTTTGCTTTCAATATACTTGAAGTATAATATTTCACCTATCATATTTCTTGACCAATAATTGTCAACTATCCATTGGTTTTCTATTGTTACTGTTCTGAAGCTTACCTGCAAAATGTACTATCTCAATTTAGGTACTCAAATTTTTCTAGATCCTTTCAGGTAGTAATTTGCCCTTTTGGTTTCCAAACATATATTTAAGATAATTTCCTCATTTTACGTATGTTACAAGAGTGACTAATATGTCCATATTTGCCACAGTAGAAACACAAAACGGATGAATGAGAGTTATTGTCATTTTTGCCATGCATCAGGTTCCTATTGTTTTGATTACAATTACTACTTGTTTTAAGAAAGAAATTCTTGTACAGCTTGATATTATTATTTTCATCATATCCTATTCCTGTCTTATCAAAGACACCTTTATTATTACTAAGCAATGTATCAAGATTATTCTTTCCGTCAACAAAATTAGCTAGGTCCTTTTCTAGAGATGATTCTTCCAGCAAATTTCTCTTTTTCATATTCTAGGTGATCACATGCAAATTCTAATTCAATAACCTTTTCTTTTAGGTTTTTTTAAACTTTTTTAGAAACCCTTACAATCATTCTCAATCAATGCATTTTATAACTGAGTTGCTTTTTCTTCCAATAATTTCTTTTCAGATACCTTTTTTTCGTAGACATTTTCAATCTTAGTAAGAGACATATTCTTGGACAATAGACTGTTATCCTCTAATTCTAAGATCTAATTTTATTTTTCAAATATGCATAATTGTTTTTAAACCCCTCAACCTCTTTAATATACTGCACACTTAATTTCTTATACTAAGCATATAGTTCATGATATGCATATCTTAGTTTATCAATTTCAAGATTAGAGTTAGAAATATATACTTCATCCTCTTCCAATCCAAACGACAAACATTGCTTGCTTCTTCAAGCTCCTCTTCATCAAAATTCTCAAAATCTTCTTCAGATCAAGCTGCAGTCATAACTTGCTTTCTAGGATTTCTGTTTTCTATTTTCTATTTTCTGTTTTGTCCTTTTGAAGAAGAATAGGACATTTCGGTCTGGTGTGTCTAAGTTTCTTGCAATGATAACATATAATTTGAGTATTTTGTGTACTGCTATTGTCACCTTTTGACATGGACCTGTTGTTTTCAATTTTCTTATTTCCTTCTCTTTTCTTTATCAACTTCTTTTTGTAAAAATGTGCATACTTTCTGATCATAAGGTTGAATTCATCATTTCCATCTATCTGCAACTCAGTGTCGCTTTCATCACCATTAGATAGAGTTGATTCATCAACAGCTTTTAGAGCCATTCCTCTTCTATAGGAGGATCTTTCATCTCGTTTGAGCTTTGTTTCATAGATCATCAAGTTTTCTCTTAGCCAATAAAGTGAAATAGTGCCTAGATTCTTTGCAATTTCTAGAACTGTCACTTTAAGTCTCCATTCCTATGACAATGACCTTAGAATCTTTGTTTCTAAAGCATAAAAAGGTAGGTAAAAATATGACTTTCGAGAGTGGGTATAGATGCTACTGATAAAAAATTAAACCTTTTTTTTATTTAATTAAAATATGAGTCTCACCTTGCCACATTATTACTAACATGGCACATGAATCCACTCAATTTAATAAAAAATTATTTTACAAGTGTCAGGAAATAATAGAGGCGTTTGAAATTTTTGTTAAGATGGGGTTACACTTTACCCTTTTTAAACACAGGCGTTTGAATCTTCCGTTAGGCTAGGGTTACACTTTACTTTTTTTCTAATGTTAGGGTTATAATTGTTCACTCCTGAATGTTCGGGTCAAACCTGTGAATTGATGAAAAATTTAGGGTCAAAAGTGACCCTTTTGCCTTTTCTTTTTATGGATAACGTTATAGTAAATTATTTAACTATTTTATTACATATTCGAAACAGATAGATAGGTATCTACTTTCTTACATGAAAGCTGACTATAGCTTCAAACCCATTGTTCTCCATTATAGGCCAACATGACTGGCCATGATCAAGAGACTGGAATCTGGTTAGAGCTACCAGACACTGACATGACGCATACTAGGGTTTAATAATTTTGACATGCAAGTTTTTCTCAACAAATTCCGCAAGCTTTTCGATTTCGGATTCAATATCGATAAGGCTATCGCCATTGGAGTCTGCAAATTTCATGGCACGCTGGGCTTTCGACCCCGAAAACCACGCTCCGGTAATCCGGAATGCTTCGGTCAGCTCCTCCTGGCTTATTTTACCGTCGTTGTTGTTGTCAAACGCTGATAACCACTTCTTGAAATGCACCATGCTCATCTGCGCTCCTCCATTCACCTTTTTGACCTGACGATTTTTCATTAATTTAGCAGTTTCAGCTTATGAGTAAATGTTATTGTTATATCACTCAACAAATCCTTAAAATTGGCTTATCAGATTTATACTCCTGTTAAAAGGGTTGGAATCTTGATATAAGTAAAGATGATCTATATATTGATATTTCTTTGAACAACAAATGAAGAATAATGTCCCTGTAACTTACACGACAACTTGAAACACAACTAAATAACGACTTGATTAGAATTTAAGGCTTGAACATACAATCATGTCAGATGATGAATCTATTAAGCTTAAACCCCTTATTATTATAAAAGGAGATATAGTTAATTAGAGTTGACATTAGAGTTGGAAATTACAAGTTAGAATATAATTAAGTTATAATCAAATGAAGTGTAGAAAAGAAACTTTTTTTTATTTCTTTTTCTACCTTTTGAAGCACAAAATAACAATTTGATTATGGGGATTTATCTGATGTTTCAAGATTGAATTTAAATTAAATCAAGAAATAGTTGATACTCAAACTTTTTAAAAAAATCTTGTGATTCAATAAAAGAGTGATTCATTTAGATAATAATCAATGATTAGTTATTGTTAATCCTAATCAAGAAATTTCTAATTATTATTACAAACATGTATCACATATCTTAAAATTATTAAGTTTTATTTTCTTTTAATTTAAAACATTATATTTATAAGAATTCTTATTAACTTATATTGACAATTTAAGTTTTACTTTAAAAAAAGAGTATAGTAATAATTTTTGAACGAATAATTAAAATGTTATACTCTTGATGATCAACTAAACAGAAATTAATTACTAATAATAAAACAAAACATGATAAAAAAGATTTGCAGCTTTATTTATTACAAACAACAATTTAAAACAGGAATGTTTTGAAAAACATTATTATAATGGTACTTTATTTCATCAGTAAAAAAACTCTACTTAGGTATATATATATATAGAAAAACTATTTTACATTAAAAAAGATGATAGTAATAATTCGTAATCAAATAATTAAAATATTAATTATCAGATTAATTGGAAATTAATTAATTCCCAATATAAAAAAAATAATCGTAAAAGGCATTGCCGCTTTATTTATGATAAGCAACAATTTAAAACATGAATATTATTACAAAACATGATTATAATGATACTTAATTTCATCAATAAAATAACTCCACTTACTCCCGTAGTCTCGATCACGTACTTGACGAGTGCATCCAGCTCCTTATCAAAACTAATGCTTCCATCGCGGTTGGTGTCCACGTGTTGTAACGCCTTGCTGGCCCGCCATCCAGGGAAGCGTGAACCAAGCTTTTGAAACGCCTTCTTCAGCTCTTCTCTGCTAAGTTTACCATCGCGATCAGCATCATGATGTCTAAAGGTGGTCTTGAGTTCTTCCGTGTGAGTGAAATCGGAGGCCTTTGGCACATTGTGAGGCATGTTGCCTTATTAGATTGGCCTCTATCGAATCGAAAGTGCCGTGATGCTTAAAGGGCAGAGGCATTAACTTATATATATAGACAGCCTTATTAGAATGAATTATTTAGTGTGACGTTCCTGTAATGGTTCCTTCTTAATAAGTGTTTAATTTAGCGAGAGCCAATAGATGATCATGTTTCATGTGTCTAACCAGCTTTACTTTTCTAGTGCTTCGAGTATCTAACCTATCAATTAACATTAATCAAAGATTTAATAAATATTTTGATATGTTTGTGATGCTTAAACATGCTAACTTATTGTTAGGAATAACGCAAGACAATAGAGAGAAAAAAAACAGAAACAAAAAATACATAGGATTTATTCGGTTCGGCCAATGTGACCTACATCTACGGGCAGAGCGAGAGCAATCTTATTCCTCAAAAAAACTGTTACAAGTGATTAAAATCTTAAAACTGAATACATCATATATATATATACACCTAATCGGTTCGGGTTAATCCAAAAAATTAAAATTCCTACCAGCGCTCGCCTTACTCGCACCATTGATTTCTTATTTTTCCTCCTTTTAGGCCGAGCTCCCAAATATTCAGGTTGGGTCATGATTCGTTTACAGTTCACTAAAATTCAAGGCACTCAACAATGTTCTACCTTGACTTAAATTCTTTAAAATCATCAGACAACAAGAACAAATTCTTCCCTATCATTCATGCCCCTTAGGGCCTCAAACAATGCAAGCATTCACCAAGACCAAGCTATGCTTAAATTGCTTAGTCGGTAATGGCTTAGTCAACATATTTGCTGGATTCTCTTCCATGACTATTTTCTCAATGAATGACTTCTTTTCCTCCAGCACATCTCGTATGCAGTTTAACCTGACAGTAATATGTTTTGATCTCTCATGATAAACAGGATTCTTGGCTAAATCCAATGCAAGTTGACAATCGCAATAAATAATAGGACTTTCAACATTCAACCTAGACTATCAATAAGATGATGCAACCATATACCTTCTTTAACCCCCTCTGTCAATAACATGCATTTTGCTTCAGTGATAAACAAGGCAACGGTAGATTGTAGTGTTGCCTTCCAACTAGCACCACATCTATACAGAGTGAAGATAGAGCATGTCAGGGATATTCTCTTCATAAGGTCTCCAGCATAGTCAGAGTCAGTATAGCCAACCAATCCACCAATATCTTTATTAGAGCCATAGACCAAACAGATATTGCTCGTTCCTCTCAAATATCGCATAACCCATTTAACTACTTTCCAGTGAGTTTTCCTCGAATAACTCATAAACTTGATTACCACACTGACTACATGAGTCAAATCAGGCCTAGTATATACCATAACATACATCAGACTTTCCATAGCACTAGAGTAAGGAACTAGTCTCATGTAATCCTTCTCATCTCTGTAGTAGGTATTGTACTAGTATCAGGTTTAAAATGTCTCGCCAACAAAGTACTTACTGTCTTGGATTTATTCATATAAAAAGATTGCAGCAACCTTTCATTGTATTTCTATTGAGATACATACAGTAGACCGACCCTCTTATCTCTCCAAATCTCCATGCCCAAAATCTTTTTGGCCACATCAAAATCCTTCATCTCAAACTCATTGTTCAACAACTTCTTTAAAATGTCAATTTTAGCTTTGCTCTTAGTTGCAATCAACATATTATCCATATATAGCAATAAATATATATACAAATCATCTGAAAGTCTCTGAGAGTAGACACAGTTATTAAATTTAGTGCACACAAAATACTTGCTCCAATTTCTTATTGTTAAGGAACCCCTATGGCTATGACATATAGATCTATTCTTCTAGGTTTCTATGTAAGAATGCAATTTTGATATCAAGTTGTTCTAACTCTAGGTCTAATGCACTTACTATGGACAGAATAACCTGAATGGTTTTATGCTTCACAACTAGTAAGAACACTTCATGGTAGTTGATCCCTTCCTTTTGTGAAAGACCCTTGGCCACAAGCCTTGCTTTGAACTTGGCTCGTTCAACTCCAGGAATGCCTTCTTTCCTCTTTAACACCCATTTGCATAATCAACCAACCCAATGCTTCTCTACTCTCAATTGCCTCCTTATATGATCTAGGTTCATCATAATTAATATTCTCTCCTATTGCTAAGGCATATGCAACATAATTAGTATTAATAATACCAACACAATCAACATACCTTATAGGTTTTCTAATTCCCCTCCTTGTTCTCCTTACTATTATACTTTGTGAATCTTGCTCTTCTTCCCTAGGTTGTTGAACATGATCTTTTTGAAAGTTTCCGAAGGAGTGTAGTAGTTTGACAAACTCTAACACAATTAAAAATAGAAAATTAAACGCACAAACACAAATAAAAAATCAACACTGAAATTTGTCAATTCGACACACCTTGCTTACTTCTACAGGGCCGTCACCCAACTTAATACTTTCATTAACGACAATAGTTTTATATAAGGCTTTACTGAGTCGACATCACTAAATCTTTGACACTATCCCTTGTTCTCAAAATCCATGAAAGTATTTCACACCTAATAACATGATCAACTCATGTTAACCTCAATAGAGGACTTCCCTCAATAACTTTTAATGAAATAGACAACAATCAAATAACTCAAGTGACTAAAATAACAAGGAATGAAAATGAATACACTTGAGATAAAAAGGAACAACTTCCTAAAAAATTCAGTTCCTTCAAAGACATATATGAAAGTTGTTTACCAATTATACTTTCATAGTCAGCTACTGGAATTTTTAGGCATTACTTCTAACAGTAAATCATCAATGGTAGCCACTCAATCAACACTTCATCAAAAACAAAAAGCAACATAAAGATAAAAAATGAATTAGCTGCCAAGTCCCAAAAGCCACCCTCAATTGATTTTGAAGAATTGAACAAAATACACAACTGATCCATGCAAAATCCAAAATAAAACCACAGTTACATAAAAAAAAAACCATTAACCACATAAGACCAGAAGGAGTGACAGTAGAAGGCATATTCAGCTCAATGGTCACATGATAAACCAAGAAGTCTTCATTAGATAGAGTTATACCTACATACGATTAGCTACCAAATATTATCTAAGATAGCTTTTAGATTTCAGCCTCCAATTCATATAAGAATTGTCGTTCATTCACACCAAAAACAACAATTCTTAAGCCACAGTCGAGCTACAATCAACCAACCAAATCCAAGGAATATTCTATCCCATCTTGATTAGAATTTGAAACTAATCAATGTTATCTTGAAATTCCAATTATCAAATAATGTCAAAATTAATAATAAGATGTATAACATGTATCTTAACACTTTTGTAGTCATGTTTGGAGTTTCGATTTCAAACTCCACCTTCTGGCTAGCACCCTAATCTTTATTATCTGCATGCTTATCATACTCCTCTTTCTGACCCAACATAGCAAATTCATCAAAGGTCACATCTCTATTAATAATAAATCTTGGAGTTCTTTCTTTTTCCACACACCATAATCTATACCCGTTAACTCCAGTCGCATACCCTAGAAATATGCATCTCATTGCCCTCGAATCCAGTTTAACACCATTTATATGAGCATATGCAAGACAACCAAATATACACAGGCTAGAATAATCAAAGGGTTTATCAGACCATACCTCTTGAGGAGTCTTAAAATCTATTGTAGATGATGGAGTTCTATTCACCATATAACAAGCAGTGTTAATTGCTTTAACCCAAAACTGATTTGACAAGCCAACATTTAGTCACATGCATCGAGCATGCTGTGGGAGTGTTTGGTTCATGCATTCTACAACTCTTTTCTGCTATGGTGTATGTCATACATTACAGTGCCTCTGTTAAATTTTACGCGCACAATCACACCATCAAAGTAGCGAAAATAAAGAAAGGACGACACAAAGATTTAACGAGGTTCAGCCAACGATGCTTACTTCCTCGGGCAAGAGCAGAGAGAGAATTTCACTATGAAGAAAATGATACAGATAGATTCCTTTTACAACCAGGTTTTATTTTCTTATCGAAACAGGTCCATATCATGGGGGGCTTGGCCCCCCCCGCACCCCTAGGCCCAAACCCTTCGCTTTCAACACAGATTTTTGTTTTTATCCAATTCGGGTGGCATCGTGAGCTTATCGGATCAAGTCACCATTCGGATCCACCACAAATTCAAGACAAAATAATAACAAATCTTCCTCTTGGCTTGAATTCTCTTCTTCAACAAGAAAATCATCACTTTGCCTTGTACACAGCCCTCACAAGGGCACTACTCAGTACTACACACATCAATCAAGTCTAGGCAGTGCCTTAACTTGTTAACTGGGACTGCCTTGGTCATCATATCAGCTAGATTATCATGTGTAGACACTTTCTTCACATCAACCACACCTTGTGATATAATATCCCGAATAAAATGATGCCTGACATCAATATGCTTTGTACGCTCATGGTACATCTGCTTTTTGGTAAGATGTATGGCACTCTGGCTATCACAAAATAAAAATGTCTTATCCTGAACCAAACCAAGATCACTTACCAGACCCTGTAACCAAATAGCTTCCTTCACTACTTCTGTAACAGCCATATATTCATCCTCTGTGGTAGACAATGCAACAACAGCATGCAAAGTCGCTTTCCAGCTAATGGAACTTCTAGAAAGAGTAAAAACATAATCTATCAACGATCTCCTCTTATCTAAGTCCCCTACATAGTCTGAATCAACATAACCAACAACTAAACCACATAAGCTGGCCTTGTCAAAAGTCAAACCAATATTTGCAGTACCCTTTAGATATCTCAAAATCCATTTCACAGCCTGCCAATGTTCCTTTCCAGGAGATGCCATATATCTACTCACAACACTGACCACATGTGAAATATCAGGACTAGTGCAAACTATAGCATACACAATACTACCCACAACACTCAAATATGGAACACTCGACATCTGTTCCATCTCCTTATCTGTCTTCGGCGAGAAGTCTGCAAACAATCTAAAATGGGAAGCAAGGGGGACAGATACAGGCTTGGCACCTGTCATATGAAACCTCTGAATGACTTTCTCAACCTAGGATCGTTGAGATAACATAAGTTTCCCAACACTTTTATCTCGTGTTATTTCCATCCCTAAAATCTTCTTTTCTGCACCCAAATCCTTCATCTCAAACTCTTCACCTAACTGCTTCTTCAACAAAACAATCCGTGACATGCTTTTAGTAGCAATAAACATGTCATCTACATACAACAGCAAATACACAAAAGAATCATTTGCAAGCTTCTTATGATACACACAACTATCATATGCACTTCATGTAAAGCCATTATGAATCATGAAAGTATCAAACCTCTTATACCACTGCCTAGGGAACTGTCTCAGACCATACAAGGATTTCTGAAGAAAACAAACATGATTTTCCATACCTAGAGTGATAAAACCTTCAAGCTGACTCATATAAATCTGCTCCTCTAACTCACCATGCAGGAATGCAGTTTTCACATCTAACTGCTCAAGCTCTAAGTCGTGAAGAGCCACCATAGCTAACAAGACCTGAATAGAACTGTGTTTCACGATTGGAGAGAACACTTCATTATAATCTATCCCCTCCCTCTGAGTAAACCCTTAGCCACTAATCTTTCCTTGTATCTAGGTGCTTCAACCCCCGAATTGCTCTCTTTCCTTTTGAAAACCCATTTGCAGCCGACTACCTTCTGTCCCTTTGGTAATGAAACAAGCTTCCAAGTCTGATTCTTATAAAGAGACTCAATTTCTTCACCCATAGCACCAATCCATTGATCTGCTTCTGAACTTGAAATAGCTTCTTTATAGCTATTAGGCTCCTGCACATCAACTGTCTCTGCAACTGACAAAGCAAAAGCCACAAGGTTTGCATATCCAACAAGATTTCCATCAACTACATTTGCATACCTTTGTGGTGGTCTGATCTGTCTCCTCTCTCTACCTATTGCAATGCTATACGGTTGCTGTTGCTCAGGTGCATCATGAACATCAACATCTCGCACCTCCTCCACTCTTAAATTACTAGACTGAGCTAGTGGAGTTTCAATCTCAAGTTCCATTCGATCTCTGACACCGTGATCAGATCCTACTATCGTCTTCTCCTTTTGACTATCCAGTGAGGCAGACTCATTAAATGTTACATCCCTGCTGATAATAAAACCTGGAGAATTCTGATATGTGCACCACAACCTGTAACCTTTTACTCCATATGCATATCCTAGAAATATGCATTTCTTTGCCCTCGGCTTAAGCTTACCATCTCTCACATGAACATATGCAGGACAACCAAATACTCTCAAATTAGAGTAATCATCAGGTGAACCGGACCACACCTCAAAAGGAGTTTTGAACTCAATAGTTGTAGATGGAGATCTGTTAACCAAATAGCAAGCTGTATTGATTGCTTCAACCTAAAAATCTTTGCTCACACCTGAATGTGAGAGCATGCTTTGTGCTCGGTCACAAAGCATTCTATTCATCCGTTCTGCAACACTATTCTGTTGTGGAGTGCCTACACCAGTGCGGTGTGTCACTATACCATCCTTGCTGTAGAAGTCATTGAACTCGAAATTGCAAAATTTCAACCCATTGTCGATGCGAAGACGCTTCACTTTTCTTTCTGTCTGTCTTTCAACCATCGTCTTCCACTTAACAAATGTTGGAAAGGCCTCATCTTTGCTTTTCAAGAAATACACCCATACCATTCTAGAGTAATCATCAATCAAAGTCATAAAGTACTTGGCACCACTCTTTGAAGGAATTTTTTTCGGACCTCACAAATCTGAATGTATGTAATCTAGCTTATCATTGATCTTGTGCACTGCCTTCTTGCTAAACTTCACCCTAGTCTGTTTGCCAAACACACAATGCTCACAAAAGTCTAAGTCTTCATTTTTGTACCCATCTAGCAAATTCTGCTTGCTTAAAACAGACAATCCCTTATCACTCATGTAACCAAGACGTAAATGCCACAGTTAAGACTGATTCTGATCACTGCTTCCTGAAGCTATAGTAGCTTCCCCTTCATCCACATTGCCCTGAAGCAAATATAGTCTAGATTCTAGCTTACCCTTCATGAGTACCATAGAGCCTTTGCACACTTTAAGAGTTCCATTTTCTGAATGGAACTTGAACCCTTGATCATCCAGAGTCAAAAGAGAAATCAGATTCCTCTTCATCTGAGGAACATGCCAACACTCAGTGCTTCTAACAACACTATCAAACATTCTTAATCTGATATAGCCAATCCCCTCTACTGGTAATGGATTATTATTACCCAAATAAACAGTCCCACTCATCTATTTGTATGTAGCAAACCACTACTTGTGAGGACACATATGGAAAGTTGCACCAGAATCAAGAACCCAAGAATTTTGCCCATGACTTGAACTCGCGGACAACACCTCTCCTGCATCGTCACTGTCATCAAAACCACGAGTATGATCAATATTAGCATAATTCTCCTCCTTCTACCTCCCCTTCTTCTCTTTCAACTTAGGACAGTCTCTCCTAAAGTGACCCTGCTCTCCGCACTCGAAACAATTTAGCTTCTTTGCTCTAGACTTCGATCTAGCCTTAGACTTTTTCTTAGAAGAATCTTTCGTATGTGTTCTTCCCCTACTCACCAAACTCTCAGCTTCTGCCATATTTTTTGGAAAGTTTTTTTTCAACTCTTTAGACTTCAAAGCATTACTAACGTCATCCACTAAAATACTATCTTTCCCATACAACAGTGTATCAACAAACGTCTCATAGGATGGTGGTAATGAACATAACACAATCAAGGCTTGATCCTCATTATCAATTACGATATCTATATTCTTAAGTTCCATAATTATCGAATTGAACTCATCAAGATGAGATTTAATGGGTGTACCTTCATTCATTCGGAGATTATACAACCTCTTTTTCAGGTAGAGGTGATTTGTCAGCGATTTTGCGGAATACAATTCCTCCATCTTCTTCCACGCCTTCCCTGTAGAATCTTCGGCAGCGATATCGCAAAGGACGCTGTCGGTAACACTTATGAAAATCGCACTTAACGCCCTCTACTTCAAATCTGACTTCTCTGATTCCCTTATACCTTCGAGAAAATCCTCATCAATTGCCTTCCATAATCCTTGTAATACTAGGGACGATCTCATCCTAATCTTCCAAAGACTGAAACTAGATCCCCCATCAAACTTCTCTACTTCGTACTTTGCAAAAGATGAAGACGCCATCTTAACCCTAAATAATGCACAGAGAACCCTAGGCTCTGATACCAATTGTAAAATTTTACGCGCACAATCACACAATTAAAGTAGCGAAAATAAAGAAAAGACGACACAAAGATTTAACGAGGTTCGGTCAATGATGCCTACTTCCTCGGGCAAGAGCAGAGAGAGAATTTCACTATGAAGAAAATGATATAGATAGATCCTTTTTACAACCAGGTTTTATTTTCTTATCGAAACAGGTCCATACCGCGGGGGCTTTGCCCTCTGCACCCCCCATAGGCCCAAACCCTTCACTTCCAACACAGATTTCCATTTTTATCCAATTTGGGTCACACTGCAAGCTTATCGGGTCAAGTCGTCATTCGAATCTACCACAAATTCAAGACAAAATAATAACAACCTCATTATACCTTCTGTCTTGTAGAATTCGTCAAATGGTGCATTGTAAAACTCCAACCAATTATCTGTTGACTTGTTTTCTAGTATATTTTTTTAACCATAGTCTTCCATTCCTTGAACCACCCAAACACCTCATCTTTGGATTTCAGAAAATACACCCAAACCTTCCTAGAGTAGTCATCAATGAATGTAATGAAGTACCTACATCTGCTACGAGGTTCAACTAAAGAAGGACCCCTCAAATCTGAATGAACATACTCAAGGATTTCTTTCAATATATGCTTTCCAAATTGAACTTGATTCGACATTGTTTTCCCATGACACAAGCCTTATAGAACTTCAACTTTCCAGTCTCTGCTCCATCCAACTTTTTTTGCTCAATATTTTAAGCTCTTTTTCACTCATGTGACCTAGTCTACGATGTCATAACTCCCTATTGTCATCATACTTCTCTAAGGACTGAGATACTGTCACTATTCTCATCACTGAACTATCCATCAAAATATAAATTCCATGTTGTAGGTTGCCTTTCATCACTACTAAATCACCCTTCAGAATCCTCAACCGTTCATCGCCACTAGAGAAACCATACCCATGTTTATCTAAGGTACTCAAAGAAATCAAATTCATATGTAGATCAGGAACTTACCACGCATCAAGTGTTTTGATAACTCCTTCATACATCTTAATCTGCATCGAACCACTGCCCTTTATACTAAGCTCCTTATTATCACCCAACTTTATTGTGCCATTCCACTCCTTGACTTAATGAAACAATTTATGCGAGAAAGTCATGTGGTAAGATGCACAGTGTCCATGACCTAGGTTTTTGCAGAATTAGAAGTATTGACATTCAAAACATCATTGCCCTCTCCTTCATCGGAGTTGTCCTGTACTACTGTGACACTACCACTACTACTTGGTTCCTTCTTCTTGTTTCCCTTCTTTCGTTGTGGATAGTTCTTCCTCATTTGCCTCTTCTTTTTACAACGAAAATGCTTAATTATTTTAACCCTTGATTTGGAACGTGACCTACCTCCCCGGTCACCATCTGTTTCAGTGCTCTTACCCCTACTAACAACAAGACCTGCTCATACACCATCTTCACCAAAACCAAAGACCTTTCTCTTTAATTCTTTAAATTGCATAGCATCCTTCACATTGCTAACAAAAATACTATCTTGCCCATAGAACATAGTATCAACAAATTTCTCATAAGAATTCGGTAAAGAACACAAGAGAATAATAGCTTGATCATCATCATCAATATCAACCCCAATGCTTTGTAAATCTAAGGCAATTCGGTTAAAGTTATCAAGATGATCTTTTACCTGCATACTTTTTGTCTTTCGCAAGGTATACAAATGTTGCTTCTGATACAAATGATTTGTGAGAGATTTCTTTTGAAACCTACTTTCCAGTTTCACTCACAATCTCACTATAGTTGTTTCATGCGCCACCTCACTTCTTTACTTAGACTCAACAGTATCGCGCTATGCGCCTTCTCCAAAATTTCATTATTCTCCTCCGTTAACAATTTCTTAGGAATTTTATCTTTTCCATCTAGCATCGTCGCACATCCCTGTTGAACCAGAAGAGCCCTCATCTTAATCTTCCAGTGAAATCATTCGACCCATTAAATTTATCAACATCGAACTTGTGAGTCGTCATCTTCCCAAACAATAAATATAACAGCCTATCAAATATCGCAAGAAAAATTTGAACTTTGAAAACATAATCCAAAAAATCCGAACCTTTAAAACCTTACTTTGATACCACTTCTTAGAAATAACGCAAGGCAATAAAGAAACAAATATAAACAAAAAACACACAAGATTGACATGGTTCGGCCAATGTGACTTACGTCTAAGGGCAAGGAGAGCGCAATCTTATTCCATTAGAGAAAACTGTTACAAGTAACTAAAACCCTAAAACTGAATACATCAAATATATATACCTAACTGGTTCGGGCCGCTCCAAAGAATTAAAATACCAATCGGCCCTCACCCTGCTCACACCACTGATCCCTTATTTTCCTCCTTTCAGGTCGAGCTCCCAAATATTAGGGTCAAGTCATGATCCGTTTACGATTCACCAAAATTCAAGGCACTCAACACTTATGTAAAGTCTTGTAAGGGGCCTCCTTGATGATCGAAGAAAGCACCTTCTCCACACTGCCTGGAAATCAGATGTTCTATTTCAGAACTTCCTTCAAACTTGCTATAGTTTGATTTTGCTATCTGAAATGCTCCTTCCAAAATGTAAATGAAACTCAATAGCTGAGTTAATGTGTTTGTAAGACTGGTGTATTTGTAAAAAATTCCACTCTCAATGAGAATCCGAAAGACTACTTCAGATTTGCAAACTTTTGTTTTGATGTATTGCTTCAGCTATTCTACT
>JANVCQ010000002.1:2508328-2519331 GCA_025531925.1 Erythroxylum plowmanianum
AGTTTAAGCATAGATTAGTTATTACTCACTAAGCTATATGCTTAGCACGGTGGATTTGCCCCGTGTAGGTTCAGAGAAAAGGACATAAGGACTGGGACGAGTCAACCGCAATGGCCAATGGAGTTTAAGTCTTGTTTTGTTAAAATTGTATTTTTGGAGTTTGTTTTTGGCTTGTCTTGATGTATATGGCTTTGGATTTATTTGAAGGTTTGTAATAACCTTAATTCAGGCTGGTTCCATTTGGAACAAGTTGTATTTAATCTCAGTGTATTATGATGTATGTTTTCTCCAAATTGCTTCTGCTTTGAGCTATTGAGATTGCATGATCAGTGTTTCGTATGTTTTTCGGTTCTGTATGCATGTTGTCTATGTGGCGCCCCCGTATCCTCCCAGGGGGTATTAGGGCGTCACAGTTTGACATTAGTTCGAAGCAAATCATCATCAATCGAGACGTTGTTTTTCACGAAAATATCTTTCCTTTCATGACTGCAGAATCAAATCCGCAATCATGCTCTCCTTTATTGCCAAATCTCGCCAGTGATATACCCTCCTTACCAAAAATAACTACCAATCCTTCCTCAACCAGCAGTTCCATACACTCTCAAATACCTCATGATCCTCTCGACCATAATTCCTCTCCTGGCAATAATTCTTATCCAATAACTTCGACCGAATCTGTCAAAGATTCTTCTCATGATCATACGGCATCATCACCACACCATCAAATCCACATTGAGAATGAACCTAACGATGCTTCACCTAGCATACATAATCCCGATCCTCCTCACCATTCTAATCGCAATCGACATCCTCCTGCATGGCATGAATCCTATATACTGTCTTCTCGAACCAATAATTCAACCAGTGGACAGGTTCTTCGCAATGGCACAAGGTATCCCCTCTCATCTTATCTTTCTTTTTCTCGTTTTTCTCCATCTCACCGACACTTTCTGGCAAGTATAACAGCTCACACAGAACCCCAGAACTATGATCAGGCCGCTAGTCACCCACAATGGCAACAAGCCATGATAGTTGAACTCGAAGCATTGGAAAGAAATCGTACTTGGTCACTAGTTCCTCTTCCCCCAGGTCATAAACCTATTGACTGCCGTTGGGTTTACAAAATTAAATATAATTCTGATGGCACTATCAAGCGCTATAAAGAGCGATTAGTTGCCAAAGGTTATACGCATGTTGAAGGCATCGACTACAAGGAGACTTTTTCTCCCACTACCAAACTTACAACTTTGAGGTGTCTTCTGACCGTCGCTGCCGCCAGAAATTGGTTTGCTTACCAACTTGATGTCCAAAATGCCTTTTTACATGGTGAATTGGACGAGGTTGTCTACATGCAACCGCCGCCTGGATTACGCCGACAGGGGGAGAATACAATGTGTCGGCTTCATAAGTCACTCTACGGCTTAAAACAGGCTTCTCGGAATTGGTTCTCTGCATTATCCAATGTTCTTCAAAAAGGGTGTTACACGCAGTCAAAGGCAGATTATTCCCTATTCACCAAGTTCAATGATTCATCTATCATTGTTATTCTCGTTTATGTTGATGACATATTGTTGAAAGGGAATGACATGCGAGAAATAGATCGGCTCAAGAAATATTTACTTCGACACTTCCACATCAAAGATTTGGGTGATCTCAAATATTTTTTGGGTATTGAATTTTCACATTCCAGTCAAGGCATTTTTATGTCGCAGCGAAAATATGCTTTGGATGTGTTACACGACTCGGGACTTACAGGTGTAAAACCAGAGAAGTTTCCGATTGAACAAAATTTGAAATTGGCCCTCACTAATGGCAACAGGCTACACGATGCAACAATGTATAGAAGGCTAGTCGGCAGATTAATCTATCTTACTATAACTAGACCTGACATAGTGTATTTAGTCCGTGTATTAAGCCAATTCATGCATGAGCCCTACAAGTCTCATTAGAATGCGGCAGTTCGAGTCCTTAAATATATGAAAGGGACTCCTGGTCAGGGTTTATTTTTTCCATCCAATAATAATCTGCAGTTAAGAGCTTTTTGTGATTCTGATTAGGGAGGATGTCGAATAACTCGTCGATCAGTATCAGGATATTGTATCTTCCTTGGTTCCTCACTTATATCTTGGAAGTCAAAGAAGCAAATAAATGTTTCCAGATCGTCAGCTGAAGCAGAATACCGAGCTATGGCAAATACGTGTTTAGAGTTGACTTAGTTGAGATATATTCTTCATAATTTGCGAGTACCACAAGCAGAACCTTCACCATTATATTGCGATAATCAGGCAGCACTACATATTGCAGAGAATCCAGTTTTTCACGAATGAACGAAACACATTGAGATAGATTGTCACATTGTTCAGGAGAAAATGCAGTCTAGAGTGGTTTGACCAGCTTATGTCTCGACAAAGATGCAATTAGCGGACATTTTTACCAAACCTTTGGGTAGAGAATTGTTTGAATTTTGTGAAGCAAGTTAGGAGTGCTTGATCCACACTTACCAACTTGAGGGGGAGTATTGCAAAGGATATGTATTTCCTTTTGTATATTTATCTCTATGTACCTAAATTAGTTCGTTACCATTTATTTGACAACTTTGTATTAGGCTAGAATTAGGGAATAGATCAGTGTTGTAAATCTATATATGTCATGTACATCATGATGGAGTAATACAATTCAATTTCTCCATATCTTCTTCATTATTTTATACAGGTGACAAAGAAAAGCTATAAAATATGGAAAAATACAAGGGAAGTCGTGTGATAGTCACAGCGAACAACTTAAAGTTACCGATAGCTCATATCAGTGATACAGTAGTCTCTCCTCAATATAATGTTGATGAAATGCCACTGCAAAATGTCTCCATGTCCCAGGCATGAAGAAAAACTTGCTTTCGGTAGCACAGTTAACGTTTTTAGGTCACTTTGTTCTATTTGGCCCAAAAGACATGAAGGTTTATCGCAAGATCAGAGTCAGTTTATGTAATGATAACAAAAACTACATATGTGAATAAGACTAGGAGAAATGAGACAACATATTTATGGCACATGCAACTAGGCCACATCGGCTATTCCAAACTGGATGTGATGATGAAAAGGTTGATATTAAATGGACTTCCCCAACTTGAGGTGAGAACTGACACAGTTTGTGCAGGATATCAGTACAGAAATGTCCATCAGTTACCATATGAGGAGTCCAAGTTTCAAGCAAAGGAGCCATTAGAGTTGATACACTTTGATGTTTTAGGACCAGACATCAATTGGCGGGATGAAGTATATGGTGACTTTCATTGACGATTTCTCAAGGTATGTCTAGGTTTACTTTACTAAAGCAAAATCTGATGTATTTTCAAAGTTCAAGGAGTTCAAAGAAGCTACTGAAGTAGAACTTGGTAAAAGGATTTGCTACCTGCGCACTGACAACGGAGGAGAGTATAACTCAAATGAGTTTACTCAATTCTTACGGGACTACCATATATGCCACCAGTTTACGTGTGCTAACACACCACAACATAATGGTGTGGCTGAGAGAAAGAACAGGCACCTTGTAGAATATGCTTCATGCAAAAAAAGTACCTGGAAGGTTCTGGGCATAAGCGATGAAAATAGCAACTTTTGTGATTAACAGGCTTCCTCAACAAAGTTATGTTTTCTCTCACCCTTTGAAAAATTATGGAGCATCAAACCTATTGTCTGTCATTTTCAAGTTTTCGAATGCGTATGCTATATATTTGTTCTTGATCATTTACGTAGCAAAATGGATAAGAAGACTGTCACGTGTATTTTTGTAGGATATGACAACCAAAGAAAGGACTAGAGATGTTGAGATCCTACAACAGGAAAGTGTTACATATCCCGAAATGCACTGTTTGATGAAGTTTCTTCATGGTGGTCCTCAGACAAGGAATAATTACCAAACTCGAGTCCTTTGCAATCCTCTCAAATCCAATTGAGTCTAGGTGATGACAATGATGTCGAAGAAGGTATGACACAAGCTCCTTGACAAACTGGTGTGTATCAACAACTAAGTGAAGAGCACAGTGGAGCAGAGACACTGACTCTGTTAAGAAGATCACCAAGAGTTAGAAAGCTCAAACCCAAATATGCCAACGCTGCAATAATACAAGAAGCAAAAGAAACAGAACCAGAACCAAAGACATTTGAGGAAGCGTTTCAAAGTCCACAATGGACTAATGCTATGGAAGAAGAAATTTTTAAATTGGAGTGGAATCAAACTTAGGAGATTATGCCAAAGTCAAGAGATGTGAAGCCTATTTTTTGCAAATGGGTTTATAAAATAAAGCGTTATGCTGAAAAATCGATTGAGAGACACAAAGCTCGCTTGGTAGTTAGAGGATTTTCTCAAAAATATGGGCTAGACTATGAAGAAACGTTTAGTCCAGTTGCAAAACTCACAACTATATGAGTTCTTTTGGAATTCGCTGTTGCAAGAATTAGAGTTTGTGGTAGATGGATGTAAAAAAATGCACTTCTTCATGGTGAATTAGATCGCGAGATTTACATGACTCAGCTAGTGGGTTTTCATAATCAAGATCATCCTGAATATGTGTGCAAGCTATATAAAGGCACTTTACAATTTGAAGCAAGCATCTAGAACCTAATATGATAAAATTGCTAAATTTGTAATTCACAATGGTTATTCTATGGCACCTAAGGATTCAAGTTTGTTTATTAAAGTTAATGGAGGAAAACTAGCTATTGTGTTAGTGTATGAAAATGATTTAACTATAGCAGGTGATTGTGAAGAAGAAATCCACCAAACGAAGAAGAATATGTCAATTTATTTTTAGATGAAAGAACTTGATCAACTCAAGCATTTTCTTGGTCTAAAGGTTAATCGCACTCAAGAAGGGATATTTCTTCATCAGCAAAAATATTCTAAAGACTTGGTAAAAAAGTTTGTAATACTTGAGTGCAAGCCAATTTCAATGGTAATAGAGCCAAATGTCAAAATGTGTGCTCACGAAGGAAAATATTGGGAGAATGCAACTATGTATTAACAACTGGTGGGTAGCCTGATTTATTTAACCTTGACAAGGCCTGATATTTCTTATGCATTTAGTGTGTTGAGGTGGTACATGTACAATCCAAATAAGTCTCATTTGGAAGCAATTCGACAAGTTTTAAGATATGTTAAAGGCACAGTCAACATTGGTGTATTTTATAAGAAGGGTGAAGGGTGCAGGTTGGATGAGTATTTTGATGCTGGCTTTGCGGGTGATCATGATACTTGACGCTCGACTACTGGTTATGTTTTTATGCTTGGGTCTGTAGTGATTTTTTGGTGTAGCAAGAGGCAACTAATAACTGTGTCAGTGGAGTATCGAGCAGCAATAATGGCAGCTCAAGAGAGCACTTGGCTTATGCAGATACTGAACGACTTGCCCCAGCTGATAGGGTATGCAATTCCTCTATGTTGCGAAAACCAGTCGGCAATACATTTGGTAGAAAATTATGTTTTTCATGCAAGAATCAAACATGTAGAAGTCCATTACCATTTGATCGGAGAAAAGGTTTTGGAAGAAGTAAGTGGAGTTAAGGCAAATCAATTTGGGAGATCAAATTGTAGACTTATTCACAAAGAGTATGAATGGCAACAAGCTTGAAGTTTTCTATCATCGTCTTGGAATTGTCAAAAAGGTGTATGCTGGTGTTGAGGGGGAGTGTTAAACTGCAGCACCAACTTATTAAACAGTTAATCAAATAATTAGTAGGTCAGTAACATTATGGAATTAGTGGGTATGTTGATTTCGTGGCTTTGTAATGTGTTTGTTTTGTTTTTATTGCTGGAGTTAGTGGGTCAGTCACGTTATGGAGTTATTGGGTAATTCAGTGGCTTTGTAAATGCCTATATAAAGGCTTCATGTTGCTTTAGTTCAGTAATTCAATTTTCAGTAGCAAATTTTCTTCTATTTTACGCATTCTTGCCTCTTTATCTTCAACAATTTCATTGTGCACAGTATCAAATCCTTACACGATTTCTCGACAAACGTTATAATAAATTAAGGGGGCGTTTAGTTTGAAGGTTTGGAAATGAAGAAATAGAGTAATTGTAAAAAATAGTGTTTGCTTTGAGGTTTTCAATTCCAAGGGAATGGATTTATCCCATTAAATTTGGAAATCTACTAAACCCACCAAAGAGGGTGGGTATCAAGTTTTCATTCCAATCTAATGATTATTATTTATCGCCTTAATACTCTCTTTACTATCATCGAACTGTCGTCTGCTCATTCTTCTCATTTTTTTCAAACATATGGAGATAGTCTCAATAAACATATGAAGGGCAAATTATTTTCATTTTTATTGAGGGTAAAAATGACATTATATTGTCTTTCATTCTCATTAATGCAACAAATCAAACAACATTATTGATATTAATACAGAAACTCAAGTTACAAACCAAACATCATTTTTTTATTTTTCATACTCATCCCCATCCCCATTCACTTCTACTATTATACCCATATCCGTACCCAACCTCGTCTCAAACCAAACGCCCCTAAAACATTTTGTTACATCGTGGAAACAGAAAGATAGGTATCAACTTTCTTACGTGAATGCTGACTATAGCTTCAAACCCATCTGATTAGAACTACCAGACAATGACAAGACGCACACTAGGGTTTAATAATTTTGACACCCAATCTTTTCTCAAAAAATTCCGCAAGCTTTTCGATTTCGGGTTCTTCGATAAAGCCACTGCCATTGGAGTCTGCAAATTTCATGGCCTGCCGGGCCTTCCACCCCGAAAACCACACTCCGGTCATCCGGAATGCTTCGGTCAACTCTGCCAGGCTTATTTTACCGTCATCGTCGTCGTCAAATGCTAGTAACCACTTCCTGAAATGCTCCATGCTCATCTGCCCGCTTCCACCAATCACCTTGCTCCTTACTGGTTGCATTTTAGCAGTTTCAACTTATGAGTGAATGTAATTGTTCTTGTGTCACTCCACAAACCCTTACAATTGGCTTCTCATATTTATGCTGATTTGTCCTAAGATTCTACAAGCCAGCTAGCATGATAACGCGAACAGGATTACGCTTGCTAATTACGTTCTTCCAGAAAAAGGAATCTCATCGAAAGTTACTTACGAGCACTTTTAACTTGTTTACTATTATTTTATCCAACGATAAATTGTAAAAATCTCATTCAAGAGATTAATATAATATTTTATATTAGAGATAAACTTTTTTATAAATTTATATCAATAAAAATTTCAATTAGGTCAAAAAAATCATTTTGATTGATGACGAGTTTATCAAATATTAAGTGGATTTTTATCTATTACTCACATTAGCAAAAATAATATTTTGAAAAAATTCATGGGAATTTTAAAAATTAATAACTAAATCAAAAAAATTTAAAAATTACTATTAAATTAAAAATTAAACATTTTTAAATTTATTATCTCAACTTAAAATACTCTAATTAAGTAACTAATAGTAAAAGTAAAGAATTATATTCTTTACTAATAATATAAGTAAAGAATTACATTCTTTGGACAATGCTTGACATCAACTTTCATGTATCTTAGAATAAAACATATCACCTTATCTTTATTCCAAATGTGTTAGATTTGCAATATTCTCTTTAGCTGACAGCGAATTGAAAGTGAGATATAACCGTAATTTCTTGCTTTTTGTTCCTTTTTCTTATTCTGACTTATCACTTCCAAAACAATGGACGTGTCTTGCAAGGGATAGGAAGCAAGAAAAATTCCATTTACAAATTCTTTATGTTGCGCTAAATATATAGCTTGCTTTTAGTTCCAGGAAAATAATTATGACCTTATTACATGACCCATTATTAATAATAATTCGTGTTAACTTTATTAATTAAAGAAATTTTTATTTTATTAAAATTTTTATTTTTTATATTTATGATAAAATTCACCATAAATAACAATTTTCAATTATAAACTACTTAAATTCACCTACATAAAATCTAGGAGAATAAGGAATCTAATACTAGATATAAGTTGGTGCCAACGGATTACTTGATAGGACATGCTGCGGCCCTAGTTATGTCCAAGAATATAATTTAGAATCAATTGTTAAAGAAGCTAAAAATTTTTACCTTTTGTAAAATGACTGACACTGACAGTAAGATTCTATAACCTTTTTTTTTTCAAGAATGAGGTTCTATTACCTTTTATTTAGAATACGTATAATTCTTATCAAAACTTGTTTTGGATAAAAGTTTTGTATTAATACTGGTCGGGTCGGCTGTTCAGGGCCTAGACCCATTAAAAACGACTTGTGGGCTGATCAGTCCATTCTTCAAAGTTTAGTCTCACACCCAAGGCCCAAGCCCGATCTGTCTGCATGTAAGAGACTCCCATGCAAATACAAAGATCTACCAACGTGAAGACCTAAACCTAATGTCCATCCCGTATATAAGGGAATACTCTACCTTGTTTTGAGGTATGCGCAATCTTAACCTAACAGTCTTTGTGTTCAGCAGCCTCACCTTCACCAAAGACTGACTTGACCGTCGGAGGGGCTAATCGGGATATAACCCCCGACGTGCCTTATTTGTTTTGCAGGAATTCCAGCGTCGAAGCTTCTATAGAAAGCAACTAAATCCATGGATCCAAACGGTAACGCTCAGCCTCACCAGAATCCGGCTGAACCAAATACATAAAAAATTTATTATACAAAAATTTGGTAAACAATTTAACATTAAAATTGAAACGCATGCTTTTAATTTTGAAGGAGTACATGTATTATTCTAATAACTACTATGTGTAAATAATTAAATTCATTATTATTCTAATAACCAACTATGGTCTACTTTTTTTAAAATTTGAATAATTATTGTATTAACGATAGTAAAACTACTCAATATTACAAGGAGTTCAACTTAAATAAATTACAAATGGAAGTTATAACTAAAGACATGACAAATTATAAAAAAAAAATAAGAAATAGTAGAAAAAACATTACAAATTTCATTTGGTCTTGTTTCTAGGGGATAGATCATCAAAATTGCCCTCCCAATGCCCTTGGTTCATCAAGGTAGAGGCTTTGGAGTTAAAGGACTATGTGTTGTCCAATTAACAAACCATACCCAAATAGAATCTCCTCTGCCTAAAACATCATTGATTAAAGGAAATACAACTTGTCTTAAATTCAACATTTGCAAGAAAAACCAAGAATACTTCCTTGAAATAGATAGTTGACAAAAGCTTTTATTATTCAGATATATTTCATGCAACCATTTGACCCAAATAGCATGTCTGTCATCAAAGAGCGTCCAAATCCTTTTACATAGAAGTGCTTTTCACATAAGAGAAATAGAGATAATCCCTAGACCCCTTTGCTTTTTAGGAATAGTTCCATCGCTCCATTTGACTTGTGCTTTCTTAGAATTATCACGATTCCAGGCCATAAGAAAGCTTTCAAGATGCTATCAATCTCCTTGATGACTTTTTTAGGGAGAATGATGTGAGATACCCAATAGACATAAAGGTTTCCTAACACAGAAATTATCAACGTAACCCTTGTAGCAATTGACAAGGTTCTATTCTACCAGGCATTATTTTGAGATTTTATCCTTTCTATGAGGGAAATATAATGTGAACACTTTGGCTTTGCATAAGAAATAAGGACTCCTAAGTATTTAAATGAAAGATCATGCAATTGAAGTTCAGTAATCTTGGATAATTCCTTAGAATTTAGCACATTTTTAGAGCAGTACAAACTACCTTTATTGACATTTACTACCACATCAGAACAATTGGAAAACTTCATAAGAAGTACCTTAAGTAACTGCACTAAGTGTGTGTTTGCTCCCAAAAAGAAGGATCAAATCATCAGCAAACATCAAATGAATAAGCTTGGAAACATTACATTTGTTATGATAACGAAACCTCCCATTAGGTTCTACAACCTTATGGATAAGTCGAGATAGCCCTTTCATAACTAAAGTAAACAAATAAGAAGAGAGAGGATCACCCTATCCGATACCTCTAGCACAAGATAGTGGCTTGGTAGGAATCTCATTCCCATTCACAACTATGGTCTACTTAATTGAAGTTGAACTATTTGTTTGAAAAAAGAAAAAAAAACTTATTGTGAATAAGTATGATTAACAGTTATGGTTTAAACATATGAACCTATTTAAGACTATAATTTTCCCTCTTGAATTTTTAATGTTTTCATTAAGGTTTTAAAATTAAAATTTTTATCATCTTTTTGTCATAAAATTAAATTAAAAGTTTATTATAGGATATTCATTATTCATAGTCCTATTATTAATGTTATTTATCGCTAGAAGTTTGTTGGCAAAAATTTGTTATCATATTATTTGTAACACATAAGTTCAAATTGATAATAATTTAAATTTGAATTTAAGATAATTACATATTCAAAAATAGTTAATTAAGTGTTTGATGGAGTGTGGTGATCTAAGGTGGCTGGAAGTGATGGTTATGGTGTTTAGGTATGATAGTTGAAGTTTTGTAAAAATTGGAATTTTTTGAGTACAAACAAACAGGCAAATTGTAAGGTGAATTTAGGACAAATGACTTGGAATTTGGAGGTGATTCTTGAAGCAAAATTAGAATAGGACATGGACTACAACTTTGGTGAAGGAATCGTGGCAATGTAATGTCTAGAAAAAAAATTATGAATTTTCTTAATAGATAGGTTCTGGATTAGGAAAGTGTTGAAACTTCAGGCTGAATAGTTAGACGATTTCAAAGTGCATTTCTGGGAAAAGGGTTGGGCATTTTCGGGTGATTCTTGAGGCTAAATTGAATTTCAAGAAGTGAACTACAACATTGATGAGGAAGTTTTTCAATTGGATCAATGGTTTAGAAGTTATGATTGATTTAGTTATGCTATGTCTGGAAAGGTGTGGCAACATAATTGAATAAGAAAATGAATGAAAAGGATGGTGCGCTTACTTTCAGAAAACAGTTTTTTGTTTTCTATCTTGATTTTTTGCATATATTTTCAATTTTCATTTTCAGTGGAGAA
>JANVCQ010000002.1:2519431-2540560 GCA_025531925.1 Erythroxylum plowmanianum
TGTTTTTGGAAACAAACAAAACCCTATTAGTTTTTGGAAACTAACAAAACCCAAGGAAAGATAATAAATTGCAAAAGTAAATTCTCTCTCAATTTTTGATGCATAATCGTCCATCTTAGAGAGATTACAAAAGTATATATAAGGAAATGTAAGGCAAACTAAGGGTCTTGATGGATAACCACAAATTTGATTTCTTATCAGCTCATAATACTACCATTAAATATCATAAATAAGGAAATAAAACCTTCATAACTATTATCATAAAGGTTGCAAATAAAAGATCTCTTAAAAGAAAATAGATCAATGCATAAAAGGAAAGTAAATGAGTAATTAAAGGCTCTTATTCTTCTCATCACTTTGGCTGGGCTTGAGATGCCTTTTGGGCTGCAAAACCATGTCAAAGTGTACAGCAAAGACTCCTTTTGTTGGCTGAAATAACTCCTTCAAATGGTTGGTTTTGGGCTTCATAAATCAAAGCCTGGCAAACTTCAAAGGACTTCAACAAGATTTGCAACTTCAAAATAAGATTGGGCTCTTTCTTCAAGTTCTTCTTCTTCGACCATGTCTTCTTCATCACTACTTGCTGGATTAAAGCCCATATTAGTAACATCTTCTAATACTTGGCTTGATGGACCTCCATCAGTGTTGAATATTGATATTTACTTTTCATTTTTCTATAATTTTTATATAAAAGATGATATTCATCTCTTATGTAAAATATCAAAATAAAAATATTTAATAAATTTATTGTTATTACATATAAAAAAACCTCTAATGTTTACCTTTATGGTTTTTTTTTGTTTTTCTTTGATTTATTCTTGTAAAAATTTGTTATTAGGTAATAATATTACAAGGCCACGTGGATGTAATTTTGCAATTTAAGGCAAATTAGCAAGGGACACAAAAACACTACCAGAATGTTGCTCCTTCTGTCTGCAACCCTTTTCTTTTACCTTCACCTTTATTTTCAATATGTCCATCAACACATCTAGAATCTTTGTTTTCTTCCATCTTCCTCGTTCTAATAAAAGATCTTCAACAATCTCCTCCATCTCTCCATCCTTACACTCATTTTTTGTCCTTCTTTAGCTTTCTTACATACATTTCGAACCACTGAAGGGCATTTTTACATACATTTGAGGAAGCATTTCAAAGTCCACAATGAACTAAAGCTATGGAAGAAGAAATTTTTGCATTGGAGTGGAATCAAACTTAGGAGATTATGCCAAAGTCAAGAGATGTGAAGCTTATTTTTTGCAAATGGGTTTATAAAATAAAGCGTTACGCCAAAAAATCGATTGAGAGACACAAAGCTTGCTTGGTAGCTAGAGGATTTTCTAAAAAATATGAGCTAGACTATGAAGAAACGTTTAGTCCAGTTGCAAAACTCACAACTAAACGAGTTCTTTTGGAACTCGTTGTTGCAAGAATTGCAGTTTGTGGCAGATGGATGTAAAAAAATGCATTTCTTTATGGTGAATTAGATCCTGAGATTTACATGACTCTGCTAGTGGGTTTTCAGAATCAAGATTACCTTGAATATGTGTGCAAGCTATATAAAGACACTTTACGATTTGAAGCAAGTGTTTAGAACCTGGTATGGTAAAATTGCTAAATTTTTAATTCACAATGGTTGTTCCATGGCACCTGGGGATTCAAGTTTGTTTATTAAAGTTAATGGAGGAAAACTAGTCATTGTGTTAGTGTATATAGATGATTTAATTATAACAGGTGATTGTGAATAAGAAATCCACCAAAGGAAGAAGAATATGTCAATTTATTTTTAGATGAAAGAACTTGATCAACTCAAGCATTTTCTTAGTCTAAAGGTTAATCAAACTCAAGAAGGGATATTTATTCATCAGCAAAAACATTCTATAGACTTGTTAAAAAAGTTTGGAATACTTGAGTGCAAGCCAATTTCAACGGTGATGGAGCCAAAGGTCAAAATGTGTGCTCACGAAGGAAAATATTTGGAGAATGCAATTATGTATTAACAACTGGTGGGTAGCCTGAATTATTTAACCTTGACAAGGCCTAATATTTCTTATGCATTTGGTGTGTTGAGCTGGTACATGTACAGTCCAAATAAGTCTCATTTGGAAGCAATTCGACAAGTTTTAAGATATGTTAAGGCCACAGTCGACATTGGTGTATTTATAAGAAGGGTGAAGGGTGCAAGTTGGAAGAGTATTTTGATGCTGACTTTGCGGGTGATCATGATACTCGACACTTGATCACAGGTTATGTTTTTATGCTTACGTCTGCAGTGATTTTTTGGTGTAACAAGAGGCAACCAACTGTGTCCTTTTCAACAATAGAAGTGAAGTATCGAGCAGCAACAATGGTAGCTCAAGAGAGCACTTGGCTTATCCAGTTACTAAATGGCTTGCACCAGCTGATAGGGTTTGCAATTCCTCTATGTTGTGCAAACCAGTCGACAATACGTTTGGTAGAAAATCCTGTTTTTCGTGCAAGAACCAAACATGTAAAAGTTCATTACCATTTTATCGGAGAAAAAGTTTTGGAAGAAGTAAGTGGAGTTAAGGTAAATCAATTTGGGAGATCAAATTGTAGACTTATTCACAAAGAATATGAATGGCAACAAGCTTGAAGTTTTCTATCATCCTCTTGGAATTGTCGAAAAGGTGTATGCTGGTGTTGAGGGGGAGTGTTAAACTGCAGCACCAACTTGTTAAAGAGTTAATCAAATTTTTAGTAGGTCAGTAACATTATGGAATTAGTGGGTATGTTGATTTCGTGGCTTTGTAAAGTGTTTGTTTTGTTTTTATTGTTGGATTTAGTGGGTCAGTCACGTTATGGAGTTATTGGGTAATTCAGTGGCTTTGTAAATGTCTAAAATAAAGGCTTCATGTTGCTTTAGTTCAGTAATTCAATTTTCAGTAGCAAATGTTCTTCTATTTTACGCATTCTTGTCTCTTTATCTTCAACAATTTCATTGTGCACAGTATCAAATCCTGACACGATTTCTCGACAAACGATATAATAAATTAAAAAATTTTGTTCCATCGTGGAAACAGAAAGATAGGTATCAACTTTCTTACGTGAATGCTGACTGTAGCTTCAAGCCCATCTGATTAGAACTACCAGACAATGACAAGACGCTTACTAGGGTTTAATAATTTTGACACCCAATCTTTTCTCAAAAAATTCCACAAGCTTTTCGATTTCGGGTTCTTCGATAAAGCCACTGCCATTGGAGTCTGCAAATTTCATGGCCTGCCGGGCTTTGCACCCCGAAAACCAGGTTCCGGTCATCCGGAATGCTTCGGTCAGCTCTGCCAGGCTTATTTTACCGTCATCGTCGTCGTCAAATGCTAGTAACCACTTCCTGAAATGCTCCATGCTCATCTGCCCGCTTCCACCAATCACCTTGCTCCTTACTGGTTGCATTTTAGCAGTTTCAACTTATGAGTGAATGTAATTGTTCTTGTGTCACTCCACAAACCCTTACAATTGGCTTCTCATATTTATACTGATTTGTCCTAAGATTCTACAAACCTGCTAGCATGTTACGGTTTGATCTAATTGCAAGGTATGAGACTTGAATCTCATATTGATTAAATACAAAATTGATATGAAATTTATAAGGACTTTAGGCTCTCTACCCTCATAAGCTAGCTTTTGGGGTGTGGCTCTCTTAAAGTTTTTATCAATTGGTATCAGAGCAGGTCTTGGAGTAGTAGCCCACGGAGTGGTGGCCTGGGAGTGCCAGCCGTGACCAACAAGAATCTCAGAGTGGTGACCTGAAAGTGTCAGCCGTGACCAACATGGCCGTGACCAATGAGAACATTGGTCCTTATGGGGGGACAAATGTTACGGTTTGATCTAATTGCAAAATATGAGACTTAAATCATATATTAATTAAATACAAAATTGATATAAGATTTATAAGAATTTTGGATTCTCTACTCTCATAAGCTAACTTTTGGAGTGTGGCTCTCCTAAAGATCTTATCATAGCATGATAACGCGAACAGGATTACACTTGCTAATTACGTTCTTCCAGAAAAAGGAATCTCATAGAAAGCTATTTACGAGCACTTTTAACTTGTTTACTATTATTTTATTCAACGATAAATTGTAAAAATCTCATACAAGAGATTAATATAATATTTTATATAAAAAAGAGATAAATTTTTTATAAATTTATATCAATAAAAAATTCAATTAGGTCAAAGAATCATTTTGTTTTATCAAATGTCACGTATCACGTAAGCAAAGAATTACATTCTTTGGACAATGCTTAACATCAACTTTCATGTATCTTAGAATAAAACATATCACATTATCTTTATTCCAAATGTGTTAGATTTGCAATATTCTCTTTAGCTGACAGCGAATTGAAAGTGAGATATAACCGTAATTTCTTGCTTTTTGTTCCTTTTTCTTATTCTGACTTATCACTTCCAAAACAATGGACGTGTCTTGCAAGGGATAGGAAGCAAGAAAAATTCCATTTACAAATTCTTTATGTTGCGCTAAATATATAGCTTGCTTTTAGTTCCTGCAAAATAATTATGACCTTATTACATGACCCATTATTAATAATAATTCGTGTTGACTTTATTAATTAAAGAAAATTTTATTTTATTAAAATTTTTATTTTTATTTTTATGATAAAATTCACCATAAATAACATTTTTCAATTATAAACTTCTTAAATTCACCTACATAAAATCTAGGAGAATAAGGAATCTAATCCTAGATATAAGTTGGTGCCAACGGATTACTTGATAGGACATGCTGCGGCCCTAGTTATGTCCAAGAATATAATGTAGAATCAATTGTTAAAGAAGCTAAAATTTTTGACCGTTTGTAAGATGACTGACACTGACAGTAAGATTCTATTCCTTTTTTTTTTTCTTTGAAGAATGAGGTTCTATTACCTTTTATTTAGAATAAGGTATAATTCTTATAAAAAATTGTTTTGGATAAAAGTTTTGTATTAATACATAAAAATTTTATTTGACAAAAATTTGGTAAACAATTTAACATTAAAATTGAAACAAATCCTTTTAATTTTGAAGGAGTACATGTATTATTCTAATAACTACTATGTGTAAATAATTAAATTAATTATTATTTAATAACCAACTATAGTCTACTTTTTTTAAAATTTGAATAATTATTGCATTAACGATAGCAAAACTACCTCAACATTACAAGGAGTTCAACTTAAATAAATTACAAATGGAAGTTATAACTAAAGACATGACAAATTATAAAAACAAATAAGAAATAGTAGACAAAACATTACAAATTTCATTTGGTCTTGTTTCCTGGGATAGATCATCAAAATTGCCCTCCCAACGCCCTTGTTCATCAAGGTAGAGGCTTTGGAGTTAAAGGACTATGTATTGTCCAATTAACAAACCATACCCAAATAGAATCTCCTCTGCCTAAAACATTCTTGATTAAAGGAAGTATAACTTGTCTAAATCCAACATTTGCAAGAAAAACCAAGAATACTCCCTCAAAATAGACAGTTGCCAAAAGCTTTCATTACTCATATATGTTTCATGCAACCATTTGACCCAAATAGCATGTCTGTCATCAAAGAGCATCCAAATCCTTTTACATAGAAGTACTTTTCGCATAAGAGAAATAGAGATAATTCCCAGACCCCTTTGCTTTTTAGGAATAATTGCATCACTTCATTTGACTTTTGCTTTCTTAGAATTATCAGGATTCCAGACCATAAGAAAGCTTTCAAGATGCTATCAATCTCCTTGATGACTTTTTTAGGGACAATGATGTAAGATACCCAAAAGACATAAAGGTTAATTTCCTAACATAGAAATTATCAACGTAACCCTTGTAGCAATTGACAAGGTTCTATTCTGCCAGGCATTATTTTGAGATTTGATCCTTTCTATGAGGGAAATATAATGTGAACACTTTGGCTTTGCATACGAAATAAGGACTCCCAAGTATTTAAATGAAAGATCATGCAACTGAAGTTCAGTAATCTTGGATCATTCCTTAGGATTTAGCACATTTTTAGAGCAGTACAAACTACTTTTATTGACATTCACTGCCACATCAGAACAATTGGAAAACTTCATAAGAAGTACCTTAAGTAACTGCACTGAGTGTGTGTTTGCCCCCGAAAGAAGGATCAAATCATCAGCAAACATCAAATAAGTAAGCTTAGAAACATTACATTTGTTATGATAACGAAACCTCCCATTAGGTTCCACAACCTTATGGATAAGTTGAGATAGCCCTTTCATAACTAAAGTAAATAAATAAGAAGAGAGAGGATCACCCTATCAGATACCTCTAGCACAAGATAGTGGCTTGGTAGGAATCTCATTCCCATTCACAACTATGGTCTACTTCATTGAAGTTGAACTATTTGTTTGAAAAAGGAAAAAAAAAAACCTTTATTGTGAATAGTATGATTAAAATTTATGGTTTGAACATATGAACCTATTTAAGACTATAATTTTCCCTCTTGAATTTTTAATGTTTTCATTAAGGTTTTAAAATTAAAAATTTTATCATCTTTTTGTCATAAAATTAAATTAAAAGTTTATTATAAGATATTCATTATTCATGGTCCTATTATTAATGTTATTTATCACCAGAAGTTTGTTAGCAGAAATTTGTTATCATATTATTTGTAACACATAAGTTCAAATTGATAATAATTTAAATTTGAATTTAAGATAATTACATATTAAAAATAGTTAATTAAGTGTTGAATATTGATATTTACTTTCATTTTTCTATAATTTTTATATAAAAGATGATATTCATCTCTTATGTAAAATATCAAAATAAAAATATTTAATAAACTTTATTGTTATTACATATAAAAAACCTCTAATGTTTACCTTTATGGTTTTTTTTGTTTTTCTTTGATTTATTCTTGTAAAAATTTGGTATTAGGTAATAATATTACATGGCCACGTGGATGTATTTTTGCAATTTAAGGCAAATTGGCAAGGGACACAAAAACACTACCAGAATGCTCCTCCTTCTCTCTACAACCCTTTTCTTTTACCTTCACCTTTATTTTCAATATGTCCGTCAGCACATCTAGAATCTTTGTTTTCTCCCATCTTCCTCGTTCTAATAACAGATCTTCAACAATCTCCTCCATCTCTCCATCCTTGCACTCATTTTTTGTCCTTCTTTAGCTTTCATACATACATTTCGAACCACTGAAGGGTATTCTGGTATTTTTTAGCCTTCTTTATTCCTGCCTTTCACCTTTAAGCATCTGTTAAACCTGTTTTTCTTGCAGCCAGAAGCTATCAATCCTCTTTTCTTACTCTTCTAGCTATGCATTCTGCTCCTTCAGATGATTTCCTCCTTTACCCTCCTAGAATCCTTCCACATCCAACCGAAAACCTCCCGCTAATACAGATTCTACGGCACTCAAAAGAGGTTAGCTCATCCTTGAATAGAAGCTGGAAACAGGAAGTTGGAGGTCAACCTAATCTAACTCTCCAATATTGTCGACCTAAGCTTTAGGATGGAAGAACTATTGTAGTCCGGGTGCCAACTCTTCAATTTTTACTTAAAAAAAAACGACGGATATTACTACTGCCACTAAACGAAATTTTGATATAAAATGCCCATTAGTAAAGAAGACGGGAATTGTTGGGCGAATAAAAAAGTTTTGAGTTTACCGACGGAAATTTTCCGTCGGTAAATTCTGTCTGTAAATTTTTAAGGTAAACATCATCATCTGCTTTGGCTTTAGCGTTTTAAAGTAAACGACATTATTTTCTTTTACATTAAACTCACCCAACCTCTCCCCCCCACCCCTCCTACGTCTTTTTCTTCTTATTGTGTCTCCTTTTGTGCGATTTTCTTCTCTTAGGTTTCTCTGTCGTAGACTCCTCTTCTGCTCGCTGGCGTTGTCTTCTCCGGCCATTATCATCATATCCTTTGGTGGAGGTATTTTTGCAACCACCGTCATGTGTTTTTTAGTATATTGGATGAAAGTTAATTTGGGTATTTGATTACTTTTATTTATTTATATATTTTGTGATTGAAAAATAACTTTAAGATGTAAATGTTACTGATAGAAGGGATAAGACATAATTTTAGTTGTAATGTTGGAATGAATTTCTGATGCTTGTAAGATGTTGGATGTAATGTATGTTCTTTAAAAAAAGTGATTTCAGTTTTTTATTTCTAGTTCCTTTTTAATATGAATTTCATAATTTCAATTAAAATAGAAGCAAAGAAGTGGAATACATGATTGTAAAGAAGGGAAGGGAGATTGAGTAATTTCTAGTGACCATATAAGAGAATAGAGAGTTGAGTAACATAGAGATTAGAGGGAAACAATGAAAAGGGATGAAAAAGGATGCTAGCGATGTTGAAGAGGGATATAGAAGAATGGTAAAAAGAAATAAAATTAAGAGTTCTATTAGGAAATTTCAGAATTTTAAGGTTAGGAATTAGATAAAATTGTGAGTTTTGCTTATTAGGTGTTTAATTAATAATCAATTACATTATAGGTTTATTATACTTAATTTTATACAACGTAAATTAAATTATTTCATTTTAAATTTTTTTGAAAAGGAGATGAACCTCAAAGAGTTACTTAAGGCACAACTACTTCTACATGCTAACTTCAGGCCATCTCAGGGATCAATTTTTATTCAGTTATTATTAAAAACTAATTAGAGATTTTGTGCAGCCCTATTGAATTGAATCTGAGCCCCAAAAGGACACAAACACAAGTTGCTGAAACTTTTCCATCAAGTAAATGGGGGCAATATAGGGACAAACAACTATTACAAAGTAACTCAAGGTAGGTCAAAATTACTTGCATTTCACTTCAACTCAATAACAAGCAGGACCTAGTGAGCCATGTGTTGTTGAATAAATTCATCATCATACCTTCTTACTGTTTTTCCTTCCTCTATTTTTAATACTTTTTTATTCCACCAACAATCTCCGTTTTCTTTACCGGCCGACATTTTATACTGTCGCTAAAGTTCGTCGCAAATTTAACTAAGATGATTTCCCTCCATATTTGGCGACGGATATTACTATCATTGCAAATTTGATAAAGTTATCATAAGACTAGCATAAACACATCAAGATAGATGATCTTGGTTCTAGCTTAGGCATAATAGTTTGGTTCTCGTCGATTATTCTAAAAGAGAACATTTTGATGAAATAGTCATCAATTGTGTGAAGGGGATGGCGACTTTAAACCCATGGATAGAAAAGAAAGGGTGAAGACGTCTTATAGCTCTTCACCAAGAGAAGCTACTAAGACTAGTATTGAGTTCAACAATTTGTCCACATCTGACACTATAATGAATGATCTAGACATAATATTATTAAAGAAAGATTTCTATAAAAGAGTAGGTAAGGTTTGGAAAAAGGGTTATCTATTGTATGGCCCTCTTAAAACTAAAATCAAGTTTAATCATAAGAAACTAAGGCCAATTACTTGAAGTATGATATAACTTAACTTGAAAGTTTTAGGTCTGATGATGATTTAAAGGATATGTAACAAGATATAGGAAATAATTTTCTAATAGTTATTGAGGATATTAATTTCAATCAAGAAGCATGTAATCGAAATGAGAATAATGGTAATGATAAAAATGAGAAATATTAATTCAAAGGATAGGATATGAATTTCAACTTGAAATATGCCACCAAAGAGAAAGATAATGCAACTAAGGTTCAGACCATGTTTTGGAGCCAGTTACTGTCTAGGTGAAGCATCATATTTTGCAACTGCAACCGAATCAAATGTTATACCTCCAGCTACTACTACACTTGCATATGAGGCATCACCTTCCATACCTACTACTACATCATCCACCACCCCTATATTGACAGAGATATCAGGGGTAAACCATGTAGATGAAGGAGGCGACTTCCAACCTAGAGCTGAGGGAGTTGATGGAAGAACTTACATCACAATTGTCAACTATCTGTAAGTGAAAATACATGAAACACCATATGTTTATAATTAAGTTATAGGTTTAAATTTGGTATAAAATTAATTATTTTAATATTAGGTTGATTCTGTTTGGACCATGCTCAAGAATCATAACATCTAAATTCAAAGAGAAGATTGATGTTGAGGGTTATATATGGAAAAATATCCTTCAGGCAATAAAGGAATTTTACTATAAAGAGTTTGAGGTAAAAAAAACTATTTTTTGTTTTTAAATTGATTTTATACATTTATTAGATAAATATTATTACATTATAAATACTTATCATATATTTTCCTTTTATTTCAAAAAGAATTTTTTGGGATTCTGAATTTGACACAGTCATTTATAAAGTATGGGACAGACAAGCACGTACACGTCATCGAGACTTTGTTGGTGCGATACACAAGACTAATGTGTGACCGCCTTATATTTTTGAACAAATATGGAGTCGTTGGCAGTAGCATCGGACATCATCCGAGATAATGTCCATTTCAAAGCGTAATTCTACCAACAGTTATGGAGAATTAGGGGGAGAGAGTCTTCCCATACATACTGGAGGATCTATTACCTACTACGACCGTGCAGAAAGACTTGTAAGTATCTACACTTTACATTTATATTCTGATTTTTTTCTTTGGTGTATTTTAATTTAATTTGATGTGTGAATTTTTTAATGAAAATATGTATATTATGAAGAATGATAATGTTATAATTTGTAGTTCACTTATAACATTTTATTCTGATGCAGGAAAAGTCTATGGGCATGAAGCCTACACCCCATCAACTCTTTTTGCACACTCACACTAAAAAGCATGATAGTGTGACCTTCGTCAACACCTGATGTAGAGAAACTAAATGTATGTGAATTTTATGCTTTAATATTAATGCTTAATAATTATCACTTAATAACATAAACATTACCTTATGATAGGACCAAATACAAGAAAGCATTCAACGACAGTCTCAACAGTCTGAAGATGTTGATGAGACTCAAACCTATTTTCATGCAGTGGGTGGTAGGGATCGTCGTGGAAGGATATTCAGTTTAGGTTAATTTGCAAACACATGTTATTCACAATCCTTCACATCCAATACAACAACATCTAACAGGCAATCTGCACCCAATGAAGTCCATAAGCTTCGGAGCACAATACAGACATTGGCAACTCAGTTGCAACAGTCGATGGAGTAGATAGCTCAGCTCGTAATGAGGTAGATGAGTTGAAGGGAAGGCGTAGCACCTCATCGCAGCAATTAGAGCATCGGTGGTGTTAGGCCCCATTTTTAGAGCCCAACTATCGTTTATGATACCAAAAGGTGTTTGACCCAGATCTCGACACGAATTCCGAGGTGACGAACTCCCAAAGTTTAGCAAAAGAACCCTTAGGGAGAAGCTCGTCGCAGCAAACTCCCGAGGTTCAGCAACAGAACCTTTCAAGGCGAGAGTCACAAAATTTTGTCTATAAACGCCCTTCTGAGAGGTTCACCTCGGTGAACATTTGGCTTCGCCACGATGAAACCTTCAAATCCAAACCTCGAAAATAACACCAACTCAAAATTTTGAAACACATTCAACAACCAATACCAATAGTCTAATCACATATACACTCAATTCTAACCATCCAAACTTGACCACTCAATAAATCTAAACATACTTAAAAGAAACTTCAGTTCTTCAATTCATTAATAAATCCAAAAGAGTTCATACATATCGAAGTTTAAAACAAAATACAAAGAATGTTCAATGTTGATATGCCTATAAAGCTATTCAAAAGTAGTCACGAACTTAGTACAAAAGTCTCTATCTTGGAGTTTCCGATGTTTTGCAAGGATCGCGAACCTTCTCATTCTACACCTGAGGAGTGAATAGTGGGGTGAGCTATATAGCTCAGTGGCTAATATATTTATAGTCACCGGTAATGAGTCACACATTCAAGCATATGTACATATATATATGGCAAGTCATTACTCAACAATTCAAACTCACAGCTCATAATTAACAAGATGTCTTTGCCTAGAACATATCATGTAATTATTCATCACAACATAACACTCAATTATGCATCATGCTTAACAAATTAATGATAAAATGCACAACAAATGGCTCGAAAATTCCGTGGAACGAAACGAATAAATCGAAGTATAAACTGTGAACAAAACGAGTCCGATTTCTTAGGATCTCATGGCCTTAAGCAGGCAGTCGGGAGAAGGCTATAGGTTAATGTACACGTGACTAACGAAATGTTCCTCTGTTGCCCAAACACAATCAAATTTCAATGCTTAACTCATTTCACACACATTCATACTTTTCATGCTCATTATGCTTTTTCCTCTTTTCATTTATACAAAATGCTATGACATTTTTCAAGGTTTAACGTGATCATAATCACAATGCATTTTCAACAATTGTCATAATTCAAGATATGCAATTTAACACACAATATACAAGCAAGACAATTCGTCCATATTACACAACAACTATAAATATATTACCCACCTAATTTCGCTTTACAATCTAAGTTTAATGTTGTCTTTCCTCTTGCTCTTAGATAGGGTTTGCTTGGTTTCCTATAACAGACTAAGTTTTCATTCAAACAACATTTAAAGAAAATTCATAAAGCTTCAATAATCAAAAAAATGCTAAATTTGAACTATAGCCCTTTCAAAATCCATACTTTTGGGTCAATTTTCATGATCATTCTGATCAAATAAATGAAGAAATTTGGTAATACTTCTTTCTATAAAAATATTCTTCATTGTCTTAACTTTATAATGACACCAAAATCATTCAATTTGGTTTAGAAATCTAAAAGCTATACCCTAAACATATTGGGACTATTCTTATGATGAAACAATATTCTATACTTAATTTTCATCCAAAAATTTAGGTTCTTAGAGACTGAATTAAAGCTTTATTGCTTCAAACAATTTGTAGCCATGTGTCTCTAGTTTACTTCAAATTAAAAATCACTCCATTTGGATAATTTCACAAAAAGTTATGCATAAAATACCAAAGTATGTTCTGTGTAGGAAAAATGGCTTCGTTGAGGCGAGACTCAAAAGTTCGCCGCGGCGAACTTTCACAGAAACTAACTCCGAGAACTTGTTTTGCTACATTTTTCATCTTTTTACTTCCCACATTTCAAATATAAACCATCTTAAACCTAATCTATCTCTTCTACTTCATTTTCAACTTCATTTCAATCCAATATCATTGACAAATACATCAGATCTATCTTTGATCATTAATCCCAAAAGAGAACATTTGCCTATATCATTTATCAACAACTTTCTACACACATTCAACTTCATTTGAGTTTCATATAACCAAACCCATGAAATTTAAAGTATAACTTACTTGTTGAAGCTTCAAATTCTTCAAACTTGTCAAGATATCTAAAAACCTTAGTCTCTATTTAATCCCCTTTTTGTATCTAAGCAAGAAGAAAGATGATAAACGTACCTCTAACAAGTTGATTTCTCTTCTTTTTCTTCTTCTTTCTTCTTCCTTCCAAGCCTCCCACTATTTTCCTCTCTTCTTCTCCCTCTTCGATTTTCTTCTCTTCTTTTTCTTTCTCCCACGAAGCTTCTCTTCTTCTTCTAAGCCAAGACACATTTTTGTTCTTATTTTTTCCATTTTACGCTTCACTCACTTGGTTCTTCCAATTCTACCCCCTTCTTTTGTATTTTACATCTCTAACTCTTTTAATCCACTTAACACCATATAAATTATAAGTTAATTCTAATCTTTCCATCAAATTCTAATCTATATTCATGCTTACTAAATTTAATGACCCAATTCTAAAAATAAACAAACAAAACACGAATAAATAATTAATTAAACAAATAAATCGATAAGAATTGAAAAAATGTTCAGGGTCCAACACGTGGTCACCAAATAAATAGTATACTTGTAGTCATTTTGTATGAATTACAAATACTTATTATGTACAAAATAATTTTTATTATTAATTAAGATATCATCAATCAACTTTCTGTTTTAACAAATTAAATGTTGAAACAAATCAAAATATTATCAATAGATAACTCATAACTGTTTAAATTAAGGATCAACCATAACATCATCAAATAAAATTTAATGCGGTGAAATTTTAAAAAATAGTTTTTAGTAAATTTACCAACGGAAAAACAAAGTTCGTCGGTAAAATCTATTCAATTTACCGATGGAAAATCAAAAACTATCGAATGACAACATTAGTTTACCGACAGAATAACCAAATCTATCAGTAATTTTGCCAACGGATATATCTTTTCCATCGATAACTAATAACCATCGGTATATTCATCGATAGTACACAAAATTTTTGTTGGTAAATTTGTGACAGATATTATGTTGCTCGTCCCAAATTATTAACTACGGTCGTTTCTCCAACACCTTAGTTCGTTGACAAATTCCATCACTAACTAATCTTTCCGACAGAATGTGTAGATATTACGTCAGTAATTTTTGTCATTAAACTCTATTTTTCTTGTAGTGTAAGTTTAAAAATTATCTGAGAGTATGTAACATTCCGTTTTCTCTTGCTAAGGGTTAGAACCCTAGAATACTGCACGTGAGAGATATCAATAAGAAAATTAAGAAATGCATTTCATGCTCATACATAATATAACGTACATACACGTGAATTTGATTATTGCACACATTACAATGATTTGTTCTTACACTCATTTGACATTTTCCGGGTATAAATGGTTGTTTTAATGTGATTATGATATGGATAGTGAATCTTTTTGCCTTAAAAATTGATCTGGTGAATTAAATTATTGATTTAGAATTTTTTGTGAAATTTGAGAATTTTTTGAAAATTATGGATATTTTTGGACTAGGAAAAATGCCAAGTGGCAGAATAATTGATAAATGGCAGTCAAAATAAGTGTCAAATGGCATTATAAATTATTGATAAGTGACATTAAGATGGAGACAAATGGATTGGTTAAGAAAGAAGACCCATTAGAAACCATAGGGTGGTGACATGTGGCAAATGACACGTGTCACTTGCCATGCCATACACCCATCCACGATATTTCCTTCATTTGAAAGACTATCTTTTGTCTTTCATTTTCATTTGGTGCTTCTTATTTCTTCATTTACGATCTTCATCTTCTACATTTTTTCTTCTTCATTTCCACGATACTTTCAACTCTCACCATTGTGAACTTGGCCATCATTTTTCACGTGTTTCTTCAAGATCATATGTCTTCTTTTTGAAGAAGAATCTAACCTACTCCACCTTCTATGTTGATGATCGAATGATACTGGAGAAGCTAGGTTTAAGTGTTATTTGAAGATCTTGAGGTAAACAAGTAAGTATAAAGCATTACTCTTCTTTATTTGTTGAATGAAACATGTTCTGATGATAGTTAAGAGTTAAATAATCATAAAATGAGGATGGGTGCATGCTAAATGTGAATGAGAAATGTGGGTAGATTCAGGTCTTGATTTTATATTTATGATGATCAATATTTCATAAGATGTTTTTGATATGATTTGAGTTAAAATAATCATTAAAGATGGTGTAGGATAAAGTGCAGAAAAATTTGATAGATAATGGGTTTTATGTTATGTTTTTTATGTTCATGATCAATCATGGACTATAATTTTTTTATGGATGATATTGAGCTGAAATGAAGTTAGGAATCAAGAGGAAATAATGAGGACATAAGCTAGAAATGATAAACTAAGCAAAAGAGATGAACTAGGATGAAAATGGTGATGAAGTGTCCTGGAATATGTTAGATGGAGTGTTTTCGCTGAACATACATCTGCATTTTGGCCATATCTTGATTTGTAGACATCCAAATGGGACGATTTTAATTTTATATTAAACTAGAGACATATGGTTATATTTTTCATTAAGAATATAATTTTAATTCTGTCCTTAAGGGTTTCAAATTTTGGCTTGAAGTATGTGCTGTTGTGGTTTGGGAATGGTCTATAGTAATTTAGGTATAACTTGCATAATACTAAACCAAATTGCATTAAATTAGAGTCATTAGAAACTTAAGACATATGGGAACATTTTTAGAAGAATTTATTGCCTAAATACTTCTTTTTCCTTGTCAAAATGGCCATGTTAATTGACCCAAAAATCTATTTTGAGAAAAGCCATCAGGTAATGCATGATCGTGCACAAGCATAATCGTGACATAGAGGAAACCTCAGAGGAGTTGCACGATCGTGACAGAGAGGAGATATTGTGCACGATCGTGACAGAGAGGAGATGTTAGGTATTGCACAAAGGAATCAACAGGAAGTGCACGATCATGCATAAGCACGATTGTGACAGTGAAGTTGTAATGCTTTTTGATAGTTTTAAACACCCTTCACTCTTTTGACCATAACTTCTTCTATGGACTAAGATTGACTTGAAATTTGAACCACAAACTTCTCACACATTGTCCTTCCTCTCCACCAAGTTTTATGGTCATCTGAATTCATTAGGAAAGGATTGGCAAATGATTGATTGATGATGATATAAGAATCAAGTGTATTGAGCCATGAACTTTAGTGCATGAATGAGTGATGAACTTAGAATAAGTTTGTATTATTGAGGTATAAAAGTATAAATGATCGTGAGATAAAAATAAAGAAAATATACTCGGGATTGTCATTGAGCATGCATTGTATATAATCCATATACACATTTATGCATAAATGAGTACTTATATAATTGTGCAAAGTTGTGATGTGTGTCAATGTATGTTACATGATATAGAAGAGCAATTAGAGTGACAATATCTACACGTTGTTGGGACTTCGAGGCAATAGCTATCTGGAGCAAATTGTGAGTCGACATAGATGGTCTCACTTGATTAATTGTTTGTTTTAAATTCTGTATTGAATTATTATGTGAATGTGATTGTGTTGATTCTGGACATTAAATGTCTTAGGCGTTTGATGCATAAATAATATATTGGAAGTGCTCCTTGTATGTGAATTTGACAAAATAAGTGATACTCAACATTATTGTTGAATGTCGGACCAAGGTCTGCTGATAAATGTGTATATGAATGTGAAACTGAAATCAAGTGACTGATTGAATATATTTGAATGTGATGCATTTCATTACATGAATACATGACAATATAAAGGCAGGTGTGATCGGAGTGACCAGTCTGAAATAGCTTAAAGCTCAGAATATACACAAGAGCCACAGGCTTAGTTGTTAATGTACCCAGTATCCACTAAGGGATATGGGACAATATATGAAACAAGCCCAGTATTCATAAGAGATATGGGCCAGTAAAAAGGCACTCGGCCATAACAAAATAATAATTGAAAGTGAGTTTCATGTTCATTGCATATATAATTTTTATATATGTTTTAAATGATCAAAATGAATTGTTTGACTGCTCTGAATGTGAACTATGGAATAAGTGTTCAAAGTGTTATGTGATGCCATATGATTATTGGTAAAATGATGTATTATACGATGACATGAGGTGTCTGTGAATTTGAAGTGTGAACTGTTATATTATAGGATATGAGTGAGCCATCGAGGATGGTTCACTCATTAAGTTCGCAAAACTCACCCCAAAATTGCAATATCATTTTTCAGGCTAAAGGGAGTTATCCCGTTAGACCAACTGGAGTCTAACCACTACATACTAATAAGAGTAAGAATTAGAGGTCAGGATCAGTTGTACCTGCATATGTCTACAATCTTTCTTTGTATTTTAAAAATTGTATTCCGCAATTATTGCACAGCATTTATATGAATCAAAAACTGTACTGACTATATGACTGGAAATGTTTTGTAATGGGCCCAGTTGATTATTGGAATATATGAAGATAATTTAATTGTTTGTAACACTTGCGACTGAAATTTTTTTGAATAAAATGGGCTGAAAAAGGTTTATTATTCCTTCAAAATATGGGTGTGATGCGTGCCAAATTTTCGTTGAGCTTGTTCTAGCATGCCAGCCTCATAGCGTATATTCTCGAATATCGTTGGTATCTTCGAGGATATGCACAATGAGAGTAGGGTGCTACAGAGTAATTAACAAAATTAAGGGATATTATTTTTTATCAAATCTATCAATCACAATAATATTTCCTGTGTGAAGTTTTACTAAACTACTCGGTCACATTAGATGGATCTATTAAGATTAAACCCCTTATCATTATACAAGGAGATATAGGTAACTAGGGTTGACATTAAAATCAGTAACTACAAGTTGTAATATAATTAGTTATAATAAAACAAAAGTGTAAGAAAAAACTTTTTCTTTCTTTCCTTATATGCTTTTTAAAGGACAAAGTGATAGAGAATTTATTTCATGTTCCAAAATTGAATTTAAATTAATTCAACAAATAGTTAATACTTAAGCACAAAAAAAATAAAATCATACGATTCAATAAAAAGTGATTCATTTCAAAAATAATAAGTGATTAGTCAATATTAACTTTAATTAAGAAATTTTAATTATTATAACATATAAGTATCACATTTAAGAAATGATAATTTCTATTTTAAATTTAAAACATTGTATATACCAAAAAAATTTTTGGAAAATGAATATTGGATTAACTATAGACAAAACTACGTCAACATTACAGTGAGTTCAAACCAGGCATTATAAAGACAAGTAAATTTCAAAAAGAGACAAACTATAAAACACATAAATCATCATTAAAGGTGCCACCGATGTCTCATGTCAGGGGAGAGAGTAACATGTAAATTTTTGGCAAGCAAAGCCCTCTAAGCTAGTTCATAATCCTTTCTGCTAAGAAATATGGATTCTCCTCTAAGCTAGAAAAGTGTCTATTGTTGTGTTCTCTCCAAAGGTTGCAGATAGAAGTGGAAAATGCAGCTTTGTAGAGAGCTACATTAGGCATACCTTTTGCAGAGTTCCTAATGGCCCAAGTGAACGTATGGTCCCAAGTATAAGTATAGCCAGACCCTAGTGCCATGTGCAAAATCCTGCTCCAAACTGCTATCGAATAACGACATAGAAAAAGAGATGGTCCCTACCCTCAATATCCAATTTACATAATAGACAAGGATAATCCACCGAGTCGTGTCATTGACTTTTAGTACGAAGTCTATTTTTGATCACTAGCCAGGTTATAAAAGAGGCTTTAGGGTGAATGGTCTTGATCGATAAAAGAGAAGATGATGATGTGAATATTTGCTAATTATATTAATGATTTTGATGATGTTTTGGGTAAATATTCATGTGGAAAGGGTGGAATTTATTTAGTCTTATGTATTTTGGGTAGGAGATGACAATCAAGCCAAATTGGAGACATTTTGGTTACTGTTGCTTGAAGTTTAGAGTCGTGACTACTTATCCGCAATTTTTGGACTGACTCCAGATTCTGGGTAGTAAGTCGTGCCCACGATTAAAGATCGCGCATGAATGAACGTCCGATACAGAGTTAAAGGCGCGACTGAGCTTTTAATTTGAATATTTTTCAAATATGGAAGGGAAGATTTTTTTGGGATTAGTGAGGGAAGTTAGGGATGCTAATCTTCAACCTATTTCTCTGTCTCTTAAAATAGAATTCTCCCTATAAAAGGGAGGTTAGCAGGAGATTGAAGGAGATCGATTTTCAAGAAACAAAAGACTCTTTTATTTTTATTTTGCAAGTTTTGTATAGCCATGAGTGACTAAACCTACTTTAGTCTAACAATGGTTAATCGAGTTCAAGTTCATATGAGTTGTGAGATCTAAACTTTATTTTTGTCCTTAAAATTAGACAGTATTTATTCATTCTCTATTTTATTGATATTATTATCTTATTGGTTGTTGCAATAAGAGCTCGTTGTGCAATTGGCTAGTTAATCTTGAGGACAGTGGAAGGTAATATAATTTTCAAGTTATATTATGAGAATGAATAATCTGATTTAAACAATCACGCTTGTTGATCTTGTTGATTAGGGTTGGGTCTTTCTAATTCTTAAAGCTGTTAGCAAATTAAATCCTAGGCGCGTGTTGGGATTGTTTGCCAATAAGGGGTTAGTCATAGACGCGTGTCCGGCTAATCTAAAATTAAGGAAGGATCAGATTATTAGAAGCTTTTCAATAATCATAACCAATCTATTGTGGGATTTGGATTTATTCTTTGTTTCAATGATCAACCTTAGAACTTGAATGAGATTACCTTGTTAGATGCTATTAATATGATTTCTTTTCAATTTAAATTTATTTGCTTGCCATTTATTTAGTATTTTTACTCATCAGTTACAAAACCCCCTTTTTATTTCCTCGTTCTTGATTCCCTGGTTGTCAATAGGATTGATTAATCTCCAGTCTCTGTAGATACGATTCTACTCGCTCTAGCTACAATTTATTTGATTTTTTAGGAGTAGATTTTATTTTTGGTGGATTCGACACCCATCAGAAGACCAAGGAACTACTTATAATCCTTAAATAAGTATCTTATGGCAAGATTAATTGGAAAATTGACCATTTAGATTTGGAGATCAAACAATGGAGTCACTCATCTGCACATTCTCTAAGCGATATAGGGAGATGTTAAGCCAAATGATTAAAGCCTCTAAAATTCCCTCTCCATTGACCATTGATAATCAAAGATGAGACTTTAAGAATAAAAGAAATTATATTTCTTAAGTATTGTACCTGAGGGTTGACAAAAATGGGGCTCAGGTTGAGCCAAATATCATACCAAATCTAAGTTCTTTCCCATTGCCAATTATATACTTAATATAAGGATAAACAAAATCCCTCAGCTTCATCATTTGAGTGAGAATCCAAGAAAACTTTCGAGTATAAAGGTATAGCAGATAATGATTCTGCCTATCAAAAGAATCAGTTGCAACGGTCCTGCAATAATCAAGGAAGCAACAGCAATTCTTTTATAAGTTAAGAAAATCTTTTCTTAATAGCTGGCTTATTTGTAGTTGTCCTCTATATCTGTCAGATCCCATTGATATAGGAGGGATTGCCCTCATCTTTTGTACATATATACTTTGACTCCTCTCACCTAGAGAACGAGAAATACAAAATATACTTTTTTCTTTTTGTTTTTAAGGTATCAAAGCCATTTTGGTGAGAGGAGATCATCCTTGAAACTTTCTTGTTTTCTTGCTCTAAATGGCTTCATCCTCCAACACAAACACTTACCCATATCCTGCAACTTTGAATGTTGGAAACTTTGTTTCCCTTCATTTGACTCAAACCAATTATTT